>CM051270.1:16187413-16749913 GCA_027921565.1 Artemia sinica | reverse complement strand
GGCTAGCCAGTTCGGCTTTAGATATTTTATAAGACTTTCTAGACACTATTACTATAATGTTCGTATAAAAAGCAAAACTAAGTAAACTAAAATAAAGTGACACTTTTGAAACTAATTTGGTTTACAAAGCTGTATTTTTCAAGCATTACAGTCCTTCTGGTTAGAAAACGTAAGTCATTAATGCCTTACGAAAGAAAAACGAAAGTCAAAAGAAGGCTAACTGTTAACGTCTTAAAAAAAAAAATGTGTTAAAAAAAACTTTCTAAGTAAGCTTTTGGGATGCTATTAAAGGAATTTTGGTACCAAACACAACATTTTACAAGTAGCATTGTTCTTCAAGCTAAACAATAAACAATTAACATCACAACCAAATACATTAAAAGGTGCACTGAGACTATTTAAACCATTCTGACATCAAGAATTTCATCCAGAAGCATTAATGTTCTTCAAGCTAGAAAAAGTCAATTGTTCACAATGCCTACTGAAAGAAGTAAAAGGCGTTAAAAAAACACTTCCGAAAAGGCACTAGGCACTATTAACACAGGCACTATTTTCCAGGCACTATTAACACAATTCTGGTATCAGATTTGTTTCGTTTATTTCTTTTGTTTATACGAACAATTTTGTAGTTGTTGTTTTTTGTTTTGCCGGGTCTAAGGAGTCCCGTATCGCCCGAATAGAGTTGATTAATGGTGACATTAGTTGTAATGTCAAATGTATTGCAAACAAGCCGACGAGAACTTGAAGGGCTTCATTTTTTCAAGCATTCCAGTTCTTCAGGATAGAAAAGAAAAGATATTACACCTTTTGAAAATATAAAGCATTTCCGAAAAAGCTTTGGAGCCACCATTAAAACAACACAAGTCTCAAGAGCTTCATTGCTCAAGCATTACAGTTTTTTAAGCAAGAAAAGGCAAACTGGTAAGATTACTGCTTACCAACAACACTTCCAGGTGGCAATTCACTCACGGAGTTAAAGCTATGACGACCAGAAACAATAGCAGAAGTCGGAGTCATCTATTCCAACAACAAGCGCTAAAACTTTTTGGCTACCTAATTAGAGATAAGGATTGGGGTTTTTCCTCTCTTTTGAACATTCAAAGGGTTGTTTCCCACCCCCCCCCCCACCTCTTTTTAAGACATTCACCAGAGCATATCTGTGATTGTCAACATACACCGGTGAGGGTCCGAATGCACAAGAATGTAAAGAAATATTTGATCTTTCACTGAGGTATTTGGTGTTTGTTGACATTCACTGGTGAAAGTCAACATTCACCATTTTTGGACATTCATGGTAACACACAAACACACACACACACATATATATATATATATATATATATATATATATATATATATATAATATATATATATATATTATATATATATATATATATATATATATATATATATATATATATATATATATATATATATATATATATATATATATATATATATATATATATATATGTATGTATATATATATATATATATATACATATATGCATGTATCATTTAAAATAGCTGTATAAATCCATCGTCTTATTCTGAGGTATTCTGAAACAGATGCAATCAGCCTAGCAAGTCAAGTGAGGGTTAAATATGGAGGGCAAGTATGGTGAAGTTTGATTGCGATGATTGTGATGACTAAAAACAATAATTCGGGTGATTTTTTTAAAATGATATTCTTACGTTGGCCTATTCTTACGTCATTGCTCAAGCATTACAGTTTTTTTAAGCAAGAAAAGGCAACCTGTTATTATCTTTTAAAAATGAAACAAAAAAACAGACAAAACTGAAGAAGTAAGTCAATCAATTTAATGTGCTTATTAGGGTGGAAGTGCATAAGATAAAATTTATAAAATAACCTTTTTGAATTACTTCACCATACTTGCCCTCCATATTTAACCCTCACTTGACTTGCTAGGCTGATTGCTTCTGTTTCAGAATACCTCAGAATAAGAGGATGGATTTATACAGCTATTAGAAAGTTCAAGAACTAATGTTAGCTCTTGAACATATGCTTTACTTTATTTTGATGACTTAATGCCCCCCGCGCAATTCTTTTCTCTAGGCTGCCTGAGTCTAAGGGCCTAAGGCTAATTAGTTTATGATCATCAGAGGCATATTAATAAAATTTATATATTCATAATATTTAAAAATTTATCATAAAATTTACATATAATTTATAAAGAAAATAGGCATCGAACTTGCACAAGAGATACTAGACTAAAATAGCATATTGAATGATACCCCAGAAAACAAGCATTACATTTGATATGCACAAAACAGGACAAAGAAAATAAACACCTACTCTAAAATAGCAGCAATAACCATTCCATCGGGCAGGGTTGTCGGGAGATCCTTTGACGAGTGAACAACAAAATCAACTTCTTTTTTCTCTAAAGCAACTTCTAGTTCTTTTGTAAACAGGGATTTTTCGCCAATTTGTGAAAGAGGCTGGTCCAAAATATGATCACCAACAGTGCTCATAGGAACTGTATATACATAAAATATTTTTGAATAGGAATTATTTCAATATACATATAGAAGACAGGGGGAGGCAAAAACAGCTCCCTAGTAGAAGTTTTTTTTTAGCTTGAGCGATTTTCGGGCCTTTTTTGCATGATGTATTAGTGAAAATGCAAAAGGAAACTGCATCTTGAACAAGATTGGAAATTCCCTCCCAGACCCAGAGAATTTTTAAATTGTTCCCTTAAATATCCTAACACACTAGTATATGAATAAAATGAGACGAAAAAATAGAAAATGGATAAAATTTTGAATAAAACAGTGAACTTCGAAGTTCAAATCTATTGACTTCCGGAAGGTTTTATAAACTGAAAAAAATATGAAGGAAAAAAAAAACAGGTTAAACAAATTGACACATACATGAAAAATTAGAAAGAACACAAACACTGAACAAGAAAATTATTATTGCTGTTTTCTTTTTTTGTAGAGCATTTGTTTTTTTTATCCTTCTCTGTATGTGCTAATTTGTTAAAGCTAAGTTTCTGTTGCCCTAAAATGGCATCTCCCCTTCTACTAAAATGTCAAGCTTTCAGCGATTATATCTGATCAAACTTGTACACAAGGGGTCATTGGCCCCTCTCTTAAAATTAAACTAAAAAACGATTTTTTAACTGAAAGTAAGGAGCAACATTAAAATCAAAACAAACAGAAATTATTTCGTATATGGTTGCCCCCCTCCCCAATACCTTGCTCTTTACGCTAAAGCTTTTAGCACTTTAAAAAAAAGCTTCCTATTTTAATTAAAGGATCCCTGTGTTTCAGTGGCCGTTCTCAAAAATTGAGACAAACAGTCAAACTTAACAGCAAGGTATTGAGGAAGGGGCAACCTTTTATATTCGGACTAATTGCTGTTCGTTTTGAGTTTTAATGTTGCTCATTACTTTCACCAAAAAATTTGTTTTTTTTTTTTAAATTAATTTTTAATCGTTTTTTAAATAATGCTGGTAAACCTGGCTCACCCTCCATGAAATATACCTCCCCCTCAGAGAAAACTCCTCCGTGGAAATTTCATCCAACATAAAGTGCACCTCCCCCCCCCCCCGTCAAATTCCCTCCAGATAGTTCTATCCTCACTGAAAATCCCCCCCTCTAAAATTTCTTGAGGACAATTCAGCCTGAAAATTCTTCTTAGCATAATTTCATTTGAAGACTTCCATTTCTAATCGGTTTCTCGGTCACTCCAGAAATGCCCACTTCCGTGGAAGTCTTTGATTCTTCCGGAAATCAGAACACGCCATACATAGTCCCTGTATAATTCCCCCGGAACAACTTTAGATGCAAGAATTGAATTGGCAAAGCGAATGCAAGACAATCAAAAAGAATTCTGTCATATCCCCCCAGAGCAAAATTTCCCCTGGAGAAATTACCCCCGGGAAATTTCCTCGCCCAAGGAAGATTCTCTCTATAGAAATACATCCCTAGCTCTAAATACCTCCCCCCCCCACGAAAAATGCAGTGGCATATCCAGGGGGCGAGAGGGGCACGCGCCCCCCTAACGTAGTTTAAAGTAGTGTAATTTACTCAATTAACGCAAGTTTGCGTTAATTAAACTTGCTCCAAACGCAAGTTTATCGGATCAACCTATTTTGCCCCCCCCAATAAAAAAATCCTGGATACGCCCCTGGGAAATGTCTGTATAATTCCCAATAACAAATACTGTGCGTAAACAATGGACAAACTTCAAAACTTACAGGACTATCCCCATGGAGTGTGGGGGGCCATTTTACCCCTAAAGACATTGTTATGTGATCTTTCAACTATACAGAACAAAATGGCTATCTCAAAACTTGATCAGATATCAGATAACTGGGGGAAAAGGGGCGTGGGAGGGGGGCCAGCTGCTCTCCAATCTTTTTGGTCACTTAAAAAGGGCACTAGAACTTTTAGTTTCCGTTCGAACGCACCCTTTCCCAATCTTCTAGGACCATTATTTCGATGCGATCAACCCTGAAAAAAAAACAACAAACAAACAAAAGCACAAAAATAAGTAAAAACGCATTCGTGATCTTTCTTCTGGCAAAATAAGCAAAATTCCATATTTTCGTATATAGGAGCTTGAAACTTCTGAAGTAGGGTTCTCTGGTATGCTAAGCCTGATGGTGTGATTTTCATTAACGTTCCTTGAATTTTAGGGGATGTTTTCCCCTAATTTCGAAAATCAGGCAAATATTTTTAGTCTCATAACTTTTGATGGGTACCACTAAACTTGACGAATCTTATATATTTGAATCAGCATAATAAGCTGATTCTTTTGGTGTAACTATTGATATCAAAATTCCGTGTTTTAGTGTTTCAATTACTATTGAGCCGAGTCGCTCTTTACTCACAGTTCGTTACCACGAACTGTTTGATAAACATTACAACAGTTTCCTAAGATTTACTTTATTTTTCATTTAAAGCTTCTGTTTTTTCCGTTTTGCCCGCTTTACTAATGTTGCCCATCCCTCTCTAAAGGAAATTCCTAAATATATGCATAATACACATAACAATACATATTTGGAAATTCCTAAGTACGTAAAATCATATTTAAATAGCAGCACCATTAACAAAACTTGGTATTAAAAATTTGGTTTTATGCTGCAAATACGATCTTAAAGAGGGAAAATACGATGTATCTTCACATGGTTCACGATTTGAGACTGTAAAGCCTCCAAACTCTGATAATTTTCTATCCATTGTACTCTATATTTGTTGTCAATTAAAATTATGTATAATCAAAAACTATGTTTGACTCTTTTCTTATGCCAACAGGTATTTATGCATCCAGGGGCATAGGCCCCCTCCCAAAATCTCTAGTAGCTAATTCTTTACATTTTCAACACAATTCACAAATTTCTCCATAAGATTCTGATTCTTCTTTGGGTAAATAAACAGAATTTTCTCTTAAAGTTCTTTATAGTTCGCAATGGAGTATCCAGATTTTGGTATAATGAAAGCATAGCTTTTCACAGATACACTAGTTTTGACTATAGGTTTGGCCATTACTATACTTTGGCCATTACTATACTATACATTACAGGTTTGGCCATTACTATACTATACTTTGAACAATTAGGCATATGAACACGAAAGGTAAATTAACACACTTTTCTTACTTTCCTCTCCAAGTTCTTTACTTTTAAATGGAGCATTGGGTTTTAGATAAAATGAAAGCATGTTTTCAGAGATATGCTTATTTTGCCAGCCATTTGTCTGCAATAAAGGCCAAGAATAAAAAGACATATTTACATTTAAGGTAAATAAACATACTTTTTTTAAACTTTCCGTGCAAGTTCTTAATAGTTTCAATGGCTGTTAGGTTTCAGATAGAAAGCATAACTTTTCATATATATACTAAGCTTATCTATATGTTTAGCCATTTGTGTATTTTTTAAAGCTTTGAACAAACAGGGATATGTACATTTAAGGTAAATAAACATACTTTTTTTTAAACTTTCTGTGCAAGTTCTTTAAAGTTTCAATGGCTGTTAGGTTTCAGATAGAAAGCATAACTTTTCATATATATACTAAGCTTATCTATATGTTTAGCCATTTGTGTATTTTTTAAAGCTTTGAACAAACAGGGATATGTACATTTAAGGTAAATAAACATACTTTTTTTAAACTTTCTGTGCAAGTTCTTTATAGTTTCAATGGCTGTTAGGTTTCAGATAGAAAGCATAACTTTTCATATATATACTAAGCTTATCTATATGTTTAGCCATTTGTGTATTTTTTAAAGCTTTGAACAAACAGGGATATGTACATTTAAGGTAAATAAACATACTTTTTTTTAAACTTTCTGTGCAAGTTCTTTAAAGTTTCAATGGCTGTTAGGTTTCAGATAGAAAGCATAACTTTTCATATATATACTAAGCTTATCTATATGTTTAGCCATTTGTGTATTTTTTAAAGCTTTGAACAAACAGGGATATGTACATTTAAGGTAAATAAACATACTTTTTTTTAAACTTTCTGTGCAAGTTCTTTAAAGTTTCAATGGCTGTCAGGTTTCAGATAGAAAGCATAACTTTTCATATATATACTAAGCTTATCTATATGTTTAGCCATTTGTGTATTTTTTAAAGCTTTGAACAAACAGGGATATGTACATTTAAGGTAAATAAACATACTTTTTTTTTAAACTTTCTGTGCAAGTTCTTTAAAGTTTCAATGGCTGTTAGGTTTCAGATAGAAAGCATAACTTTTCATATATATACTAAGCTTATCTATATGTTTAGCCATTTGTGTATTTTTTAAAGCTTTGAACAAACAGGGATATGTACATTTAAGGTAAATAAACATACTTCTTTTTAAACTTTCTGTGCAAGTTCTTTAAAGTTTCAATGGCTGTTAGGTTTCAGATAGAAAGCATAACTTTTCATATATATACTAAGCTTATCTATATGTTTAGCCATTTGTGTATTTTTTAAAGCTTTGAACAAACAGGGATATGTACATTTAAGGTAAATAAACATACTTTTTTTTAAACTTTCTGTGCAAGTTCTTTAAAGTTTCAATGGCTGTTAGGTTTCAGATAGAAAGCATAACTTTTCATATATATACTAAGCTTATCTATATGTTTAGCCATTTGTGTATTTTTTAAAGCTTTGAACAAACAGGGATATGTACATTTAAGGTAAATAACATACTTTTTTTTAAACTTTCTGTGCAAGTTCTTTAAAGTTTCAATGGCTGTTAGGTTTCAGATAGAAAGCATAACTTTTCATATATATACTAAGCTTATCTATATGTTTAGCCATTTGTGTATTTTTTAAAGCTTTGAACAAACAGGGATATGTACATTTAAGGTAAATAAACATACTTTTTTTTAAACTTTCTGTGCAAGTTCTTTAAAGTTTCAATGGCTGTTAGGTTTCAGATAGAAAGCATAACTTTTCATATATATACTAAGCTTATCTATATGTTTAGCCATCTGTGTATTTTTTAAAGCTTTGAACAAACAGGGATATGTACATTTAAGGTAAATAAACATACTTTTTTTTAAACTTTCTGTGCAAGTTCTTTATAGTTTCAATGGCTGTTAGGTTTCAGATAGAAAGCATAACTTTTCATATATATACTAAGCTTATCTATATGTTTAGCCATTTGTGTATTTTTTAAAGCTTTGAACAAACAGGGATATGTACATTTAAGGTAAATAAACATACTTTTTTTTAAACTTTCTGTGCAAGTTCTTTAAAGTTTCAATGGCTGTTAGGTTTCAGATAGAAAGCATAACTTTTCATATATATACTAAGCTTATCTATATGTTTAGCCATTTGTGCATTTTTTTAAAGCTTTGAACAAACAGGGATATGTACATTTAAGGTAAATAAACATACTTTTTTTTAAACTTTCTGTGCAAGTTCTTTAAAGTTTCAATGGCTGTTAGGTTTCAGATAGAAAGCATAACTTTTCATATATATACTAAGCTTATCTATATGTTTAGCCATCTGTGTATTTTTTAAAGCTTTGAAGAAACAGGGATATGTACATTTAAGGTAAATAAACATACTTTTTTTTTAAACTTTCTGTGCAAGTTCTTTAAAGTTTCAATGGCTGTTAGGTTTCAGATAGAAAGCATAACTTTTCATATATATACTAAGCTTATCTATATGTTTAGCCATTTGTGTATTTTTTAAAGCTTTGAACAAACAGGGATATGTACATTTAAGGTAAATAAACATACTTTTTTTTAAACTTTCTGTGCAAGTTCTTTAAAGTTTCAATGGCTGTTAGGTTTCAGATAGAAAGCATAACTTTTCATATATATACTAAGCTTATCTATATGTTTAGCCATTTGTGTATTTTTTAAAGCTTTGAACAAACAGGGATATGTACATTTAAGGTAAATAAACATACTTTTTTTTAAACTTTCTGTGCAAGTTCTTTAAAGTTTCAATGGCTGTTAGGTTTCAGATAGAAAGCATAACTTTTCATATATATACTAAGCTTATCTATATGTTTAGCCATCTGTGTATTTTTTAAAGCTTTGAACAAACAGGGATATGTACATTTAAGGTAAATAAACATACTTTTTTTTAAACTTTCTGTGCAAGTTCTTTAAAGTTTCAATGGCTGTTAGGTTTCAGATAGAAAGCATAACTTTTCATATATATACTAAGCTTATCTATATGTTTAGCCATTTGTGTATTTTTTAAAGCTTTGAACAAACAGGGATATGTACATTTAAGGTAAATAAACATACTTTTTTTTAAACTTTCTGTGCAAGTTCTTTAAAGTTTCAATGGCTGTTAGGTTTCAGATAGAAAGCATAACTTTTCATATATATACTAAGCTTATCTATATGTTTAGCCATTTGTGTATTTTTTAAAGCTTTGAACAAACAGGGATATGTACATTTAAGGTAAATAAACATACTTTTTTTAAACTTTCTGTGCAAGTTCTTTAGAGTTTCAATGGCTGTCAGGTTTCAGATAGAATGAAATTTTTGGATTAAATAGACATACTAACTTCAAAAACAGGTTTAGACAGTTGTGTGCTATTAAGCTTATAATAAGCAGACATAAGAGTTAAGACGAAGTGTACTTAAAGAAAAAAACCATGTACACAAAATAGCACGAAAAATATAAACGTAAATCAGCGGTCTCTACACTTCCAACTACCTATCACAAAGAAAACACATAAATTAACCACTTAAATTAATCAATAAACAAAGATTTTGTTTTAATAAACTCATTTTCAAGATACGTCGCTATTCTACACATAAATTGTGGAGATGTACGTTTAAGACATCTGATAGTATCAGCTCAATTTCACTAAATATGTCTCCTCTAAATAATTTCTACAGTAGGGTAAAAAGCACTTTCAAAACAAACTTACATAAGGTGTCCAACGATTTTTCGAATAATTTTTATTTTATATTTAAGAATAAAATACTTGATCTAGGTTATAAAGCCTTCAGAGTGTCAAGACTTTATATTTAGGCTGCCTTTTTAAATTCTTCAGCTCATTTTAGCCCAAGGCTATAAATAAAAGTTAGCTGATTTTGTGGATTTGTTACTATGATATTCAGGGGTGCCACCGTCAGTAGGATTTTACTAGATCTAGTAAATAAAAAAAAATCTAGTAAATTTAGAGGATCTAGTAAATTTCCCGAAATCTAGTAAAAGCTAGTAAAAAGTCAGGATTTATAGTAAACAAAACTTTTCTTTTTATTTTCCATGAATTCAGGGAAAAAATATCGTAAACATATGACAATTTATAATTTTTGCTTGTTTGTTTTACAGTTTACAATTTTGCTTGTCTTTCTCAGAGACAGACAAGCAGTCACCTATTTTCATAAACAGACACCTCACTTCCGGCGTCTAAAGGTCGACAAAATCAGCTTTCTGTGTATCAAATCTTACCAACTAAAAATGAAGCTATAATGACACTTGGATTTGTGATGATTGGGAATCTATTGGAATCAAAACAAAAGCCAACCACCCAAAGTGATTAGGTGAATCTCCTCAGTTTGAAAATTTTTATTGAGGAAAAAGGAGCCTGCTGAGAGAAATTAAAAGTAAGTAGAAATGTAACATTATATATATATATATATATATATATATATATATATATATATATATATATTATATATATATATATATATATATATATATATATATATATTATATATATATATATATATATATATATATTATATATATATATATATATATATATATATATATATATATATATGTATATATATATATATATATATATATATATATATATATATATATATATATATATATATATGTATATATATATATATATCCAAAAAAAGGATTCTTGAACTTGTAGGTTTCCGGAATTTTCAATCATACTATGAAAACGTAAGAAAAGAGAAAAAAAAAGAAGAAAAAGGAAAAAAGATTGTGGAAATCGTATTGATTAATCTTCTATAGTAAAAATCGATGCTTGAGGGTGCGCGTGCGGCGTAGCCGCACGCGCAAAATTTTTTTTGAGCATTTAGTAAAAACAGATGCGATCTAGTAAATTTTTCCTCTCTGATTTAGTAAATTCTTCAAGGTCAGGGTGGCAACCCTGATGATATTGGTTCATTATTCCAAATAAAGTCAATTAAAAAAATGCAGATAGTCTAGGGCCATATTTGGCTCACTAGGAGGAATGAGTGAGGTTAACGAGCCAGATATGGCCCTAGACTATCAGCGAAAGTTTTTATTGGTTTTATTTAGCAATGTGAACAAACTATTGATGAAAAATCAGAAAATAACACAAAATTAGCTAACTTTTGTTTACAGCCTAGAGCCAAGAATTTTCGAAACCAGCTCAAATATAAACACATGACATCCTCTGAAGAACTTATACATATAGATCAATTACTTTATTCTGGAATGCTGAGCGACAGATTTTTCGGAAAGAGGTTGGCTATACTATGTAGGCTTGTTTAGAAAGTGATTGGTTAACCCTACTGACCTATGTAAATTAGTATATCTAAGGAAAGTTATGGAAGGCCTGACTTTAAGGTAATTGAAGAGAAAACTAAGAAAAAGTATTTTAATCCAACAAATCCACAAATGGCAAAACTTGCAGTCAAAATTAGTATATCAATAAAAACACTATGCTTTCATTCGATCTAAAACCTGATTTTTTTTCCAATGTAACAAATTCAATTTGCTTATTTTCTCTTATGGTTCAACGTGGCAAAACCGAAACAATGTGTCACTATCCCTATAAACATCACAATTTGAAACAACCAAAACAAAAGTCTTAAAAAATTACGGTTTTCAGTAGAAAGTATACCCCAGAAGGATCCATAATGTGCCCTCCCTAGTATTTTTATTCCCCCCCCCCTGTATATTTTGAAAAAATACCTTTTTAAGGGTATTTTCATTGGAAAAATTCTTTTATTTGGTATTAAACTATAAAGAATTTGAAGAGAAAATTAAGCATACAAGTATGTATATTTACCAAAAAAAAGAGAAAAGAAAAATCCATGAGACATGTTTGGTTAAATTTGGGATGGGTGGTACAACTTCAAATGCCCACTATTGATGCACATCCGCTTTCCTTTGCGCAAGTGTACTGGTCTGAAATAGCAAGACTTGGAAGTTAAACAAATGAGACATGTATACCCTGTTTACCGCCCTGAATCTACAGCTATATCTATGCATTTAATAAAGGGTTAGAATGCAGTTAAACTGGAAACAACCCTAAAAACCCAACAAATGGACATTTTCTAAATGTAATGAAGTGAGAATTTTTCTACTATGCTACTATAAAGTTTAGTTCAAACAGAAAATGAGAAATGACATTATTCCAAAAATCCAAGGAATGTAAGATAAAGGAATGTCCCTTTATTACACTCCAAGATTATCCACCCGTAATGCCTCAAGGCTAGTACCAAAGTTGTAGATTTTGGGACCAAAATAAGAAATTTTTGATTTCAATGTCTTTATTACTTCCAAGTCATATCAAATCCCCACCTCTGAGTCAATATTTTCGAAGTAGTTTAAGTTTATTTTTACTACTCTTATTAATTTATATCCACCTTGAGTGCCCAGAGGGGGGCACATTCAGTATCTCTATCCCTTAATAGCTAAAAATGCATAATATTAGCAACATTTTAGAGTATTGGGGAAAATACAACAGTTTGGAAATACTTTTTTTAAACCCACCTCTTCACCCTTTGAAAAAAAGCGTTTACACCCTTTGAATATACTGCGGGTGCTATCGAGGTCTACAATGTTTTATTAAGAAAAAAAAAAAAAAAAAAAACTAACAATCTTCGTTTTGAAAAAAAACAAAAAATCTAATTAGCTGGTGCTATAGACTTACAATAGACACAAACACCCATAAAATGAAATTTGTAGAAATGAAATGTCAATAAAGTGTTTTTTATGGAAAGGTGCAAAACCCTCTGGTGTAAGAATGAATGTTACCAGGCTATTCCTAGAACTTCATTCTTTTTTCGTTGGAATTAAGTTTTTATATTTGATTTATCTTCTAAGTAATCAATAGGAAAAACTGAATAGCTCAAAATAAGCATAGGACACAGTTTAGTTATCTCCAAAACCTGTTCAATGCAATGGGAAAAACAAAATTTTAAATTTCGCACTTTCTTAATTTGTCCTGGCCTGAAAAAACTTTAATTTTTACTTTTGTGACACGAATTTGTTTAAAATACTTTAAAAATTGCAGATTAGCATATTAACTTAAAAAACTGAGGATTTTTTTCTTTATTGCTGGTAGTTGAAAATTTGATTGATTTTTAATTTAAATTAAGTAATTGCGGGTATCAAGCCATGACTAATCGTAGAAAAAGCCAAGAGAGATAGTCCGAGTGAGTGAGAGGCAAATCTGGCATGAGCCCTTTTTAGGATGGTATAAAAATGATGCTTTATGCCACAGTGACAGTTTTAGGCCACAATTTTTCAGTCCCTTCAGAGGATAGGGGTGGTAGTGGCTTAGACTAATCTCAGAGGCTACCAGTGCATGCAGATATAGATTTAGTATAGCATTAAAAAATAAAGTTTTTTTAGTAATTAAAAGCATCCTCAAATCCATCTTCCTTTTAATAAAACCTTGTGATGTCATAGAACAATATTTTCAAAAACTTAATTTCAAGATAAGTTCTTACCAATTTTGAATACAACAGACAATTCTTGTTTTTGAAGAAGACCAACAACAAACTCAGTCTGGGTCATGGCAAGCTGTAACATAAAATTCGAAATGAAAGAAAAATACAAAGAAGAAAATTTAAATAGAATACAAGAACAAAGTTCATTAGAAGGGATAATGGGATTAACTAAGAGATAACTTCATACCCTATTTACATAAGCAATTCACAAGAAGAACATTAAGAGAAAAAATTCATACAAAAAACAAACCTCAAAAACGAGGTAAAAAAGATAAAACAGAAACCTCATATGAAAAGAAAAAGATATTGAAAATAAGATAAAATAAATGAGGAATCTGGGAGAAAAATAAAGATGAGAAAAATATGGTGGTAGGTTCTGGAATGGTATAGGATAAATAAATTTCCAAGCATTGAGGAAAGGCTATAAATAGGGGATGGGGTAGGTACTTGCTGAGAAATCCTAAATTACAGAAAAACTCAGAAAAGGAGTATCTTTCGCATGGAAGGGTTGAGTACTTTGTTTTGATCCTTGAAGAGTTTCCGCATATTTATTTGAGCCCCTAATAAGAAGATCAAAGAGTATACCACTACTTAATACTGTTAGCCTCATAATAATATATATTAATTTACTACAATAGCTTTAACCCAACATGAGAATGTCAATATAAGAAAACAAAAGCCATAAATAATGCAACAAGCTACAAAAAAGCAACTACATAAATCAAATGTAGCAAGTACTATTCCAAGCCCAACACAATGAGATATATGCAAAATGTTAATTAATAAAATCAATAGTTAAAACAACAAGTACAATACTACAAAAAGGAACCATAGAATCTATCTGGATGCTACTAGTGGTGTACCACTTCTAAAGAAAACATGTCAAATAAATAAAAAAATACCATTAGATTCTTCATTTTACACTCTTTCCAAACATCATGATTGCTTTCCTCAAAATGTCCCCCCCCCAATGGTCCCATATATGACCCAAGGACATATAAGACTATAAGGAAACAATGAAAAACCAAAAAATTGTTATTTTTACATAATATTTTAACCCACAATTCATTGAAATAAATTATGCAGAGTGGTCTTGGGCCAAGAAAGCATAAAACTTGTTTTAAAAAAGAACACATAATGCATCACAAAATGATAAACAACAAAGGTACATATAATTTAGGACTATATCTAGGACCATGAGGGGGGGGGGGGTTGTATTATGAGAAAAGCAACCATGATGTTTGAAAAGACCATAAAATAGGGAAGCTAACAGTACTAGTTCTATTTTATAAACATGTGGTCAACCACTGAAGTAGTACCTCTTTATGTTTCTAAAAGAAAATTATCTTGAAGTAAAAGTCTACTGGGATTCTTTGCAAGGTAGTCTAGTAGGTATTTAGCTGCCAAGCTGTCTTGGTAGGGAGGAAGAATGTGTTGGAGAAGGTAAAAAAATATGTCACGTCTGCTAATTCTATATATTGGTTGGGACAGTTTCAAACTTCGAAACCATTATTCATACAAACTTTCTTTGGCAATAATTTTAGACTTAACAATCCTTCTCTAAAATTATTCAATAAGATTTTTGTCACTACAAGTAGCTAAACACTAAACTGATACTGACAGTTGAAATTTGCTGGTGGTTAGGACTGGGCTAGTAAGAATTGGCTGACTGCAGTCTAGAATTTTTTTTAAACATTTCAACTTGGACAAGACTTACCCTCACTCCTGAGCCTCTTTAAATAGAATTATTCTGCTTCACAACACTTGCCTTGGATTAAACATATCCTTGATTGAGTTTGTCTATGATTTATATACTTGTATTGACAGAAAAGCTACAATGATATTTGGAAAGATCATAAAATAGGCCTAGCCTAAGGGATCTATTGGTATCACATTTATTTTACTACCATAGGCCTGCTTTTGACTCATCTAAGTGCTAAGACCTTACTTCTTTCTGCTCAGATTATCATTTTTGCTTCATCAAAGTGCTAAGACCTTACTGCTTGCTGCCAAATCAGACATTTAAGAGAGAACTTTGATGATATTCTCAAGACCTGAATAATCTGACAACTCAAAACTTGGTTGGTCATGTGGACACAGTCGAAAATATTGAGCTGACTCAACTGGACCTCAATGCAATCACTCACTGGACTAATATTTGGAAGCTTGAATTCAACACATCAAAATGCAAGAGTCTCTGTCTTGAGAAGAAAAACCCACACACTCAGTACTGTATGAATTGTAGTGATGGGTGCCACAAAGCTATTTCCAACAGCCACGTGAAGAGAGATCTTGGTGTCCTGGTAGACAACAAGTTGAATCTTCGTATTCATGCACAAGTGGTCATTACAAAGGCTATTCAGACAATTGGCTTAATCAAAAGAATTTTCGCTAGCAGATCTTCAAATGATATGACGAAGCTATACAAGAGTTTAGTTCAACCAAGGCTAGAGTTCAGAATGTATTGCACAAGCAATCAACAAGACTGACCACTAGCCCTGGAATCAGTCCTGAGAAGAACAGCAAAATGTTTAAAGACCTATACAATGTCCTTTATCCATACCATCTCCATAAGCTTAGAACACCACCTCTAATATATTATTGCAAACAAGGCCATGAGATAACAGCATACAAGCTTCTAAATGCTGAAGATTACCATTTCTGGCCTTTTCCGACCAGACAACTCAAAGAGAACTCATGGTTACTCTCATAAGCTTCTCCATAAATGAGCAAACACTAGACTTAGGAACAAGATGTTTCCAAATAGAGTTGTCAGCTTTTGGAACTCCCTCAGTGAAAAAAAAAACAGGGACCTCTACCAGTCTGGATACGTTCAAGTCATCAATGGACAGGGTATGGCTAAAAAAAAAACATGGTGCATTGCTTGGGATGCCACAGATTATTAAATATCACTACCAAAGCTGGCAGACACAGCATTTGTCCTATTGCTAGCAAGTGTGATTTAAGACAATTTAAGGTATGTCCTTAGACAATTGAATTAAGAAGAATTAAAGAGAAGAATTGGCTGTAAATTCAGAGTGCTACTTTTGTGGGGATGAATACAGCCCAAGTCATATTTGCCAGGCAAGAGGCAAAGTTTGCAGCAAATGTGGGAAATCCAACCGCTTTGTCCGTGTTTGTCGGAGTGCTACAAAAAGCATAAACAACATCGAATCCCAAGGCAGCAACAGAGGCAATGATGAACTGTTCATCAATGAAGTTCTGATGAATAACGGTGACAATCAGCCATACGCTACTGTGTGTCTCCAGAACCAGCCCCATGTGCGTTTCAAAATCAACACTGGAGCTCAAGCAAGCATTATCACTCGACAGCATGTAGCAAAACTCACACAAGCTGCCAGGATTCAACCCACAAACCACATCCTTACAAGTTTCTGTGGACAAAAGATTCCAATACTTGGGACAATCCAGATCTGATGCTCTTACAGGGGCAGTAAAAAACAATCCATAGACTTCTATGTTGTCAAGACAGCGCCCACACCAATACTTGGATTTGCTGCAAGCCAAAAGATGAATCTAATCAAGTTGATCCTCACTGTGCAAGACAAACAAGACAAATTCAATGAACTGTTTGAAGAATTTGATGATCTGTTTGAAGGGGTTGGAAAGCTAGAAGAAGAATACAAAATACAGCTAAAAGAAGAAGCACATCCCTCTATCCAGCCCGTAAAAGCAATCCAATCGCAGTTCAAAAAAGAACTCGGTAGAATGATCTCATCAATCAGTGATGAGATTACCTCCAAGGAGCAGTGAAAAGCTTTCACAGTTAAAACAAGAAACCTATCTTGATCCAGAGCTTACCGCCATGTGGAAATGTATTGAAAACAGTTGGCCAGCAACCAGGAGCCAGGATTCAGCTGCAGTAGCCGAATTCTGGTTCATCAGAGACCAACTAACTGTGGTAGAAGACATCATAATGAGAGATGATTGGTTGGTCATACCACGGATAATGCAGAAATTGATCTTGACCAATCTCCATGCCTCACACCTCGGCATGGATAAAACGAAGCAAAGAGCCTGCTCCATAGTATACTGGTCTGGCATGAACCATTCTGTCAAGGAATTCATCAAAATGTGATGCTTGCTGTACCTACCAAAGATCCAACCCAAAAGAGCCATTTTTGCAGCATGAGATCTCTACCTACCCATGGGAACATGTGGGAGTCAACCTCTTCTATAAGAACAACAAGTTTCACATGGTAACAGTCGACTACTACAGTAGATTCATTAAAATTGACTACCTGGGCCTAACCGCACTATCCGTCCACGTAATAGATCGCCTGAAGTGCCACTTTGCAAGACATGGCATTCCACACCTTATGATGACAGATAATGGACCCCAATTTAGCGCCAAAACATTTAAGAAATTTGGAGAGGACTGGGGCATAAAGATACTGACTTCTAGCCCATATCACCCATAGTTGAATGGCCTTGCAGAAAGAGCTGTTGGAATTGCAAAAGCTTTGATTAAGAAAACTTGCAAGTCTAAAGAAGAATTGTTGCTTGGCTTGCTCGAATATAGGAATATGCTGATAGACGGCCTGGCATCTCTGGCTCAGCTTCTCATGAGTAGGAACCTGAGGTCTACCCTACCATGCACCGTCAAGCACCTCAGACCAAGAATCATCCCCTACATGGAATTCCAGTGCTCCAGAGAAAAAGACAGGGCAAACCAGAAATTCTATTATGACAGTCACACCAAAACCCAAAAAGACTTGCAAGTTGGCCAGTCTTTGAGCCTCCAGGTTGAAAACGGTACCTGGGAAAAGGGGACTGTTATCAAGAAGTCAGAACAACCAAGGTTGTATACAATCGAAACACTGATCAAGAAAAGATACCGCCGCAACAGGAGGCATTTACAAGAGACTATTGAAGACTATACCACTCTGTCAAGTCCAACAGATACGAGAGCAGAAAGACGAGAAAGCCAGCCCCCTGTGCAACCCTCTGTTGCAACTCCGCAGCAAGCGAACTCACCTGAACCAATACAACGACATGTCCCACCAATGGAGCCAGAAGATGTACGAACCGTCATCCAGGTCCAAGAGGCTAGAGATGCTACAGAACAACAGCGCGTCCCAACTACCAGAAGTGGACGTCAAGTCAAGCCACCTTCAAGACTCAACCTCTGAGTACATTGTTCCTTTTTGTGAAAGAAAGAGGATGTCACATTCTCTAGTATTAAGTGTTTCTCTTTTCTTATATGTGTTTTTGTTTATAGGTTGTGACCTATATTAAATTGCCCAACTTAATACGTACCTGGCCTGAAAAAGACTACAATTACTATATGTCAGATATAGGTTGATTGTCAGATATAGGTGGCTTGAGGCTCTCTAGTTGGCATTTATACTCTTTGTTTCTCAGCCCATTTATACATTTTTTTTGTCTGTCTTTGTGCAGATTTGAGAACCATCTGGTCCATTTTATTAGTTACATAGCAACACACATTCCAAACTCTAATCTTGGTCTTCCCAGAGTCTTGTAGAGTTTAGTTATTATAAAAGGGGATCTGCTTGTGATTGTATGTTTGATGATATCAAGAGTTTGATTGCCTTTGCTACAGCAGCTTGATAGTGACAGTTGAGTCTAATCTTAAACTTCAGCCTCCATCTCTTGGCCTAATTGCCAAAGCTGTCAAGACCTGACTATAATTAGGCAACACCTTGCTGAGTGTCAACAGGACCAATGAATTTTGAATAATCAGCACATAGACTAAGGTTATTTATAACATTTCTTGAAGCGTTGTTAATGTATATATTTAAGAGTATGGGTCCCAAAACAGTACCTTGGGGCACTCCATTTAAGACCTCTGCTGTTTAAGTGTATTGGTTTAAAACTTTGGTATTGGATTAGTACTTCTACACTCCATAAGGAAACACCCTGAAATTCTGAAAGTCACTAAAAAAAAATTCTAAAAATTATTTGCTAATATCATTCCTTAATGCATACCAATAAACTTTAACCAGCCCCCCCCCCATTGGACAAATATATAGCCCAAATTAAACATAATCAATGAATTTTTTGCAGACAAACTCTATTCTTCCTGTTGCTTGTTTGCCATTAAATTAGCACAAAGAAAAGAGTCAGTCTATGGAAAATTCATTGGGTATATATAACTTGGGCTGTATCTTTGTCCATTAAGAGGCACGGTGAAGTGTATTGGTATGAATTAGGAATGATTCACCTATGTATTTCAGAAGATTTTTAAGAAGTTTTTAGAATTTTATACTATTTCCTTATAGAGAGTAGGAGCACTGGTACTAATTTAGTGGTTGGCTAGTCTTGAATTTTCCTAAGCCTAGTCTTGGACAGAAGGACATAGATGAGGGCTGGCTATTTTGTATACATTATTATTTTCCCAAGGAAAAGGAGAATAATTCTGTTGTTGCTAAGAGGGAGTCATACTGGAAGCATTTCGAATTGAATATGGCATGTGAAAGGTGGATTCCTGATATTTCAGCAAGAGTAAATGAGAATAGAGCGGCAGTATTCTAAGATATTCTAAGATAGCATTCTAAGAAGCAAACATGTTAATAGAACAATTTTTACTTCATATTATGCAGAAAAGTTTGTAGTCAATAGATAATTGTTAATTTTTTTTTCTTTTTCATAAAATTTAGCAATGAAAAAGAGGAATATATCACTTGATACTTTTTTTTATGTTCTTTCCAAATATAATAATTCCTTCCAGGGGAAATTTTATTTTGAGCCCTTAATGGGGCTCTAAAACATAACTTATTACCTTATCCTTAGTTTTTAAGACTATGATGTAAAGTAAAAAAAAAAAAAAAGAATATAATTATTATATCTATTCCATTAAAGTACTATTCTAAAAGGTATTTCAAATGTACACAATATAATTCAATAAGCCTCTGAATTTACAAAAGTTATTCTCAAATTCCAAAGATTTTCCTGACTTCTGTATTTAAAAACCATATTCTGCACAATAAACATTGCTGTAACATAATAAAAGCAAACAGAAAAATTTAGCCAAAAATAACCAGTTGTCTTTGATCTAGAAAAACGATAGAAAAGAAGCAGAGTTACAACATACTCCAATTGATAAAATTATTAGCTAAAAATTTTTATTGTACTTATCTGTTAGCCAGTACACAATTGAGAATTTGGATCTATAAAATCAGACAATAAGTAATTTATTGCTGTTGTGTATATATGGAGATAATTTGCTTTGGGGCAGTGGAAAACTATATTGTGGCTATATTTTCATAAATATTTAGTTAGTATTTTGGTTAGGTTACATTTTGCATGGAGCCCCACTATACTTACCCCCCCCCCCCCCTAATGTGCAAAAAAACAGCCCAAATTATATATATCCTATCCATCTCCCAGACGTCACAGTTGTTTCAATCCTGTACCAGTAGACCCAAATTCTCAAGTGTGTACTGGCTAGCAGATAAGTATCAAAATATTTACAAAAAAACATAGTAAAAGGAAAGCCATCTGTAATTGGTTCCATATCTTTTCTGCTTGCTATTGGTAGGTTGCTGCAAAGTTTATCATGTGGAAAATGCACCCTTTTCTACAGACATCAAGAAAATGTTTGACATTTGAAAACAACATTTATAAACTCAAATTTTTGTGGAATTAGATTAATAAATCAGTGCATTTAGAATATATTGCTTTAGAACAACTGATTTATAAATTAATGGTACCCTATGTTTTTAATCACTTTAAACAAGTTAACTTTTTGGTGCCCCTTTAAGGGTTCAAAATGGAATTTCCAACAGAAGTGATTACCACATTTTTAAAGATCAGAAAAAGGCATCAAATGATCAATTCATTTACTTCCCAGCTAAATTATATGCAGAAAGAAAACTTTGCCAGATATTCCAGGTGCTTCTACTTTCATTCACTTTTCCCTCTTAAAAAAATAAATAAAATAAAAATGAACCTTTACAGTGAATTTTTCATAGGCCAACTCTTTTCTTCCTCCTGCTGGTGGCCATAGACCCTTAGATCCTCCTGTGCTGCCAGAGGCACCCAGGGCATCTACAAAGAGATGCCAGTCATCCCACGTGTTTACTACCACCATAACATCTTCCCATTGGGGCTGTACTGTCATGTGACTGTTGAACAGGTCCTATATATATCTGCAATCTAAGGTTGTTTGATCTCTCCTGCAGTTACCCTGAAATTGCCATTCCAAGATCTGTCTTGGGATCCTATTGACCTTCATACAGATCATGTGCTCAAGGCATTGCCACCTTCATTGCCAAATGATATGTGTGACCTTGGGCTGGCCTTAGATCCAACTATCTTGTTTGTGATGTGATCTCTCCAGTCAATATTAAGAATCCTCTGAAGGCAATTGTTTTTGAAGGCAAGAATCTGTCTCTCTTTTTGTTGACTTAAATTCCAGCACTAAGTGCTGTAGGGAAGTGCAGAAAGGACATTGCTATTAAATAGCATCATTTTTGATTTTGTAGATAACTTTTTTGATTGCCATACTGGTTTTGGTTGGTTAAAAGCTCCACTGGCTTACCTTATCCTCAACCGCACTTCCTGCTTGCTTGACCCTAAATTTTTCACTGTTTTGCTGAGGTACCTGAACTATCATCTGCTTGACAGTTGAATCTCTACACTTTACATTTAGGAGAGGAATCAGTTGCTGCCATGCTCTTTGTCTTCTCTGTGTTAAATCTTGAGACCAAGTTGGCCAGCATTTTCACAGACAGTATTGAGGAGATCCTGAAGTTTGGTCTTGCTACTTTCCATTAAGGCAATATTGTCAGCAAAATACAGATTGGCTAGCTGGATGCCAAATGCTGCACAATCAAGGAGTATAGTCAACAGAAAGGACAAAGAGGAACAGAGAAAGAATACAGCCCTGTTTTATGCTGGACATGACACAGACATATCTAGCATTTTCTTCTTGGGTCTAAACACAGCATTCTGTGTTTTCATATAATACAACAATTAGGGCCACTATTTTATCAGGAATTCATAGCAGGTGCATAATTTCATCAAAATCCTGGGGGTGGGGAAAGGCAAAGTTGGAGCCCATTTTCCCAAATTAAGTGAAAATGACAGTAAAAACTAAAAACATAAGCCGTTTGGTACCATTAAGGTAATATTTAGCACTTTAATGCACATAAAGGTACTTTATAGTACCATATAAAGGTAACTTAGAGTACTCTAAAGGTAAATATGTGCTAAAATACTGATCTGTTTCTGTTAATGCTTGAATTACGCAGGTTTATATTAGTTTTGACAAGATTTTTGAAGAAACTAAATTTCAGCTGGGGGGGGGGCAATGTCTGGGAGGGGCAGTTGCCCCCCCCTGCCCCATAGCAAATTATGCCCCTGTTCCATAGTATTGCAGAATTTTCCATAGCAAGTCTCATGGAGTTGAAGACTTTCTCAAAGTCCACAAAAATCAAGTACGTTTTTTCTTGCCATTCATTACCCTCCTCAATAATTACCACCATTCATTGAACTCCTCAAGCTTATGGAAAACTCATTTTAAAAATCTTTTTGATTTGTAAATAGAAGTAGCCTTTATTTCTGCATAGCCTAGCAGAAATAAGAATTGTTTTGCTAATGCATTTGGTTCTGCGGAGGCGAAACACTCAATTAGTACCCCATAGAAAGTTACCACACCTTGTATCAAGATTACAGAGCGTGGTAAAATTCTAGACAAAACCATCTTGGTAAGCAGTTAGGAAAATGAAATTTCAGGGATGGATCAACACACCAAAGTATGTGCTGGGAAGACATTTTGAAGTACCTACCTCCTCCTTCTCCATCTAGGGGCACAAACCTTTGATGACCTTTAAAATCTGGTTTATGAAAGTGAAATCTTGCAAATTAGATTATCTGCTTAAATGAAGTACAAGAACATAATTTTCAGCTTCATAACTTTGCTCAATCCCAATTTATGAGGTTTCAACAATCTGCTAACACATTTCCTAAATTTAACAGAAAAAAGCACTGATAGGCTATGGCTTAAACATCCTTCTGAAATAACAGGAATTGCATTTTCAGAACTAAAACCTCACCTTTGGAAAGAGCATGAAAAAGGTATCAAGTGGCATGTTTGCTTCATTTATAGGTCCGAAATATACTACTAACTACTACTAACAACTCATCGCAGCACCAAGCCGCCTGAGGCCAACACAGCTACGCACGCTCCTCCTCCACCCCAATCTATTCAAAGCCTCCCTTTTTACACCCGCCCACGAAGTTCCCATTTCCTTTAAATCTTTCTTTATGACGTCCTCCCAACCCAGACAGGGACGACCTGCTTTCCGTTTAGCCCTAGATGGTTGGCCAAAAAGAACAATCTTCGGCAATCTGTCATCCTTCATCCGAACAACATGCCCTAACCACCTCAACCTTTCTTTCATTATAGACCTAGAAAGTGGTATTGAACCACATTTTTCGTATAGCCTATTGTTTGAAATACGGTCAGTCAGCCGGGTACCCAGAACAATCCTTAAGCAATTTCTCTGGAAAACATCTAGCAAATCTTCATCCGCTTTTCGGAGCGTCCATGCTTCAGAGCCATATTTGACCACTGTCATCACTGTAGCTTCTAAGATTCTAATCTTGGTTTGCAGACTTATCTTCCTATTCTTCCAGACTTTTTTTAACTGTGAAAAAAACACCCTGAGCCTTGGCTATTCTATTTTTAACATCTTCACTGCTCCCACCATCTTTACTAATAATACTACCAAGGTAAGTGAAAACTGCCCACCTGATCAATCTTTTCATTACCCAACGTCACCTTTTCATCTTCACTTATTCCTAGCCTTAGTGACTTGGTCTTCCTAACATTAATTTTCAAACCAATACTAGCACCCTGAACTCGCAAAACCTCTAAAACTTCATTCATTTTGCTCACACTTTCATCTAGGATGCTTAAATCATCAGCATAATCCAAGTCCAGGAGACTTTTTCCTCCCCATTTGATTCCGTGGTCTCCCATTGCCTTTCCTGTGCTCCTTAAAACAAAGTCCATCAAAATAATCCATATAAAGGGGGATAGAACACAACCCTGCTTAACTCCTGATTTAATACAAAACCAGCTGCTAACCTCATTTCCTACCTTAACCGCAGCAGTGTTATTCTCGTACATAGCACTAATCACTTTAATGTATTTGTCTGGTATACCATACAAGGATAAAACCTTTACTAAAGCTCCTCTATCAACAGAATCGAACGCTTGCTCATAATCTATAAAACTAAGGACCAAAGGTGTTTGAAAACTTAGGCACTTCTCAATTATTAACCTAAGAGTGAAAATTTGGTCAACACATCCTCTACCTTTTCTAAAACCGCACTGCTCTTCTCTTAAAACTTTGTCTACGGCATCTCTTTAAAAGGTGAAATATTGCCAAAAAAAAAAAGTATTTAAGCTGCATTTGAGGTAGCATCACTAAGTCAACAGACAGTCAATACCATGCATATCATGTTGATGTTTTGCTCTTTAGTATTTAATTTTTTGTTCTCATTTCAAATTGGAATAGTAGACTGCACTCATTTATTAGAGTAATTTCAAATAAAAAACTTGGGTAATATCTGATACTACTTAAAAAAAAAAACATTGCCAAAAATAAAGGAATCTTATTGTCCTTCATACAGATCATGTGCCCAAGGCATTGCCAAATGACATCTGTAACCATGGGCTGGCCTAAGATAGATCAGACTATCTGGTTCATGATGTGATCTCTGCAGTCAATATTGAGAATCCTCTGAAGGCAATTGTTTTTGAAGGCAAGAATCTGTCTATGTTGTTGTTGACTTAAATTCCAGGACTTGCTGCTGTAGAGAAGTGCAGAAAGGAAATTGCTAATAAATAGCCTTTTGTACATTACTTTTTTGATTGCCATACTGGTTTTAGTTGGTTAAAAGCTCCACTGGCTTGCCTTATCCTCAACTGCACTTCCTGCTTGCTTGACACTGAATTTTTCACTGTGTTGCTGAGGTACCTGATTTCTATGACTTGCTTGACAGTTGAATCTCTACACCTTACATTTAGGGGGGAATCAGTTGCTGCCACACTCTTTATAGAGTTAATCTTGAGGCCAAGTTGGCCAGCATTTTCACAGACAGTATTGAGGAGATCCTTGAGTTTGGTCTTGTCACTTTCCATCAAGGCAATATTGTCAGCAAAATCCAGATTGGCAAGCTGTTTATCTTCTCCAATTTGGATACCAAATGCTGCATAATAAAGGAGTATATAGTCAACAGCAAGGTCAAAAAGGGACAGAGAAACCCTGTTGAATGCTGGACATGATACAGCCATCTAGCATTTCCTTCTTGGGTTTAAACACAGCATTCTGTTTTTTCATATAATGCAACAATTAGGGCCACTATTTTATCACAAATTCATAGTAGGGGCATAATTTCATCTTAATCCTGGGGGGGGGGCGGCAAAGTTAGAGCCAATTTTCCCAAATCAGTGAAATTTTGTGCAGAAGGGAGCAATATCAAACAATCAAGAGGCTATGTTGGTACTGGCTGGATTTTAATCCTTAAACTGCTGGGAATAGGTAATTTGAGTATTGCACTTCCCATAGTTCCTTTCTACCTCTAGAATTTTCAAGGCAGTAATTATTTGGGGGGGGGGGGCTATCAACAGTTTTGCTGCTAAACAAGTGAAAAAAGGCCAAATAATATTGACAGAAAGAACAGCTAAACGGAAACAATTATCACCACAAAAATCAGGCAAAGACAATTGTGCTGGTTGTAAAACCAAATTAATGCCAGATGCATCTGTATTGAACTGTGACAAGGGGCTCTGTATATCATGTGCAGATATGCCAATAGCTAAATACAACCTCATTAATAGGTTGAGCAATGGAAGTTTCATTGACTGTGCCCATTGTGTGAAAGTGACCCACAGGTCCAACAGGGTATAACAAAGCAAGATGTCAACAATATTATAAGTAGTGTCATAAATAACTCTATGAAAGCACTAAAGAAAGATATGGACGTCCTTGTTGCAGATGTTGTACAAAGAGTAGATTTTATTGAAGAGAATTTAAGCAAAATGTGCACTGTTCAGCAAATGCAGACTGAAGTTGAGAATTTATGGGCTGAAATTACTTGTTTGAAGCAGCAGTTTCCAACTAAACAAGATCTTGCTGAACAAGTAGATAAGAAACTAGGCAAGTCTATAAGAAGAGACAGAGACTGCCAACAAAGGTAGAATAATGTGATAGCCTTTGGTGTTCCTGAAAATTCTTTGTACAGTCATGATAAGCAATATAAGGCTGACATTGTTTACATCAAACATTTTCTCTTGTGGAACTATTCAGTTAACAGCAAAGTTTTTAATGCACAGCAACTTATGCCAAAAAATCCAATCACCAGTACTCCAGCAGTACCAGCACCAATTGTCCCAGTATTGTTTACAGTGAATAACCCTTCAATTGGGTTTAAAATAGCCAAACAGTGATTTGAAAGGTGTGCACTCAAAGATGCAGTACAGTTCTGTAAAGACAATTCAAAAGAGGATAGAGAAAAGCATATAGCTCTAGTTACAGTGCTGTGGGACCAGGTTTCTAAGGGCAAAAGCAATATTGTCATAAGAGGTGAAAAAATCATCCAAAAAAAATTGGAGCCAGTGGAGTAATTTATAATAATAATAATAATAATGCAAAAGAAATAGGCCACAGGGCCTCTACAAAAATATTTTAAATTGAAAAAAATTGTAGGCACTTTCACTGTAAGATTATCCAGTTCCTGTTTCAACAAGTTTAATGAGTTGGCATTGATGACTTCAAAGGGGAGCTTGTTCCAGTGTTGTTTTACTTGGTTCTTGAATGCCCAATGGCCAATGTCCTTTTGGAACCTTTCCTCTTGAAGCTTGAGGTTGTCACCATGAAGGTTTGTGTGGCTGAAGCTGAGAACATTGGTAGCCTGGATGTTTTTGTAGGCGTTGTAGCAAAGCTTGTATGCCTCAATGAGGTCTCCTCAGTGCAGTCAATAAGCTAGTGAAGGAAGTTTGAGCTTGTGGAGCCTATCTTTGTAAGGTAAGTTTCTCAAAGTTGGATAGAACTTTGTTATTTGTCTTTGAACTTTTTTAAGAGCTTTGATATCTTTGTTGTAAAAGGGACATGTAGTGCAATGACCATATTCAAGGATTGGCTGTACTAAAGCTTTGTAGAGAAGGCAAAGGGTCTTATCATTTCCAAAAGCGATGTTGCACCTTAAAACTCCTGCAACACAATTTGCTTTTCCAATAATGCTGTTGTAGTGGGCCTGGAAGTCAAGGTTGCTGTCAATGACAACTCCCAAGTTGCACCCCTCCTGGCATGATGTGATTGGTAAGTCTCCTAGTCTATATTCACAGTGGATAGTAGGTTTCCCTATCATTAGCTTGTGGCTTTTGTCAATACTGATTTCCATCAGCCAGTTGGACATCCAACTATTGAGCTTGTCAAGGTCCTCTTGCAGAGATTGTGCATTGGCAGCTGTTTTAATTACTTTATACAGCTTGGTGTCATCTGCATACAGTAGAATCTCTGAGTTGATGCCTTCTACTAGATCATTGAGATAAAGGTTAAATAAGAGAGGGCCAAGGACCAAGCCCTGGGGAACCCTGCTGATTACCTCTTCTTCAAGTGTGCTCAAAACTCTGTCTACTGATACTGTTTGAGACCTTCCAATAAGAAACTGTTTGATCCAATCAACTGTGGTTCCCACACCAAGGTTGCAGAGTTTGTATAAGAGGCAATGATGAGGTACTTTGTCAAAGGCCTTTTTAAGGTCTATGTAAATGACATTGACTTGATCACCCTTATCTGTGTGCATTTTCCAGTTTTCCACTGCCATAAGAAGCTGTGACTCTGCAGACCTTATAGCTATGCTCCATCTTATTTTTATAGTGTATTCAGCAAGCATAGCTTACCTTCTGAAAGTAAAGACTGTTCATCTGTGAGTGTTGCTGACATAAATAATGGAATGCAAAGTAATTCAATATCTAGTTTGGAATATAACTAGTTTGCAATATTTGTCACTGCTGAATCTCTCTCAAGTAGTAATATTTCATTGCTTCCACTTGAGCTGATGTGTAGTGACTACAGTATCTCAGAACCAAGCAGAGCAGATGAGAATGAAAAAGATCATATAGAAAAACATAAGGAGTTTCTATTACTGGTAGACAATGTGGATCAGTTAACCAATAAGATTGAGGAAGTAAAAAGCCTTGTAACAAATAAGGGATACAATTTGGTGATGTTAACAGAGATGAGTCCAAAGAATAGTAATACTTGATTGGAGGATAGTCATATCTGTATTCCTTGATACCAGGTAATATCAAACTTCAGTTCAAATAATTGCAGAAGGGGTGTATTGGTAATAGTTAGAGCAGAATATAATGTTAAAGTGGTAGATATGCTCCCTATTAATGATTATGTTGAGTTGGCCTGCTTTGATCTAAAGGTTCCACTTGACCCTTGTATTGCAAGAATTGCTTATATTTATAGAAGCCACTCAGCCTTATCTAAAATTGTTACAGAACAGACCATAGCAGATCATTTTCAAACAATCAGTATATCACATAAAGGTAATTTGCTAATAGCTGGTGACTTTAATTTCCCACAAATATCATGGAAAGATAGATTTGGTTATCATGAAGATGATGCAACACAACATCCATTCCTTGATTGTATACATGACCTCTACCTATATCAAGCTGTTGATAAACCAAGGAGATAACATATTGAGTAGTTACCACCCATTGGTAAGAGTGACCATACAGCTATACAAATACAGCTCAATCTAAAGACTATGACTAATAAGTTTATTAAAAAGGGTCTTCACAGATTACAATTCCATCAGGAGGGAACTGAAAATGATGAATTGGAGTGAGTTTTTGCAGAGATCAGTAGAGCAGCAATGGGAAAATTTCAAACTAACTTTACTTGGAATCCAAGACAGCAACTCTTCTGTATCTTACAGGAGAAAACCAAAGACTCTTATATACACAACCAAGAAAATTAAGAAGCAGCTCAATAAAAACAAGATATCAGAAAAAATAAAAAAAAGTAACTGAGAGTCCAGACCAGTACAAGAAGTTCAAAAGAGCAAGAGATAAGTTGAGAAATTTAACCAGGAGACTTTATCAGAACCATGAAGCCACACTAGCTACAGAATGGAAGCATAACCCAAAGAAATTTTGGCAATATGTGTCATGCAAAAGTCCTGGTAGGCAATCAATATCTAAACTAACTGCTTCAGGAGCTGAACTAAGAGATGCAAAGAAATTGCAGATGACCTGAACCATCAGTTTCTGTCTGTTTTTAATTGCACATCAGATACAGACCTACCCAATGTTGACCCTACACAAATCCACCATCAAATGGAACCCATTAAGATTGATTCAGATATCCTTAACTGTCTTCAATAGCTAGATGTCAACAAATTAGTAGGGCCAGATTGCTTACATCCACATCATTTAAAAGAAGTTGCTGATGACATTGCCAAGCCACTCTCCCAATTATTCAAAATCTCCCTATGTACCAAGGAAGTGCTAACAGATTGGAAAACAGCATTTTATTCAAAATCCCCCCATGTTCAAAATGGGAAAAAGGCCAGTGCAGAAAACTACCATCCCATAAGTATACCTTCTGCTGTTGCTAAAATCCTGGAAAGAGTGGTAAATGACTCTGTCATGAAGCATCTCAAACTTTATAGGATACTATTGCCTACCCAACATGGTTTTCAACCAGGAAAGTCTGTAGAAACAAATATGCTGGAGACTTATGATGTTATAACAGACCTGATTGATCAGGGCTTACCTGTGGATGTCTTGTTGCTTGACCTTGCAAAAGCATTTGACAAAGTTCCACATCCACACTTGAACAAAAAACTTATCTCATGTGGAATTAATGCAGACCTTGTGGGCCAGATCTCAGCTTTTCTTACAGATAGAACACAGAGAGTGAGGGTTTTTACTAACAAAGAAGAAACAATCCTCTCTGAGAGATGTGGAGTGACCAGTGGTGTCCTGCAGGGTAGTGTCTTAGGACCTACCCTATTCAATGTCTATATAAATGATATTTGAATTAACTACAAATAATCTAACTCTCCATGCTGAAAATTCAAAATTGTTTAGTGCAGTCAATCATCAGTTACTACAAGCAGATCTTGACCATATTCAAAACTCAGCCCACATGGTACATGAGCTTCAATATTGACAAAGATGGTGTTATTCATTTTGGCAAGTCTAGCCCAGGTTTCAAGTATACTATGGTGTAATCCAGCTGTAGATAACATTCAAGAGCTGCAAAGTGTGGATGAAAAAAAGGATTTTGTAATACCTGTTGATAACCAGTGTAAATTCTATTGAAACTGCAAAAAGACTGTGTCTTATACAAACTCTGTCTTAGAACTCTCAAAGAAAACTATATCCAGTAGGTCTCCCTATGTTTTTGTTAGGTTATACAAGGCCCTTGTCAGACATATGCTTGATTTTGGAATGTGCATAGCATCACCAGGATACAGGGGTGATATACAGCTTCTGGAAAGAGTGCAAAGGAGAGCCACAAAGGCAGTATCTAAGATGAAAGACAAGCTGTTGGTTTAGTGTGCAGTTAGGGATGTTTGACCAGTAATTTAGTAAGCCCTTGGATTGGCTGGAAAAATTCACTACCACCCCATCACCCTGTCACAGACACGTGTCTGGCTGAGCAGGCTGAGGAAAATAGTTCCTTTTGGTAGCATGTCTTGATTACAGTAAGATTTTTTATACTATATAATCTTTGACTTTTTAGCCTAGGTTGAGTCTAAAGAGATAGTTAGAAATATTACCGGTAACCCTTGGCCTTAAAGTGGCCCCTGGAACCATTCAATCACACTATAGTACCCTAAGGCAGGGTATATTGTAAATCAGGCATTGACATACCCGATAGACACAGAACCATTGGAGTAAGTGTGGGAATCCCCCTAACATTTGAGCCAATAAGGGGTTCTCCCCCTTGAGCAAGTGGCATAGCAACCTTTTTGCACCATTTTTGCACCAATAAGTGGTGACCCCCATAGATTACCTTACACCTCCAATACAAGCCTTATGATGAACATTTAAAGGAGCTTAAATTATCTACACTGGGTTACTGACAGCAAAGAGCTGATATGCTTATGACATATAACCTTACTTCACAAGACCCCCCCCCCAATTCATTTGCCAATTTCCCAAAATATCAGCACTGACAGGAGGGGACATTCAAAGAAGCTGTTCAAACCATCTGTCAAAACTCATCAACAACAGTTTTTCTACTGCTGTGTAGTAAACTACTAGAATAGTCTGTCAAATAAAACAGTCTCAGCACCCAATAGTGAAGTGTTGAAGAAGTGATTGGATGTTAATGGTGTTCCCTGGAAGTACCAGTGGGATGCATTGGATGCTTAATCATTCACATCATCAAGTATGGAGTGGTAAATTTCCAGGTGGCACAATAATTTAGCTAGGATGAAAGTGAATACATCATTTGATGCATTTTCTTATGCCCTTTCATAATTCAATAATTGCTTCTGTTGCAAATTGCATCTTGAGCCCTTAAAGCATCTTGAGTAAATTGCACCTTGAGCCCAGAGGTATTTCATTTTTGTAACCACACAAAGAAGTTATCAACAGTAGTTAAGTTATTGAAAAATTGTTAAAAACATATCACTAGCTTATAAATAAGTTGTTCACAAGTAGTATATTCCAAGAATACTTATTTATAACAATTCAAACCTCATTTATTGGGCAACACAAACATAGGCTAAACTGTTTTCCTAATGTTTCAAGTTTTCAAATGCTGTTGTTAAAATAGCATTAAATTTTGTAATACAAAACTTGGTAAAGTTCTACAAAATCATATTATTGAGTTAGGACTAAAGTGAATACACCATTTGATGCCTTTTTTATGCTGATTACAAATATAATAAGCATTTCTATTGGAAATGAATTTCAGCCCCCCTCCCCTATATATGCCAATTCAGGGTTAGGTTAGGTATAGCCTATATAGGGGGGGGGGGGGGGTGAAATTCATTTCCAATAGAAATGCTTATCATATTTGTAATCAGCATAAAAAAGGCATCAAATGATGTATTCACTTTAGTCCTAACTCAATAATATGATTTTGTTGAGCTTTACCCAAAACTTTGCTGTTGACAATTCAGGATAGGCCTATATTCTAATTCAGGTATATATTCGCACATTAGGAGGGGTGGTTCATGATAACTTTGTAGTGGACCATGTAATTTAGCTAGGATGCAAGTGAAAACATCATTTGATGCTTTTTTATGCTCTTTCATAATTCAAACAAAATACCTTTGGGGCCTTTCTAAGGGCTCAAGATGCAATTTGCAACAGAAGTGATTACTGAATTATGAAAGAGCATAAAAAAGGGATCAAATGATGTATTCACTTTCATCCTAGCTAAATTATTGTGCCACCTGCAAATTTACCTATGGAACAATTAACAGATCAAGATGGATCTTAATTTGCTCCAAAGTGCCAATTAGGCTAAGATCATAAAGGTACTATTTAGTACTTTAACAGTACTATAATGGTACTTCAGATTTTGGGGCAAACCAAGGTCTGGGAGGGGCAGTTGTTGAAGTATGTGCTGGGAAGGCATTTTATTAAGTGGTATGCTTGCTTCATTTGGGCTATAGCCTAGGTCAGAAATATGAGCAGCTCTATAATTACCACCACTCAATTAGTACTGCATATAAAGTTACCAAACCCTGTGTAAAGATTAATGAACTTCCTTGTGTAGCCTAGAAAAGAAAGTAAGATAGCCAGGTTGCTTGAAAGTAGCAATTGAGGCTATCCTAGGCTCATAACAGATACAAAGCAATAAAATACAAGCAGTTTACCTGGCTTTTCCTTGTTCCAACTTTGACAGAACTTAAGAGATCCATAATTTAGGATAAAAGAAGATTGGGGAATTGTAGGCCTATCAACTGAATCTACTTTTGTAGACGTGGAAGAATGTGAAAGTTGCTGTTGTTCCCCTTTAAAAAGTTGAAAATATTGCCAAAAATAAGAATTAAAGCCGCATTTGAGGTAGCATCCCTAAAGTCGACAGACAGTCGAAATCATGCGTATCATGTTGACGTTTTGCTCTCTAGTGTTTAATTTTTGTTCTCATGTCAAATTGGAATAGTAGACTGCACTCATGTCTTACAGTAATTAAAAAGAAAAAACTTTAGTAAGAGTGAGTACTTATCTTCGTAAGCATTTTTCATGCGAAGCCAGCCCTCTAAAGTCGAAAGGGTTTTTAAAATATAGAGGACTGCGAAGTATGCTTTTTTAAATAAGAAATTCAACGGCAATGGAGATTTTGTTATGATGATTATTAATCATTTATTCTCACGATACTTGGTCAACTTTGGCAAATTTTTACCCGTTTTTGTTGTTGCAACGATGTGGTATTTTTACAGCGTATGCTTGCTACACGATCATTATGCTAACAATAAGTTATTTTTTTATAGGAACAGTTGTGACATGTTCATGAAGTATCGACACAAGATAATCAAAGAATAATTCATTGGACCATACCTAGGAAGTAAAACCCACACAGTAGCTATTCAGAGCTTCGATATTAATGTCATTTTGATTTCTATGATCGACAGGTCTACTTTTATTGTTAACCCATCTTTGAAACAGGTCAAAATGTCCTAGAGAAAGATCACAACAAAAAAACATGGCTAAGAATTATGGTGGTCTTGAACACAAAAATAATGAATCCAGAAGAGCTACTACGTCACGTGTCACTAATATATTTAGAACTTCCAATGAATAAATAAGTTAACGCAGTAATGACCGGAACATTTTTAATTCTTTCAGGTTTTCCCGTTCATTTTGCTGTCATAGAAAAGACTACAATCTTCATGAAGTTGCCACCTGCAATTGAAAGTAGGTGCACATAACTGAGATAACAAAATGGATAAAAAGTTTTTTATTCAACCACAAAGCATTCTGATTTTAAGAAATATTCAGACAGATTGTCATAAATCTCGTTTAATTTACCGATTTCCTACTAATAGCGTCAATTGAAAAACATTTAGAACGGGAATGGAGACAAAATTTATCTATCAGATTCAAGGGAGGGGCGAATTTGCCTTTTTTCTCAATTTTTTCAATTAAATCATGAAAAGAGCATTTTTTTCAATGAAAAAACACAAAAATAGTGTCTGTTACAGACCAGGGGGGTAAATGCCCTTCTCTTGCAGATACTAATTTAAAGTCATGATTTTCCATCATTTTTGTGATGTAGCCACCTCAAAATGTGTCCGTTCCTAAAATAAATTCATGCTAATGAGGCTCACTAAGCTCGTTTTTTAAACCAGAGCTTTTTTGCTTTTAAGCGGTAACAGTTCACACCTCTTTGTACTAATGTGTCTTAGAGTGGAGTATTAGCTAATATTGTCTACAGTTTATTTATCTTGTAGTACATTTTGCATTTTAGATGCTGGACTATTAAATTGCTTTTGAACTCAACACTCTTTATGACTGTGTTATGATCTAGGCTTTTAACTGAAGGTTATTATTTTTGATTTTTGAGGCTGATTAACAGTTTATTTTGATGACTGTTTGCAATTTGAAATAAAAACTGATACCTGATACATGGTTAAATTTAGCTTATTTTGTATCCACTGTTTCAAATTCAGATTTGTTACGGTATTAGGGCTTTGCATATCGGATACGATACAAATTTCAACAAAGTTAAAATTTAAGATTTTGTTTAAGTCACTAGTTAATCAAACTAGCCCTAAATTGCAATGTAAATATTTTACATAGCAATAAAGTTGAACGGCTGACACTTTGAAAACTAGATCACTAGGCTTCAGATGTATTTTTTTTTTCTTTTTTAAGCAAATTTTGCAAAGGGGGTTAAAACTGATTGCTGATTGACACATTAACAACCATACCAATTGACAACCCTATTGTAATTATCCACATAAACGTTGCTCGGGTAATATGGTCTGGAAAATCAAATAAAGACGCAGCAAACCCTAATACCTTGAGTGCACTCAGATCCCAAACTATTGCAGTTGACTTAAACTCAACCAAGACAATTGTGGTTATGACTGTGTGTATGACAAGATTTTAACATCAATATTTTCCTTCATTATATATATGGCAAGATGTCAAAAAATATTACACTGATTTTTATAAAAATTCTAATCTTTTTAAAAAATAATTCTGACAACGATGAAAACAACTTGAATCGAATATTTTTCTAATATGCTAAGACAACCCTTGGAAAAAAAAAATCCTAAATCCAAAAGTAAAATTTGCAATATCCAAAGTGACTATACACCACCTTTATCAGGGATAATATTCACGAGATGTCAACTAGAGTTCGTGGATAAAATAGTCATAATAGCTGTAACTACAGAGATAAATCATTCATTTAAAATCTAACGTCAACTGATTAAAAATTAAGATAAATTAAACTTAAGATTAAACTCAAGACTAAGATAAAATTAAGATTAAAACTAAGATAAAGAATATCTTCTTACAGGCCTATATCCCTTTTACCAGTCCTGGGTAGAATTATGGAAAAGATGATAAAAAAAAAGCTTGAATGGTTTTGCAAACATAATGGCCTCTTTCTGCAATAGCAGTGTGGTTTAGGAAATGCTTCAACACAACTGATTGTGTACTCTCGCTTGAGGAGGTTATAAACAATGCTAAAAGTCAAAAGAAGGTCCTCTTAGCAGCATTTGTTGACTTAGTCTGCTTTTGACAAGATATTAGAGAAGAAGCTATGTCAGGTTTTAAAGAGAATGTCTTTCCCAGACAAATTTATCTATTTCCTCTCCGATTTCCTTAATAATAGAACATTCAAAGCAAAGATCAATGAAGCTACATCCTCTACTCTGAGGCTCCATGAGGGTTTAACGCAAGGATCGCCAGTTAGCCCATTTCTTTTCCTTCTCTTTCTAGCCGAGCTCGAATTTTTCAATTGAGGGTTTAGGGCTAGTAACCTTTGCAAATGACCTCACCCTTTTGCAAGTAGGAGACAGCAATAACGAAGCAATTGGAAACTTCAACGCTGCTCTAAAAGAATCAGTTATATTCTCCAGAGACTTTGGAATGAGTGTATCAGCCCAAAAAACAAAAGCGATGACGTTCAATAACAGAAATATTTCTACTTCAGTGACACAAATAATTACTGGAGGAGAGAGACTTGATCTAATAAAAGAAAGTAGATTACAGGGATTGAAAATCGACCATCGATGGACTTAGAATAAACAAGTAGAGGAGACAAAAGAGATATTCCTGAAAAGGATTATAATTCTGGAAAGACTTGCTTCTACAAAATGGCGAAAGTCACAAACTTTATTGGGAATTTTTCAAAAACAATGTATAAGGTCAAAAATATAGTATGGAATAGTTGCTTATAGCCAAATCAATAAAAAAATTACGTCTAAATTGGAAACAATCCAGAATATGGCACTCCAAATTGCTCTTGGCTTGCACCCACACATTTCTAGTGATCATACCAAGAAACTAGCAGGATTTGTCACTATAAGCAAGAGAATAGCCAAAGCCACTGTTAAATATTATACCAGGATTTGAGCCTATAGGGAGCAGAACCCTATTTTCACTGTTTGTAATGGGAGCGCTAGGTAGAAGAATAAAATTAGGATTGTATCGTGGCAAGCTTTTTCAGCACTGTTAAAACTGGTCATTAGATAAAATTCAGGTTGATACTTTTAAGTTCCCTCTTTCATGGAGTTTCGTCAACAAAATGTCAGCCTCAAGCTTATACAAGGCAAAAAGGAAAATATCCCACATCAACAAATTATGGATGAACTTTTAAGAAAAAAGGCTACAGAGTTCAAAGATCATTCCACATTTATATTAATCCCTAGTAGGGAATAAACCCACCGCAGCAGCAATAATCCCACACACCTCTCTGTCCATTCATAAGCCTCTCCCACTGGACTGCTGAGTTTTGACAGCTGAACTGGCAGCAATAGTTGAATCACTAAAGGCGGTCACTAATATACCTTCCCATTTCAGCAAAGTAGCAATGTTCTCGGATTCTCAGACTGCTCTAAACTAATGAAAGGCATAACCTGGAACGCAAAGGACACTGATTAGCAAGAGATAAGAGAACAGCTTGATCCTCTATCCAAGATTGACATAGCAGTGGCTTTCCAGCATATTCCTAGCCATATAGTAATCCATTTTAACGAAAAAGTGGAAACTCTTGCTGAAGAGACAGCAGATTCTATCAACCCACAGCTTGCTCAAAAGTATTCAATCGCACTTGGAGATGCAATTAGAAACCGCCATCCTTATAAAAGGCCTCCTTTTGCTCTGTTTTCAATTTTTAAAGAGCCTGAAATAAATTGGGCCTACTTGAAAATAAAAAGCTTAGCAGTAATACTGAGATTAGACGAATCCAGATGGAAGCAATAAAGTGACCCAAATCGTAGAATCTGCAGCTTGACTGAAGAAGCTTTGTAACAGCTATTCTTTGAATGGACTGCAAGTGCTCCTGGAATTTAAAAACTGCATATCCTATCTCAAAATTATTAAATTCTATTAGTTAATAGCCTGATTGTAAATGTTCTTTTATCAGCTTCCATTGAAAAGAAGTTTTACAGAGAGGCAATTGGTGTGTTAATAAATTTAGATGTGCTTTGAGTATTTTTTTTGTATTTTGTAAACTTGTGCGGGAGAGAGCTTGAGCGAGCAGGAAGAGCCTTATCGGTACCAGCCAGCCTGTAGGTCCTAAACTGCCGGGAGCAGGCAGCTAAAGTACATGCACTTTCCAAAAGTCAGTAAATTCCTGTATTATATTTATGTGTAAATTGAAGTTGTATTATGTATAAATATTTTTTTAATTGCTCAATGGTTGTGAAATAGTGGAAAATGAGCGAAAAGGTGCAGTTGGAAGCCAAAAGGAGCCCATTTGGGGCTCCAGGTACTTTTTAAAAGAAGAAGATGAAACATTAAGATAATTCAAAAAACTTGACTAATAATTTGCTTTTGTTTTAAATAGAAGACACAACAGCAACTCTATAAGCACAACAGCAACTCTACAAGAAATTTAAAACAAATTTTCTTGTGAATTATTATCGCTTCTAATCAGCAGTTATACCAAACCAATCCTGCTCAACTCATCCTCAGGGCTGTACTGTGGTGTTCTCCTCCCCATAGTATAGTGCAGACGGTTTGATATCATTCCATTTTCCCTTCTTGCTTTAGTTTTGTTTTTCTCTGTTTAAAGCTTTTTCCAATAGGCAATGTTTAGAAGTCCTCCAAAAAAAATGTCCCCCCAGACCCAAATCAAATTCCAGTGAATGTGCCATGGTGAAAGATACCCATCTTGGCTGGTCAAGCACACTTTCTCAAAGTTCAAATGATAGCTCCAATTCGGAGAATAGGACAATGATAAGTGTAGGGGCTAATGTAACCATAAATGATGATAATGGGTTTCAAGAAGTCCTCTCTAGAAGCTCTAAAAAAAAGGAAAAAAATCTCCCCAATCAAAAGCATTTCCCCTCTCCCTGCCCAAGATCCTCCCTCCAAAAACTTAGGAGTTTACCTTAAAATTACTCCTACTAACACCTTTGAAATAAAAATGATCACTGCAATAAGAGTTGTGATTTTTAAATTGCTAAAATCAATGTTCTCTCTTAATATTAACCGTGATGGATCTCTGCTAATAGCTGTAGAAGATCAGAAATCAGCAGATACAATAATTAACCTAAAATCTCTTCTGAATACCCCAATTATTGCATCTAATTGGAACCCAAAACAATCACCAACAAAATAGTAGTTTATAATGTTCCCCCAGAGATATCCACTCAGGAGTTAAAAGAAGGGCTATCAGATAGGGCTGGAAACACAATCCCAGTTGAGGATGTTACCCAACTTGGCAAACCTAACTCTAATGGCCTAAAAACTAGTAGATCCTTCTTATTCACACTGAAGGAAAAAATTAATATCCCAGAAAAATTATTCCTATTTGGGCAAATCAAACCACACAAGGAATACACACCTAAGCCTATCCAGTGCCAGAAGTGTCTCAAACTGGGACACACAACAAACAATTGCAATGAAATTCTCCGAGAGTGTAGTAATTGTAAAGCTTTCCATCCTAAAGAGTTGACAACTTGCAACAACACTCAGCCTACATGCATCAATTGCAAAGGCCCACATGAATCTACAAATAAATCATTATGCCCTGCATACAAGAAAAGAGCTCTAACACTCCAAATATCAACAGAGAAGGCCATCCCATACCCCTTTGCAGCAATGGAAGCAAATGCTGCCCAACAATACCAAATCAAGCCTGTAATGAAACCAACCAAAACCCCCAAGTCAAACGCCCCCAATGCATGAAGCACCCCATATAAAACACCATCTTCTAAGCCTCCTAGCTCAAATCCCTATCAGAAGGAATCACCAAGCCAACAAGCCTCCTTGTCTGGTGAGATGAGGTCAGCCTGGCCCCCTCTCCCAAGAAGAAACAAACCAGAAACACTACCAGGAATTAACCCCTTAACCGACAAACAGGATGCACAACCAAAAATGCAATCCCCAAATGTATGCTTATTCGTTCTGAACTGTAATGCAGTTCAGGCCATGAACATACATCAACTACAGAAAACAAAAATCATAGCAGAATTGGCAAAAATCTACATCCCAGATGATATGCTCATTCAAGCAAAAAAAGATCTTGCTTTACTTTTAACAAAGCTGAACATTGATACACAGTCATATGAAGAATAAATCAACAACACAACATATATCAATACTCCAATGGAATGTAAGATCACTCACAGAAAATAAGCTAAATGAACTAATATCTCTTATGAATAATAATTCCATTAATATTGCTTGCCTCCAGGAAACTAATTTAACCCAAAATCAACAAATTAAGTCTCTGGGATATACTGTCCTCGGAAAGGATAGATCTTCAGAGAGAAAAGGAGGTGGGGTAGCTTTATTAGTGAAAAATAATATAAAATTTTGTCGCATCAATTTTCCAGATTTTTGCAAATGATGTTGACGCAATTGGTATCAGTGTTTGGCTGAATAATTTAAAAACCTACATAATAAGCTTTTATAACCCTAATTGCCAAACTACAGATGCCAAGGATTTCTTTAATTATGTAAATAATTCTAATATGTTAAAAAATATTATTATTTGTGGAGATTTCAATGCCCACAGCCTTTTGTGGGGGAATAAACCAGCAAATAAAGCTGGTAAATTCATTGAGCATATGACTTCAAATAATAATGAATTAGCTGTTGCTACCCCTCCAAACCTGAATACATATTTCAACCCCAAAGTGGCAGATTCTCCACAATTGACCTACAAATTGTTTCATTAAATTTTTTGAATAAAATTTACATAAATAAAAGTGATAGTCTATGTACTGACCACTTTGCTATAGTTTGCTCCCTAAATGAACCTGCTGAAACTATATCTCGTACCTACAAACATATCAACACTAAAGCAAATTGGTCTATGTTCCAAAATAAGCTAAATGATGAAATTACAAGTTTCACCCAAATTTCATGCATTTCTAACACAACAGTTGACACACATGCTGAAGCCTTGACATCTTTACTAATAAATACAGCTAATCATGCTATCCCCAGGACAACACCTAAGAAAACTTTCCCTAAACAAATTCCTAAAGCATGGTGGACAAATGAGTGCCTAAATAAATGGAGAATAAAAAAGGCAGCTAGGACAGAATTCATAAAAAAACCATCACCTACTACATATTTAAAAAAATTACAAGCAGAATCTAATCTAAAAAGGACTATAATAGATGCTAAATATAAATACTGGAATAATTTTGCAAATAATCTCTCCAGAGAAACACATGAGCCAATTATACACAAAGTTATAAGCCACATCTGTGGGAAAAAGACTTCCCCCAACCCGCTCCTGTATGAGCTTATACATAATAATACCCATTATGACAATGATAATGAAAAAGCTAACATATTTGCAACTCTTTTTGTTAATAAGCTAACATCAAATAATCAAAGCAAACTGTCCCCAATTCCTATGAACCCAAGTTACCATCCACGCCCAGGATCCGAGTACATAACTAATCCATTCTCAATCCAGGAATTGAATAATGCAAAACATCATATTAGGACCAAAACTAGCGGCAGCTATGACAATATACACCCTACATGGATAAAGAATCTCACACCTTCATACAAACAAGAACTGCTAAATTGTTATAATAACGCTTGGGCATCTTCTATGTTCCCCAATATATGGAAATGTTCGTCCCTCCTACCAATCCTAAAAAAAATAAACCCAAAGATAACCCTGAGTCTTATAGGCCCATAATGATTACTCCTGTACTGGAGAAAATAATGGAGAAAATGATCTGTCACAGACTCCTCTGGTTTGTTGGGAAAAATAATATGATCCCTCATACTCAAACTGGATTCAGGAAACACCACTCCTCAACAGATGCCTTCATTTTGCTAACAAATGCAATAAATGAATCTTTTGTCAAAAAATAATGTCCTAGTTGCAGCTTTCCTAGATTTTGAAGGGGCATATGACAATGTGAACCACCAAATCCTTTTAAACAAACTTGCAAACCTTGGAGTACCCCCTAAGCTAGTATCTTTTATTAAATACTTCATAGAAGTGCGAAGTTTCATTGTTTGTTTTGGTTCAGCCTCTTCACCCCAAAAGACAATAACCAAAGGCCTACCTCAGGGAGCAGTCCTCAGTTGCCTCCTATTTGCCCTATATCTCTGGGACATGAACCTACCCCACACGAATCTACAATATGCTGATGATCTGGTGCTATGGTCATTTGGCAACACCTTTCAGATAGCTCAGTCAAATCTGCAAAAGTCACTTTTCCAGTTTGAATAATTCTCTCAACATTCAGATTTACCCATTGCACCCACCAAGTCAAAAATAATCCAACTTCACCGGAAGCGAAACCATGTTAATGCAAAACTAACTCTAAATAAAACAAATATTCCAGAAGATAATCATATTAATTATCTAGGTCTCATGCTTGACCAAAAACTTAATTTCCACCTCCACATTTCAAACACAATAAAAAAATGCTATAGAAAAACAAATATACTAAAAAGACTTCTTTCCACACCCTTGGGCTGTAAGGAGAAAACCTTACTCCAGTTTTATAAATCATATATAAGACCCCATATTGACTATGGGCTCATCGTCTATGGTGCATGTGCAAAGACCCAGATGCAAAAAATTGAAACAACACAAAATGATATAATACGTCTCATATTTGGTCTTAGGAAACCCACAAGCACCAAGTTTCTGCTTATGGAGAGCGGATTAACAACAATAAGGGACAGACGTAGATTTTTCTTGACAAAACATCTTACAAAAATTGAATCAAATAGTTCACACACACTACATAATTGGTTAAGAAATCCAGCTATGTGTAGAGGCATTGCAGATGAGTATGCCAATATTCAGAAGAAGTTCCCCATACCAGCAAAGTCTATTGCACCTACTTTCCCCCATTTCCCCCCATGGAATTGGTCAAGTCCCATAATAAATAATGACTTCTCAAAGTGGAATAAAGATTTAACCCCCATTGCTTTTGTCCAGAAAAAATTTGCAGAACTTAATACTATTACATATAAAGATCACTTCCAAATATTTGTTGATGGGTCAAAAATGAATGAGAAGGTTGCAAGTGGTGTTTTCCTTCCTCACCTGTAAATTGCAATGGGCGAGAGATTATATAATAATTTATCTATAATGTCTGCTGAGTTAAATGCCATAATCATGGCATTAGAACACATTAAGGAAAACCAACCTTTGATTGCAAATTCAAATAATATTATCATATATTCCGACTCTCTATCAAGCCTTGAGTTGCTGGCCTCAGCTCCTCAATATAAGTTGGACATTGACACTTATCATTGTCTCAGTATTATAGATAATCTTGCTTCAAGTGGCATAAAAACTTATTTTCAGTACATTCCTAGCCACTCTGGCATAAGTGGTAATCATCAGGTTGATGAAATAGCAAAAAATGCTATAAATATTGCCCACCTTAGTGGGAGACCAATCCCAATTAGATATATTTACCGATGGAGGCTATCAGATATTAATTTTAATAAGATTAATCCTATCTTTTCCCCATTTCCCAATAAGAATCTTTCTAAAATTTATCATAGAATTCGTTCTGGAACAAATGGACTAAATTTCCATGCATTCTCATATAAGTCTTCTAATTCAAGTGGTTCAATTCCCCTGTCCCCTCTTTGCAGGCATTGTAATATGAATAATGAAACAATTGACCATTGCCTATTTGAATGTAATATGCTGACGTCTGCACAACATACCTTGCTTTGTAAACTGTTAAAATGCTTCAAACACCACAAAATCTCACTATCAGCCAAGAGCCTAGCCAACTATACATGCACACAGAGCACAGAAATCGATATTTATCATCTTATATTTGAACTCCTTGAGTCAAAAGATCTACTGAAAGATATCTGACAATATCTAATAAATAAGAGACGACCAAGCCAGTAGCTTTGTAGCCCACAGAGTGAAGCAAACAGAAAAGGGCTAAATAGTATGAACTGAATAGCCAGCCTGCTGTGAATTAGAAGAAGAAGAACTCATGTAAATTGTTAAATGAAGATACTTATCACTAATTTAAATCTAGATGGATAAACGTGATAACTGATGAACTCGGCAGAAACCGGAGAATTGAGAACTGGGAGGTATGTAGCAGTCTATATTAGAGTTAGTTAAGATGTTTGGAAATTCCCATTTTCCCTATGGGAATTTCGATAGGGAGTTTCGTAATTCCCTTTCGGAGTATGGTTTGGATTTTTTTTCTAGCTTTTCCGTACGGAGGGCTGAAGTAATTGGGAACTTTTGACGGTATTTTTGAAATTTGAAAAACATGTTGATTGTCAGGCATCATAAAGTGGGGCACCCACGGCGTCAATAAAGTTAATAAAGTTTGTCAGGAAAGTACGAACCATCAAGTTTGTCCTGCTCAGACAAGGATTTCATCTTTTTGACTTAACAGCAGTGTTTCATAGAAACTAATTGAAATACTCAGACATAGAGCTGAGAAAACTTCCTTTTAGTAGCAAATGAAAATATTTTTTTTGTTTCTTTTACCAAGCTAAATATTTAAACAAGTATACACGATTATATTTGTAGAAACTAATTTGTATGTTGTTTATTTGAAATTTTCCACACATCTTCTGCTATTGGTTGAACTTTGCGAACTTTCTTGAAAAGGTTAAATAAAGTTTAACTTCTTTCCGACTGCAATAATTTCAACAAAGTTATGTGAGGAAAACGGTTTATTAACTTTGTGGACAGCTTTATTAACTTTATTGATGCCGTGGGAGCCCCACTTAAAATACCCAATTTGATTGCCCTTGTACAGAATTATCTACTTTTGTATGATGCTTCAAGTTCAGACTCCAAGAAATCTTTACAAGCTAAAGAAGCAACTTCCAAGTCTGTATCTTCAGTCATGACTTCTCATGTTTGAATATTTCGCCAATATTTACAGTTCGGATACGTGTGAACTTTCTCCCTATTCTCCCTATAGGAAATCCCATGCGTTTTCCCCAAACGTCTGAACTAACTCTTAGTAAATTTTGTTGAAGCCTTATCATTTGTAAAAAGGCTTCACGGCTCCGTCACAAGTGATGATGTGTGGTGCTAGTTTTGGTAATTACCACGCTATTTACTTTTAAGGTGTTTATTATACCTTCTCTTGAACGCCTCGAGAGAAGGATTTTGTGGGATTACAGATACTGAGATGCCATTCCATATAGTGACGGATCGTCAAGTGAAACTTGTATTCAAGTATTCTTGGTGGGGTGTGCCCTGTACAAGGTTGTCCTTTCGATTTGTACTTTGGTGAGCTGATCACAAAGCCTTTATTCTATCTGGAACAAGTCTTGATACCTCTTCATATCGAGGGCAATGCAATTATTTGTAGAACACCGACATTGAAGCCACGTCAAATCGATCCCGGACTAACTGCAGGGGTTTGGCAATAGAGGCGGTAGAAATTACTGCACGAACTGCTCAGTTTCGGAAAAATTGAAAAGGAGCAATTTGGCTATTTGGGACGGCAGAAAAGAAAGGAAATGTGTATTCCGTGACTGGTCTGATACAGGACGTAAATTGTGTTGAAATGGACTCGTCAGGGAGGACGCTTTTGTATCTTAGGATGACTCTTAGTTTCCGAAATCAGGAGGATCTCACTTTGCTAAAGTGTCCAGCTCACGTTAGATTCGACAAGGAATGAACTCCATGGTGGTGTAGCTTGTTAAATCTTGTTATTTTCTCTCCTTTGAAATTGAAATCAGGGTGGTCCTTAACATTATGCGCCTTTGAAATTAAGAGCTATTTTTTTTTGATGCATTGGATCTGACAAACCACTTTTCTGCCCAAGCCTAAATTTTTTACGTTGGCCTGAAGCTCCTTATGGGGATTTCTGTAATGTTTGCCTTTCGTGATGGAGATCTTTGTTGTGTGGCCATCGGCAAAGTGATGTGGTATTTTTCTCACAAGACTATCCCCCAGATTAGTCCCCGAAGCCGCGCCACGCCGACATCACGGCGGCGAATGTGTGATTTATTATCGGTGGCGGCGCGCCACGGCGCGCCGATTTATCTGATGAAAAATAATAATAAAAATTGCACTCCACCAAGCACGTTCAACCTCGATTTTAGTAAGGATTTTTAAATGGTTGGCTAAAAACATACAAGAACAATATGACAAAACAGGAATTTGTTGGGCCGTGCGGAAAGTGTTTATGTTCACCGTCGATCAGACCAAGTAGAATTCTCATTTTTAGCCACTATACCCAGGGAAACCTATGTTGTGTTTATGTTTAACATCGCATTGTTCCTATAAAATCCCGTGTTTAGTCATTTCCTTCTTGTTAATGATTTGGGCTAATGTGTGTATAGCTTTCAAAGTTTGAAGTTCAAACATCTCCTGTTCATCAAATACATACGAAAAGGAAGTGAAATAAAAAAAAAAAAAACATCGAAAAAACACTGCAAACAAGCCAGATACCATGGCTTAACAACACTAACAATTTTAAATCAGCGGCTACATCACTTCATTTACAATTGATGTAACAAAAGTGAGTTTGTTCACTCTGCCTGGAGCCATTGATCTTTTTGCAGTCACTATCAGTCCTGTCGTGCTAAAAAACCGTCTAGCTGGGGCACTTGTGGCCGGTACAGCCAGAACTTGACGAGCGTAAAATGCCACTCGCGGGATCTGATACTAGCAACGGACCTTGGGGTCCCACAGAATGCCGCAAATGGGCTTCTTCTTTGTATCTGCTGAAATAAGTTGTTTTTATAAGGGAGAACAAACCTGCACCTTTACCATAGGGCTCCTGCGCCCTACACTACAGGAGGAACTAAACTGCACCTTTACCATCTTTTCTTATCCACACCGAATAACCCTCCAAAATTCTTTTCTGAAAGAAGTGGTCAATTTATGACGTTTCAAGTCAAAGTTTAAGGCTACTTCAACTTCAGTGTGCTCTACTCACTGTGCAAAAAAAATGTAATTCATTTCCATAGGTATATTTCTATACTAGCTCTAGATAATCTACCAAGCGGGAAACTACCACAAATCAGCATCGATAAATAAATGAAACCAAAAACGAACAGAAATTACAATAAATAACCGAGTAAAACTCAAAACGATCAGAAATTAACATACTGAAAAAATATAAATGTTTTTACTTTTATAACTTTAATAAATCTAATAATATGAACATTTTGATTACTAAATATCAGTATATGTTTAGTAAACTGACAATGCACATTCATTTGTATTTTTTTCAGTAAAGTACAAATTATATTCTGGCCTTGGGAAGGCATAGGGGTTTTGAGCCCAACTTATGTTAATTTCTGCTCGTTTTGAGTTTGACTCGGTTATTTATTGTAATTTCTGTTCGTTTTTGGTTTCATTTATTTATCGATGCTGATTTGTGGTAGTTTCACGCTTGGTAGATAATTTGATTTTAATTTTGCTCATTTTTTGTTTAATGGAGTTCTTTACTTTTCTTCGAAAAACTTATTTAATGGAAACATTTTTTTTAATTAATTTCTGTTCGTTTTATATTGACAAAGTCTTTTCAGGGGAAAAGAAAACAATACTTTAAATCTTTTCGTTTTTTTAAAGCAATTATAGTTTGACCTGCTATTCGTATGCTGGAAAAAAATTTCAGCAATTTTTAACAACATATACCCTTTTAAAAATCTGAACCCAAATAATAGTGTTTAATTTAGTTTCATACCTCCTCTAGTTGATCTGAAATGGGAAACTTGATAACATTCACAAATTTTTTTTTTACTTTCTTTGATAGCTTGGATACACTTACGCTATTTTTATTTGGTCAAATTTTAAGAGCAGAAGAAGCCCCGAAAGTTTGAACATAATACCCTCAGTCGTTCTTGAAATACTGCTTAGATGCCTTATTGGGAATTAGCATTAACACAGTGCATTTTTATATAATCTTAAGGCAACATTTACTTTTTGAACATAAAGGCAAATGGGAGGGTGGGCGTGGGAGGGGGATTAGTTTCCCTCCAATCACTTTCGACTATTAAAAAGGACATCAGCCCTTTCTATTTTCAATCGATTGAGCCCTTTTCGAAGTTCCTACGACAACTCCTTCGATACGAAGTGCCCTGGTCTAAACAACAACAACAACAACAAAAAAGATACATTATACCCACATCGATCTCTACTATAAAAATGTCAAGCCTTCCAATCATTTTCGATTATTAAAAAGGGCACTAGGCCTTTCGATTTCCAATCGAATGATCCCTTTTTGAGTTTCTACGACAACGCTTTCTATAAACTCCGTATATGCCCCCAGGGCATAAATTACAACCCTTACCCTAAGGGCTGTGAGGGTGGTTGTCATCCTCTAAGATCTAATTTCCAGAACTTTCAACTACGTTAAACAAAACGGCTATCTCAAAATTTTGATTGGATGTGTTTCGGGAAATGGTGGGCGTGGAAGGGATGTTAGTTGCCTTCCAATCATTTTTGACTATTAAAAAGGGCACAAGCCACTCCAATCTCTAATTGAATGAGCCATTTCTAAGTTTTTACAACAACTTCTTCGATATGAAGTACCCTGGTCTAAAGGAAAAAAATAATAAATAATATATTGTGCCAACATCGTTCTTATATACCCCCAGGGCATAACTTAAAACCCTTTCCCTAAGGGTTGTGGGGGAGTTACCTCCTCAAAAAACATATTTTATCTCTGGAAATCAATTACTCTGAACAAAATGGCTATCTTAAAATTTTGATTGGATGTGTTGGGGAAATGATGGGCGTGGAAGGGGTGTTAGCTGCCTTCCAATCACTTTCGACCATTAAAAGGGGCACTAGCTATTCCAATTTCCAATCGAATGAGCTCTTTTCAAAGTTTCTACGACAACTCCTCCGATACGAATTGCCCTGGTATGAAAAAAAAACTACATTTGTGCCAACATTGTTCTTTACTTAGGCAGCTCGATTGCGCTGCCTATGATAACATCCTGGATTGCCTAATGCTCTTTTACCTACCTCAAAAGTGGAAGGTAGAATTTTTGTTTCAAGAAAAATTTCTTCTTTGCCTTTCTACGAACCGATATACATGGCAAGCCCAAGATGACAGTATTTATATTTAAGAAACAGATTAGCCGGGATGACGGTTGAAGCCCGGAGGTCGATATCGATAACCAAAAAAGAGGGGAAAAAAAACGGCGGCGTATTAGTGACGCCGCCGCCGATAGAATCAGCGGCGGCGTCAGCGCGCTGATGCAAGCTCGGCGGCGTGCCACCATTTTTTTTTCGGCGGCACGCCGCCGACGTTTAGGCGCAGCTTCGGGGTCTACCCCAGATCCTGTGTGAACACCAGAGAAAGAGTCGCCCCAAGAATACTTCCTATGGGTACTACGGCTAAAACTGGGCATTTAAAAAAAATAAAGCCATCAAGGACGACCCTTATTGATCGCTGGGGAAGGAAATCAGCAAGCACCTCAAATAGAAGCCCATTCCAAAGCTGTCGGGCCATACACGATCAAAGGCTTTGGCGATGTCAAAAGAGAGAGGACGAATGTCATGTCTTTGAGACAAGATCTCGACCCACTCTAAATGCTGCACAATTAGAAAGTCTAACATAGACCGTTTTCTATGAAAACCATATTTGTGTGTCAGCCAATAAGCAGTGACTTGAGGTACTGATGATTGGTCTTGTTGACGATACTCTCATAAACTTTTCCTACGCAAACTGTCTCCCAGCTATGAAGAAGACTCAGAATCTAGAGGCACTCTTAACAAATTGAATTTTCGCCAAAATTCAAAATTCCATGGCATTTATCTAGGATACATTGTTTTAAATAAATGTATTTAAAATTTTTAGTGTTTTATATGATTAAACTATTCAAAATGTTCACATATTTACTCAGGAAATCTATAAATCCAGGGGTGAAATAAGTTTTACTGCAATTTTCCAGTTGGAGTGGTAGGCTAATAAGTTGACTAGCCTAAAGGCTAGCTTACTCTTAACAGGGTGTTAATTTCCTGTCCAGAAAGACAAATACTTATTTTATTTGGTTGTTGTTATTTATGTAACTTAGTGTGAAAGAAAGTGAACACATCAGTTGATGTTCTTTCCAAATATAATAGGCCTAGGCTAGCCTATTGGTTTCTAGAAAAAATTCCATTTTGAGCCATTAAAGGGGCCTTAAAATATAAAGTAAAATTCTACTTTAGCTACTTTTGACTATCTTGGAAAGGGGTTAGGTTAAGAAAACGAAACTTTCAGGGATGGTTCTAAAGGCTAAAGTATGTCCCAGGAAGATATTTTGAAGTACCCACCTCCACTCCTTCTCCCTCTAGAGGGTCCTGACCTTTGATGACCTTTAAAAATATGTGAGTTATAGAAGTGAAACCTTGCAAAATAGATCTTCTGCTTAAATGAAGTACAACAAAATTGTTTTCAGCTTCACAACTTTGCTCAATCCCAATTTATAAGGTTTTAAAGATATGCAAATACATTTCCTAAATTTTGGAAATAAACTATTTATATGGCTTAAAATTCTGCTCAAATAACTGAAATTCCATTTTCAGAGCTACAGCCAGAGAAAAAGAAACTGATAACTGAAAATTAAGGTAAAATGTTGTTTTGTCAAAATTACAATGGGTATAGACCTGTCATGTAAGCAAATTTCAGGACCCTCTAGAGAGAGAAGGAGTGGAGGTAGGTACTTCAAAATATCTTCCCAGGATATACTTTAGCCTGTAGACCCATCCCTGAAAGTCTCATTTTCCTAACCTGACCCCTTCCCAAGATAGCCAAAAGTAGCTAAAGTAGAATTTTACCAAATATAACTTTTTTAATCATTACATAAAAAGTGACCATCACTAGAAATAGGCTACATTTAAAAAGTAGTTAAAAAACATACCATTCATTTGTAAATCAGTTAGGCTATTTTCTCAGACCACATTGGCTTACCATAATATGAAGAAGAAAAAATAGTAAATTTTTGGCAGTTCATATTATTGATTTATGAATAAAGTGAACATACTACTCAATGCCTTTTTTATGCACTTTACAAATATAATAATCATTTTTGTTAGAAATGAATTTTATCCCCACCCCTATACAGGGGTGAATCTCCAGCATTTTTATTGGGGGGGGGGGGGGCAAGAGGGGTCCATATCTGGATAATCAAAGGGCATGGGATGTATAGGCTAATATTTTTTTCTCCATATTGTTGAGGGGGGGGGAGCAACTGCCCCCCCCCCCCCCCTCCACCCTTGCCACCCCCAAATGATGCCCCTGCCCCTATATATACCAGTTCAGGGTAAATATTTGCACATTAAGGGAGGGGGGGGGTAAAGTTTAAACTTACCTCTCATTTGCATCAGAAATAAACTTTACCCCACCCCCCTAATGTGCAAATATATACCCTGAATTGGTATATACAGGGGTGGAGGTAAAATTCAGTCCTGACAAGAATGACTGTTATACTTGGAAAGGACATAAAAAAAGGCATTCAGTAGTATGTTTACTTTATTTGTAAGTCAGTAATTTGAACTGCCAAAAATTTACCAAAAAAATGAAAAATGGAGTTTTTAAGGTGAAACAAAAATACTTAAAAAACACATAACAGATATATTGAAAGGACAACCAACTCTCTTTTTCAGAATGAACAAAAATAGATTTTAGGAAATGCCAAAAAAAGGGGAAAAAAGAAAACAAATACAGAGATTCAATAGAAAAACCAAAATTAACAAAGATGAATAAAATCACATAGGCTTGCTGTCTTTGATTTTGGTTATCCTTTCAAAAATCCATTTTGTTTTTTAAAGTATCTTGTTTGGCCTAAAAAAACACTTTGATTATTTCTTTTTGATAAAATCAGTTATTCAAAAGTAATAGTCTAGGTTAACCTATATTCCAAAGGTGGATTTTTGATTTCTAACAATAGGCTATAATTTTGCAAAAATGCATATAAATTTATACTTTTTCATATACTTCAGTTCAGAAGAAAGGGAATAGGCTACATCCCTTGATGGCTTTTTCCAAATACAATAATTGCTTGTCATGCCATTTGTTTTTTAGCCTTCAAAGAGGCTTAAACAACCCATAATAGCCAAATATCTAAAATATATTACTAAAAAACTATCTTGTAAAAAAAATTGTTGTTTCATCAAAATTTTTAGATAGCCATTTTATTCAACATAGTTGAAAGTTTTGGAAGTTAGGTCTTTAAGAATGACAACCCCTCCACCCCCAAAGCCCTCAGGGCAAGGGTTGTGAGTTATGCCCTGGGGGCATATAAGGTTTTTATAGAAAGCAATGTTGTAGAAACTTCAAAAAGGGCTCATTCAGTTGGAAATTGAAAGGGCTAGTGCCCTTTTAATAGTCAAAAGTGATTGAAGGGCAACTATCCCCCCTCTCACACCCACCCTTTCCCCAAACACATCCAATCAAAGTTTTGAGATATCCATTTTGTTCAACATAGTTGAAAGTTCTGGAAATTAAGTCTTTTAGGATGATAACCCCATCAGAGCCCTCAGTGCAAGGGTTCTAAGTTATTCCCTGGGGACATATAAGGTTTATTTAGAAAATTGTTGTATAAATTTCAAGAGGGGCTCATTTGATTGGAAATTGAAATTGCCCTTTTTAATAGTCAAAAGTGAGTGGAGAGTAAGTAACCCCCCTCTCACGCCCACCATTTCCCCAAACACATTCCATATAGTTCAACATAGATAGCCATTTAGTTCAACATAGTTGAAATTTCTGGAAATTATGTATTTAAGGATGACAGAGCCCGCAGGCAAAGGGGAAGGTTGTAAGAGCCCCCAGGCAAAGGGGAAGGTTACAACGGCAAAGGTTGTAAGTTATGCCCTGGGGGCATATAAGGTTTTGATACCTATAGTTGTTGCAAAAACTTCAAAAGGGGCTCATTCAATTGGAAATTGAGAGGGCTAGTGCCCTTTTTAATTGTTGAAAGAGATTGGAGGGTAACTAAACCCCTCTCATGCCCACTATTCCCCCAAATACATCCAATCAAAATTTTCAGATAGCCATTTTATTCAACATTGCAGAAAGTTCTGGAAATTAGGTCTTTGAGGATGGCAACCCCCCCCCCCCCAGCCCTCAGGGCAAGGGTTGTAAGTTATACCCTGGGGGCATATATGGTTTTTATTCAAAGTGTTGCTCTCATGCCCACCATTTTCCCAGACACATCCAATCAACATTTTAAAATAGCCATTTTGTTTATTGTAGTTGAAAGTTCTGGAAATTAGGTCTTAAAGAATGACAACCACCTTCACAGCCCTTAGGGTAAGGGTTGTAATTTATGCCCTGGGGGCATACAAGGTGTTTATAGAAAGTGTTAGCAGAAACTCAAAAAGGGCTCATTTGATTGGAAATTGAAAGGCCTAGTGCCCTTTTTAATAGTCGAAAGTGATTGGAAGGTTTGACATTTTTATAGTAAAGATCAATGAGGGTATAATGTATTATTTTGTTTTTATTGTTGTTGTTTAGACCAGGGCACTTTGTATCAAAGGAGTTGTCGTAGGAACTTCGAAAAGGGCTCATTTGATTGAAAACAGAAAGGGCTGATGCCCTTTTTAATAGTCAAAAGTAATTGGATGGAAACTAGTCCCCCTCCCACGCCCACTCTCCCATTTGTCTTAATGTGTAAAAACTAAATGTTGTCATAAGATTAAATCAAAATGCACTGTGTTAATGCTAATTCCCTATAAGGCATCTCATCAGTATCCCAAGAATGACTGAGGGTATTATGTTCAAACTTTTGGGGCTACTTCTGCTCTTAAAATTTAACCAAATCAAAATAGCATAAGTGTATCCAAGCTATCAAAGACAGTAAACAGATTTTTTTGCAAAGGGTATCAAGTTTTCCATTTCAGGTCAACTAGAGGAGGTATGAAACTAAATTAAACACTGTTATTTGTGTCCAGATTTTTTAAAAGGTTGTATGTTGTTAAAAATTGCTGAAAAATTTTTCTCCAGCATACAAATAGCAGGCCAAACTATAAATTCTTAAAAAAAACAAAAGATTTAAAGTTTTATTTTCTTTTTCCCTGAAAAGACTATGTCAATATAAAACGAACAGAAATTAATTAAAAAAACTTTTTCCACAAAACAAGTTTTTCAAAGAAAATTAAAGAACTCTATTAAATGAAAAATGAGCAAAAATAAAATCAAATAATCTACCAAGCATAAAACTACCACAAATCAGCATCGATAAATAAATGAAACCCAAAACGAACAGAAATTACAATAAATAACCAAGTCAAACTCAAAACGAGCAGAAATTAATGTAAGTTGGGCTCAAAACGCCTATGCCTTCCCAAGGCCAGAAGATAATTTGCACTTTACTAAAAAAAAAAAATGCCAATGAATGTGCATTGTCAGTTTAATATACATATACTGATACTTAGTAATCAAAATGTTACTATTATTTGATTTGTTAAAGTTTTAAAAGTAAAAAAAAATACTTTTTTTTAGTAAAGTGCAAATTATGTTCTGGGCTTGGGAAGGCATAGGGGTTTTGAGCCCAACTTACGTTAATTTCTGCTCGTTTTGTGTTTGACTTGGTTATTTATTGTAATTTCTGTTCATTTTGGGTTTCATTTGTTTATTGATGCTGATTTGTGGTAGTTTTATGCTTGGTAGATTATTTGATTTTATTTTTGCTCATTTTTTGTTTAATGGAGTTCTTTATTTTTCTTTGAAAAACTTATTTTGTGGAAAAAGTTTTTATAATTAATCTATCCAAAAGGACCATGACATTCTTGGGACTTGGGCTTATACATGGCTCCTCTCTTTTGATGCTGATAAATGCCATGTAAACTACTTTGGCAATTATAATCATCAGCTGTACCATCTCCAAGGTAGCACCCTCTCTGCAGTTACTGAAAGATATCTTGGAGTCATTGTTGATTGTCAACTGAAGTTCAGCATCCATGCAAAATTTTTATCATTGTCTGCCCTCCAATCTACTACTGCTTCTAGCGACTCACTGCAGCACCAAGCCGCCTAAGGCCAACACAGCTATGCATGCTCCTCTTCCATCCCAATCTATTCAAAGCCTCCCTTTTATTTTGTGGAAAATAAAATAACTTCCCTTCCAGGAAGTTCCCATTTCCTTTAAATCTTTCTCTATGACGTCCTCCGACCCCACACAATGACAACCTGCTTTCTGTTTAGCCCTAGACATTTGGCCAAAAAGGACAATCTTTGGTAATCTGTCATCCTTCACGTGCACAAAGTGCCCTAGCCATCTCAACCTTTCTTTCATTTTAGCCCTAGAAAGTGGCATGGAACCACACTTTTCATACAGCCTACTGTTTGAAATATGGTCAGTCAGTTGGGCACCCAGAACAATTCATAGGCAATTTTGCTGAAAAAAATCTAGAAAATCTTCATCCACTTTTTGGAGCACCCATGCTTCAGAGCCATATTTGACCACTATCATCATTGTAGCTTCTCTTCTTCTAATCTTGGTTTGCAGACTTATCTTCCTATTCTTCCAAACTTTTTTTAACTGTGAAAAATCACCCCGAGCCTTGGCTACTCTACTTTTAACATCTTCACTGCTCCCACTGTCTTTACTAATAATACTACCAAGGTAAGGCAAGCTGCCAAACTGATCAATCTTTTTGTTACCCAACATCACATTGTCATCTTCACTTATTTCTAGCCTTAGTGACTTAGTCTTCTTAGCATTAATTACTTTCAAACCTATTCTAGCGCCCTGAACTCGCAAAACCTCTATAAGTTCCTTAATTTTGCTCACACTTTCATCTAGGATGCTTAAATCATCAGCATAATCTAAGTCCAGGATAGTTTTTTCTCCCCATTTGATTCAGTGGTCTCCCATTGCCTTTCCTGTGCTCCTGAAGACAAAGTCCATTAAAATATCCATATAAATGGGGATAGAACACACCCTCCTTAACTCCTGATTTAATACAAAATAAGCTGATAACCCCATTTCCTACCTTAACTGCAGCAGGGTTATTCTCATACATAGCACTAATCACTTTAATGTATTTGTCTGGTATACCATACAAGGATAAGACCTTTGCTAAAGCTCGTCTATTGACAGAATCAAACGCTTGCTCATAATCTATAAAACTGAGGACCAAAGGTGTTTGACAACTTAGGCACTTCTCAATTATTAACCTATGAGTGAAAATTTGGTCAACACATCCTCTAACTTTTCTAAAACCATACTGTTCTTCTCCTAAAACTTTGTCTGCAGCATCTCTCTATCTAAAAAGTATTATGTTACTAAGTAATTTTCTACCTACAAAGACCAGACTAATGCCTTGATAATTACCACACTCACCCTTATCACCTTTGTTATACAGTGGTTTAATTAAGGTTTTCCTAAAATTGTTAGATACTTCCCCTTTTTCAAAAATTGTATTAATAATCTTCAGTAACTTATTTCTGACCTCAGAGCCACCATATTTAAGAAACTCATTTACCACACTATCATCACCTAGAGCCTTATTATTTTTAATCCTTTTAGTACTATGGCTAATTCTTCCTCACAAAACAAATCTTCCTTCTCATCAAAGGTATCATAAACTTTTTCATTTTCCTCTATATCTTTTTCTGCAACTCTATCTTGGTTTAGCAAATTCTCAAAATGTTCTGCCCATCTCTCTTTAACCCTTTCCTTATCACTAATTGTGGCCCTGATCCTATCTTTAACAGGGACAAGTCCAGATTGACTACTCTCTATCAATTTATTAACATGTCAATACAATATTTTACTATTATGCCATCTAGCTGCATCTTCCAGATCCTCGACAATTTTATCCATGGCCTCCACTTCACACCTTAGTTTATATTTTAATGCTTTCTCCACTTCTTTATGTTCTTTTAGTTATCATATGATCTATCACTCAGATACTTCTTGTACAAGCCCCTTCTGCTCTATATTAAATACAAAGCTTTTTCACTAATATTCTTAGCTGCAGTCCTAACTTTCTTCCCTAAGACACCATCAGCAACTTCACAAATTGCCCTCCAATCACTTGGAATGATCAAAGGACTATCTCCAGCAGACACCCAAAAGTTTTTTTTATTGAGCTCTACAAGGCACTAGTTTTCCTGCGCCTAGAGGTTGGGATGTTCATGGTGTCACCCTACTTCAACAAGGACAAAGAAATACTAGAAAGAGTACAACAAAGAGCAAGAAAAATGGTCGAAGACCTCAAACAAATGCTATACAAAGAGTATTTACATCATTTGAAGCTTCCTACTCTCACATACCAGAGGAAACATGGTGACATGATCATGGCCCAAAAAATTATTTCCAAAAATATTTTTCCTGGTCTCCTTGCCCCTCTGGAATGTTTTTTGACTAGTGGGCATTCCAAGAAAATATTCAAGAAACACTCCTCAATCTGAGGAAGGAGCCATTTCTTCAGCCAGCAAGTAACAAACTTGTGATATGAATTCTCTGAAGATTCAGTGGCTGCTGATTTGACAGGTGCATTCAAGCAAAATCATGACAAAGCATGGCTACAGCAGGAGTTCCTGTACAACTGGGAAGCTACTGAGTCCTCAGCCAAAATGTAGCAAGCAACCACATCAAACAACCTACAGAAGTCATCACAGAACATTGCAAGGATGGGAAATCCTTAGATTTGCTCCAAGCTGCAATTTAAAATAATAATATTTATCTCCATGAACTGAATATTTTGATGCATCATGGGTTCCTTGTCCAATTGGTTTCTGTATTCTAAACTGACTGATATAGAGCTTTGCTTGTGATTAATTATGAAATCAGAAGCAAATATTATTTGAAATGACTTAAAAAGTGGGTAACAATGAAAGGAAACATGATATGCTAATCGGATTAAGAGAAAAATCTCGCATATTGTAAAGTAAAAATTTTATTGTTCAAGTATTTTGTTTATGTTTTTTGTGTATTTTTAGGGCACTATCTGGGACCATCAGGGGGGCGGAGGGTTGGATGCTTTGTCAGAAAAGCAACCATGATATTTGGAAAGAGCATTAAATAAGGAATCTAACAGAAATGCTTTAGTTTTATTAGCATGTTTCCTTCAGAAGTAGCCTGTCACTAAATATTTACCACCACCCCTGCCTTCTCTAAAGGGTACTAACCTTTATTGAATTCAGATAAGCTTTGTGTTATAAAATTTAAACCCTTTAGGTGCTATCAGAATCAAATCACATTGATGTAACTTTTACACACTCAGCTATATTGATATAGCTGATACAGTTGCTTGGGATCATAACATAAACCCAAAATACTGTCGTTTTTTTAATATACTGTCCTTGAAAAACTATGAAATAGCTCATAACACAATAAGTAACAGAGCTACACAGGTATGGAGCCAGGCTTCAACTTCAGGTTGTCTTTACTATTGTCCTATTTGTGGTCACGATATTTACCAATGCCACTGTAGCCATTGTACAAATGGTCCAACTTGTGTCCAGAATGTGGTCCTGACAAAAATAATATTACATACCCTTAATGATTTTCTTTTATTTTTGTGCAAAAAAAGTCTTTCTTTTTTAATATGCATATAGATTATTTTATGTTTATTTATTCAATAGGATGCACAAAGTTGTTAGATTTTTGAATAGAATGTCCGTTTTGATACCATGTTACAAAGACCTGGAAATTTCCTGACAAGTCCTTGGGCAGCTAGGAATTGGTTTCCTAGGAATGCATACCACCCAAGGTGGTGGGGATTGGTTTCCTCCCTTCCACTGTCTGAACTATAGGCTTGCCTTCTTGTTTACCCACTCCTTGAAAATCTCAAATAAAATCTAAGCAATAACTTGCATTGATTTTTTAATGATTTTAAAAACATGATAAAATGAAATAGTGCCATGCTGTTGGTATACCAACTCAATGGTTAATCAATCTTAAAATTGTATGCCTCAACTTATAGTTCATAGAATAATAACTGCATGAAATCTTGTTTTTAACGTTTATGACTTAAATGACTTTTCACTCCCTTAAATGTCACTAGATTATCATCTTGAGCTAGTCATTCAAACTAAGCCTGTAGGAATAATTAGGGGAATTTCCCCACCCTCTCCTTTTAGTGGTCAAACAAATAATTATTTTTATCAATATATGGTGCTCTTGTTTAACAGCATAAATTTGTGACGTGATTTTTTTTAGAGCTTCAATGGGTGAGAGCCACAGCACAAAAATTAAAAGTCTGTGGTTTGTATTTTACTACTACTACTACTAACAACTCACCGCAGTACCAAGCCGCCTGAGGCCAACACAGCTACGCACGCTCCTCCATCCCAATCTATTCAAAGCCTCGCTTTTTACACCCGCCCACAAAGTTCCCATTTTCTTTATATCTTTCTTTATGACGTCCTCCCACCCCAAAGGAGGACGACCTGCTTTCCGCTTAGCCCTAGAGGGTTGGCCAAAAAGAACAATATTCGGCAATCTGTCATCCTTCATCCACACAACGTGCCCTAGTCATCTCAACCTTTCTTTCATTATAGCCATGGAGAGCGGTATTGAACCATATTTTTCGTATAGCCTATTGTTTGAAATATGATCAGTCAGCTGGGTACCCAGAACAATCCTTAAGCAATTTCTCTGGAAAACATCTAGCAAATCTTCTTCCGCTTTTCTGAGCGCTCATGCTTCAGAGTCATATTTGACCACTGTCATCACTGTAGCTTCTAATATTCTAATCTTGGTTGGCAGATTTATCTTCCTATTCTTCCAAACTTTTTTTAACTGTAGAAAAAAAAACACCATGAACCTTGGCTATTCTACTTTTAACATCTTCACTGCTCCCACCCTCTTTACTAATAATACTACCAAGGTAAGGGAAGCTGCCCACCTGCTCCATCTTTTCAATACCCAACATTACCTTTTCATCTTCACTTATTCCTAGCCTTAGTGACTGAGTCTGCTTAACATTAATTTTCAAACCTAATCTAGCACCCTGAACTTGCAAAACCTCTAAAACTTCATTGATTTTGCTCACACTTTCATCTAGGATGCTTAAATCATCAGCATAATCTAAGTCCAGGAGACTTTTTCCTTCCCATTTGATTCCGTGGTCTCCCATTGCCTTTCCTGTGCTCATTAAGACGAAGTCCATCAAAATAATCCATATAAAGGGAGATAGAACACAACTCTGCTTAACTCCTGATTCAATACAAAACCAGCTGCTAACCTCATTTCCTACCTTAACAGCGGCAGGGTTATTCTCTTACACAGCCCTAATCACTTTAATGTATTTGTCTGGTATACCATACAAGGATAAAACCTTTATTAAAGCTCTTCTATCAACAGAATAGAATGCTTGCCCATGATCTATAAAACTGAGGACCAAAGGTGTTTGACAACTCAGGCACTTCTCAATTATTAGCCTAAGAGGGAAAATTTGGTCGACACATCCTCTACCTTTTCTAAAACCGCACTGTTTTTCTCTTAAAACTTTGTCTACGGCATCTCCCAGTCTAAAAAGTATCATATTACTAAGTAATTTACTACCTACAGAGACCAGACTAATGCCTCGATAATTACCACACTCACTTTTATCACCTTTCTTATAAAGTGGCTTAATTAAGGTTTTCCTAAAATCGTTAGGTGCTTCCCCTTTTTCAAAAATTAATCAAAATAACTTTTTGCACAAAATAAGTTTTTCAAAAAAAGTAAAGAACTCCATTAAACCAAAAATGAACAAAAATAGAATCAAATAATCTACCAAGCATACAACTACCACAAATCAGCATCAATAAATAAATGAAACCAGTAAATAAATGAATGAAACCAATATGAAACCAATAAATAAATGAAATAAATAAGCCAGAATATAATTTGTACTTCACTGAAAAAAAAAAAATAAAATGAATTTCCTGAAAAAAATATGCATTGTCAGTTTTATATACATAATGCTGATATTTATTCCTTAAAATCTTAATTAATTTTTGATTTCTTAAAGTTATAAAAGTGAAAACATTTAAAAGAATTTTTTTCAGTAAAGTACAAAATTATATTCTGGCTTTTAGAAAGCATAGGGTTTACAACCCTACTCAGATTAATTTCTGCTTGTTTTGAGTTTGACTTATTTTAATTTCTGTTTGTTTTGGGTTTCATTTATTTATTAATACTGATTTGTGGTAGTGGGGTAGACAACATTTCCTATATGACATTATACGCCCCAGGGCATAACTTACAACCTTAGCCCTGAAGGCTGTGGGGGGTTGTCATACTCAAAAACATAATTTCCGGACCCTTCAACTACATTTAACAAAATTGCCATATCAAAATGTTGGTCAGAATTGTTTGGGGAAATGATAGGTATGGGGGAGGGGCAGTCGCCTTCTGATCGCTTTTGACCATTAATAAGGGCACTAGCCCTCTCAGTTCCCAATAATAAAAACCTTATATGCCCCCAGGGGATAACTTACAACCCTTGCCCTGAGGGTTTTGGGAGGTTTGTCATCCTCAAAGACCTAATTTCCAGAACTTGAAACTATGTTAAACAAAATGGCCATTTCAAAATTTTGATTGAATGTGTTTGGGGAGATGGTGGGTGTGAGAGGGGGTTCAGCCCTTTCAGTTTCCAATTGAATCAATCCTTTTTGAAGTTTCTACAACAACGCTTTCTATAAAAACCTTATATGCCCCCAGGGCATAACTTATAACCCTTACCCTGAGGGCTGTGGGGGGGGGGGGGGTTGTAATCTTCAAAGACATAATTTCCAAAACTTTCAACAACGTTGAAAAAAATGGCTATCTCAAAATTTTGTTTTTATGTGTTTGGGAAAATGGTGGGCGTGAGAGGGGGTTTAGTTGCCCTCCAGTCACTTTCGACTATTTAAAAGGGCACTAGCCCTTTGAATTTCCAATCAGATGAGCCCTTTTTCAAGTTTCTATGACAAAGTTTTCAATAAAAACCTTATATGCCCCCAGGGCATAACTTACAACCTTAGCTCTGAGGGCTCTGGTGGGAGTTTCATCCTCAAAGATCTAATTTCAAGAATTATCAACTACGTTGAACAAAATGGCTATCTGAAAATTTTGATTGGATGTGTTTGGGGAAATGATGAGCGTGAGAGGGGGGTTAGTTACCCTCCAATCAATTTCGACTATTAAAAAGGGCGCTAGCCCTCTCAATTACCAATTGAATGAGCCCCTTTTGAAGTTTCTACGACAACGCTATCTATGAAAACCTTATATGCCCCAGGGCATAACTTACAACCTTTGCCTTGGAGGCTCTCGGGGTTTGTCATCCTCAAATACTTAATTTCCAGAAAATTCAACTATGTTTAACAAAATGGCTATCTAAAAACTTTGATTGAATGTGTTTGGGAAAATGGTGGGTGTGAGAGGGGGTTTAGTTGCCCCCCATTCACTTTAAACTATTAAAAAGGGTACTAGCCCCTTCAATTTCCAATCAAATGAGCCCTTTTTGAAGTTTCTACGACAAAACTTTTCATAAAAACCACATATGCCCCCAGGGCATAACTTACAACTCTTACCCTGAGGGTTGTGGGGGGGGAGGGTTGTCATCCTCAAAGACCTAATTTCCAGAAAGGGCTCTAGCCTTTTCAATTTCCAATTGAATGAGCCCTTTTTGAAGTTTCTGTGACAATTCCTTCTATAAAAAACTTCATAGGCCCCAGGGCATAACTTAAAACCCTTGCCGTGAGGGCTGTGGGAGGGGGGGGGTTCATCCTGAAAAAAACAATTTCCAGAACTTTCAACTACGTTGAAGAAAAAATGGCTATCTCAAAATTTTGATTGTATGTGTTTGGAGAAATGGTGGGCATGAGAGGGGAGTTTGTTGCCCTCCAATTACTTTCGACTATTAAAATGGACAGTAGCCATTTCAATTTCCAATCAAATAAGCCCTGTTTGAAGTTTTTACGACAACGCTTTCTTAAAAACCTTATATGCCCCCAGGACATAACTTAAAACCCTTGTCCTGAGGGCTGTGGGGGTTTGTCATCCTTAAAGACCTAATTTGCAAAACTTTCAAAATGGCTATCTCAAAATTTTGAATGGATATGTTTGGGGAAATGTGGGCGTGAGAGGGGGGTTAGTTGCTCTCCAATCACTTTTGACTATTAAAAAGAGCACTAGCCCTTTGGATATCCATTAAAATGAGCCCTTATTGACTTTTCTACAACAAAGCTTTCAATAAAAACCTTATATGCACCCAAGGCATAACCTATAAACCTTACCCTAAAGACTCTGGGGGGAGTTTCCTGCTCAAAGATATAATTTCCAAAACTTTCAGTTACATTGAACAAAATGGCTATCTCAAAATTTTGATTGGATGTGTTTGGGGAAATGGTGAGCGTGGAAGGGGTGTTAGTTGCCTTTCAATCACTTTCGACTATTAAAAAGGGCACTAGCCATTTCAATTCCCAATCAAATGAGCCCATTTTGAAGTTTCTATGACAGCGCTTTCTATGAAAACCTTATATGCCCCCAGGGCATATTTTATAACCTTTGCCCTGAGGGCTGAGGGGGGTTGTCATCCTTAAAGACCTAAGTTTCAGAACTTTCAACTGCATTGAACAAAATGGCTATCTCAAAATTTTGATTGTTTGTTTTTGGGGAAAAGGTGGGCGTGAGAGGGGGGTTAGTTGCCCTCCAATCCCTTTTGACTATTAAGAAGGGCACTAGCCCTTTGAATTTCCAATCGAATAAGCTCTTTTTAAAGTTTCTCTGACAACACTTTCTATAAAAATCTTATATGCCCCCAGGGTATAACTTACAACCCTTGCCCTGAGGGTTGTGGGGGAGTGTCCTCCTCAAAAACATAATTTCTATCTGGAAATCAACTATGCTGAACAAAATGGCTATCTCAAAATTTTGATTGTTTGTTTTTGGGGAAAAGGTGGGCGTGAGAGGGGGGTTAGTTGCCCTCCAATCCCTTTTGACTATTAAGAAGGGCACTAGCCCTTTGAATTTCCAATCGAATAAGCTCTTTTTAAAGTTTCTCTGACAACGCTTTCTATAAAAATCTTATATGCCCCCAGGGTATAACTTACAACCCTTGCCCTGAGGGTTGTGGGGGAGTGTCCTCCTCAAAAACATAATTTCTATCTGGAAATCAACTACGCTGAACAAAATGGCTATCTCAAAATTTTGATTGGATGTGTTTGGAGAAATGGTGGGCGTGGAAGGGGTGTTATTTGTCTTCCAATCACTCTATACTATTAAAAAGGGCACAAGCCACTCCAATTTCCAATCGAATGAGCCATTTTCGAAATTTCTACGACAACTCCTTTGATACGAAGTGCCCTGGTCTAAAAAAAAAAAAAAAAAAAAAAAAAAAATATATCGTGCCAACATCGTTCTTTACTTAGGCAGTGCGACTGCGCTACCTATGAATCATATTCATAATCTTCAGTAACTTATATTTAACCTCAGAGCCACCATATTTAAGAAACTCATTTACCACCCTATCAGCACCTGGAGCCTTATCATTTTTTAATCCTTTTAGTACTGTCGCTAATTCTTCCTCACAAAACAAATCTTCCTTCACATCCAAGGTATCACAAACTTTTTCCTTTTCCTCTATATCTTTTCCTGCAACTCTATTTCGGTTTAGCAAATTCTCAAAATGTTCGGCCCATCTCTCTTTAGTTCTTTCCGTATTGCTAATTGTGGCCCCATTCCTATCTTTACTTGGGCCAAGTCCGGATTGACTACTCCCTCTCAATTTATTCGATATGCGAAAATCCTGGTTTATGGTCTTAAGTCATTCTTAGTTTTGTAGTATCTGCAATCAATTTCAGTTGCCAGAAAATTTTCATAATCCATGTTAAAATTTACTTCCTGCAACTAGGATTAAACAACTAGGATCAAAATTTACTTTCTGCAACTAGGATTAAAATTTACTTTCTACAACTAGGATTGTTGAGTCTAGTGAATTGTCTCTAGTTTAGTGCTATTGCTTTCCTCCTGATGAGGCTTTCCTCATAGGGATTTGTAACTATTTGTTCTCCAAAAGGTTTTGCTCTGCCTAGTTGGACTTATTCTAAATTATATTCCCTATAAACTTTGCCATGTACAGGGGGTGAGGGGGAGGGTGAGGGGGTTCTCTCTTTGGTGGATGGTTCCAAACACCCCTTCTCCTGGAAAGATTGAAAATTCATAGTTTAAATATTTACTTTTTCTTCTTTCTTCCCTTAAGGGGTCTGTGTAAAACTTATATTTTTAAATGGGGAATTTGCTTTATTTGTAAATAAAGAACAAAGTTACACTTGAAATTACTCAAAGGGGATAATTATTAGACTACAAACATTCAATATGTTGATTTTGGCAAGCAGAGCCAAAAGAATTACAGCCTTTATATGTTTGTGTTTTCAAGGAGTTTATGCTATCTGGTCTCCTCATTTATGTAAAATGTACATAGTGATTTCTTTTTCTCAAGTTAGTGGGAACCCTATCGTCATCTGTGCATAAACACCTAACATTTGTTGTTGTTGTTGTTTTTTTTTACTGGTTTATATCCTTGTTCATTTTGTTTTCTTTTTTTAAGTAAATGATGGAAGTCAGAACACGAATGAAAGCTGTCAACCTTGGAAAGGGATTTGTTAATGTTGAGCTGCCTTTTGTATTTGATGAAAGTAAAGCAGATGATGTAATTGACATGCTTGGTGGCCAAAAGTCAGTTGATGAAGCATATTGTGAAGGCAAACGAATGGAACTCAGGTTCAGGCCAGAAAGCCATAATTCTAAACCGTCACGCCTGGACAGAGTAAAGACCAACGATTTGCTTATAAGAATTGTCAGAAAACGCAAAAAGTTGAATTCAGAAGAAACGCCAACTCCTGATATTTTTATTGTGGAAATACTTGGTACTATTGGAATTACTTATCAAGCAAAAGCTATGTGTGACTTCCAATATTTGCCACTTGGGAAAGGCCGTGATGGTAGCTTACACAATTTTGCTGAACTATTGGATATCGCAAAGATTGAGGAACAGGCAGATATGTCAAGCATGGATATGCCTTCTTTCCTTCCTCCAATTTGCTTTTCTCGCTTAGAATATCCTGTAGATTTACAAATGAAAGCGACCATCAAATCTGGCGGAGAATTCATATCAAGAACTAGAGCTAAAAGAAAGAAAAATACGGTATTTCACCATTTTGGTGAACCTGTTCCCATGAAACCTTTTCTCACTGCTCCTAAAGAATATATTTCTAAAATCACCGTGCAACGTGTTAAAGAAAAATTTGAAGAAAGGCCGGTTTGGTCAAAATCAGAACTTACCTATCTCTTTGGTCAAAACTCATATATTGGACTCATACTACCTCTTGTTTCCTATCACCAAAAGTTGGGTCCATGGCGTACTTTGTGGATTAAATTTGGGTACGATCCATCCAAAGATGTGAAAGCAAGGGAATATCAAGCGCTTGAATATCGACTTAGAAAATCGTGCTTGATTGGTACAACTAGTGAATTTAAATATAAAAGTAGGAGAGAAGTTCAAGCCCTGTCGAAAGTGAAGGAGGTCAAGAAGGGGGCTAGCAAAGAGACATTAATATCAGAAAGTGAGTTTTTATTCACACCAGGCATGATACCTGCACTGAGGCAAACGTGTTACCAACTTATGAATATTAAGATACCTGAAGTGCAAGCATTGTTAAAGGCAACTCCTTTGACTACGAAATGTACAGAAAAACATGGGTGGCTGAAGCACGGTGTGGACGAGAAAATACGAGAACTAATTATGAGGTACGTTCTTTACAATATCAAAAAGAATTTAGTACCTTAAAAATAATCACCGTGTTAAACAAAATAGTATTGGCGCGGATTGCTACTCGGCGGGGGGGCGTTTTTATTGGCATCAATTGGGGGTTAGGGTCGAAAATACGAAAAAGTAATAATGGGACAATACCAAACATTTCTCCGATATTGATTCTGGTTCCATTTCTTAGTTTTGAATAAAAAACTCGGCAAATTTAAATGTATTGCGTTTCAATTTATTATGTCTACAAAATATATGTAACTAATGAATGGAGCCCAAGCCAATAGGGCTAAGCCTCGAAAGTGTAAGAGAGGTGCAAGGATTTTTTATTGAAAGTACAAAAACAGCTATTTTACCAAATCTAGGGAGCATTTTAGTTTTTTGTCAATTTTTTCTATCGAAAATACCAAAAAAGGTATTTTTAGAGAACAAGGGAGGATTGCCTCCCCTTGCCTCGCCAAGTATGTATCTGACCCAAACTGCATCCTGATTCTTCTGGGCAGGTCTATATTCTTTTTCTATCTTCTTTTTGTGTAGGGAGATCTATTATTTTCTCCAATATTTTTATTAAAGAATATTGACAGTGCTCAAAATTCCAATTTTCTCAAAAAAAAAAAAAAAAAAAAAAAAAAAAAAAAAAAAAAAATCTAGACTGTTCATTCAAAGTGATGCTACATGCGTCGGACTTTTTGGGGTCCAAATTTTGATGAGAAATCACAGAGTTTCGAAATATTAAAAAAAAGTGAGGTTTATTACCGAAAAGTTCTGATTTTTTTCTCCATTTCGATTAAACGATCTCCATTGCTCTAGCTCTCCAATTCTCTTGCTTCCAAATACGCAACAGACAAAGTAAGTTTTTGAACCTTTATGACAAAAACATATTTTTAAGAATCTGTGAAAAACTTAAAGATAAAAAAGCAATAGCAATTTTTTTTACCTTATTGTCTTGCTGCCAGTTATAGCATACGTATTTTTTCCATTTTTTCCTGTTCCTTTAAGTTATGGAGCCTTTTCTTTGTTTTATATTCGGTGTTTGTCAATATTGGAACTTTTCATCCACCCAAGCGAGGTCTATTATGACCCAAGAGCATTATGATCCAAGAAAAAGTTTACATGGGCTCTGAAATTTAGAATAGGGTCTAATTGAAACATTTAAATATCTAAATTATTCGTTTTTGTTATTTTTTCATTTTGAAAATAGGCCATTTTTACCAATCTTCTGTTTTATTTTTAATTTGCACTTCCTGGAATCTGATTGATCCCAAATATTTTACGTGATTTCAAATCTAGTGGAAATATGAGCATGGATGAAAACTTAGCAATAAAAGGACACACAAGGACACAAACATCAATTTAGCCTTTGAAGGAGATAAATCAAAATATACAGTCACCATATCTCAGTCATCAACACTTGGTAGTTTCCAATGTTCTTGCTGAAAACATATTTTTTTCACTTCAGGCTCGTTATGTATTCATGATGAATAAATTCAAAAAAATGGTGGCGGTACTTGCCCTAGAATGTTATAATGTTGAATATAAGGAGAAAAACAGGCATATGGCTTGAGATCTATATTTTCCTTTTAAAATTGGATATTTATATCTCTGTAACTTTATCTAGTTTTGATATCTAGTTTAAGACCATTCAACAAGTAGAAGGGGAGAAACGTATGCGTGTAATCGTTTATATTTTGATAGAGGGGCGGGCTCGTGTAACTACCTTTCTGCTTACTTGCACGAGTGACAAAAACAGTGCGTTCTTAAGCTTTGAAGGATAATCTTAATTCTTTAGTATAAATAAATTCTTTAGAAGACTCTGTAGAATTTCCTATCTCTTTGACCCATAATTAATGGTTATTGGAATTTACCCCACATACTTTTTTTTCCTATGGATTAGTCTGATCATGGGCCACTACTAACACTGGTACTTGGATGAAAATATTACTTCTAATTTTTGCCAAGGATACTCATTGGATAATATTTATGGAGGCATTGCTTACAAAAGAGACTTGTGTCATTTTTGTCAATGAGTTTCATACTCATTTCTGACCAAATCCCATTTTTTAATTAGTTTGGTTGGGGTAGCGACCAAAATCAGTGGTAAAAGTAGAACGTCTGAGGATTTTGTGGTCCTCATATTTTCTATGCTTTTGCCTACGCTCCTATGTACTTCATAATTTTCTTTTTCTTTGTAATTACATGACGTGGCTGTTTCTCCTGTCTGCCTGCCTACTGATCATCAAACAGTTCATGGTAATGAACTGTAAGTAAGGAGCAATGTGGCTAGTAACCGAAACTCTAAAAAACAGAGTATTGATAAAAATAGATCCATCAAAAATATCGAATTTTGATGTTTATTCAAAATACAAGATTCATCAAGTTTAATGATACCCATCAAAAGTTACGAGCCTGACAAAATTCGCCCAATTTTCGAAAAAGGGGGAAACACCCCCGTAACGTCAAGTGACCTTAATGAAAATCACACCATCAAATTCAGCCTATCAGAGAACCTTATTGTAGAGGTTTCAAGCTCTTATGTTCAAAAATGTTGAATTTTGCATTTTTTGCCAGTATGATCACAGGTGCATGTTTATTTTATTTATTTTTTCCAGGGGTGATCGTATCAAACTAGTGGTCCTAGAGGGTCGAGAGAGCGCTCATTTGATCGGAAATCAGAAGTTGTAGTGCCCTTTTTTAAGTGACAGAAAATACTGGAGGGCACCTAGCCCCCCTCCCATGTCCCTTTTTTCCCCGAAGTCACCTGATAAAAATTTTGAGATAGCCATCATGTTCAGCATGGTCGAAAGATCTAGTAACTATGTATTTAAGGACAACTTGACCCCCCCCCCTCACACAGTCCCCAGGGAAGGGCTACAAGCCATGATCTTTGCCCATTGTTTACATATAGTATTGATAACTGGGAAGTATACGGACATTTTTCGGGGGGATTTTTCTTGTGTAGGGTATACGTGGGAGGATCTTTCCATTGAGAAATTTTCTTGGGGGGAGAGAATTTTCCATGGAGGGAGAGCCGAACTTCCCGGTATTATTTAAAAAACGATCAGAATTAAATAAAAAAAAAATTTCAACTGAAAGTAAGTAGCAACATTAAAACTTAAAACGAACAGAAACTATCAAGTATATGAGGAGGTTACCTCCTCCAAAATGTCGTGCTTTTTACGCAAAAGTTTTTTAGAACTTTTAAAAAGACTTATTATTCTAATAGCTATTCTTAAATAATTTGAACAAAAGCCAAACTTTAGTGTAAAAAGCGAGGTATTGAGGATGGGGCGACCCCCTCATATACGTAATAATTTCTATTTGCTTAAAGTTTTAATGTTGCTCCTTACTTTGAGTTGAAAAAGCTTGCTTTTTTATTTAATTATGACACAAGATTGGAGTAGATATTCAGCATTGTGTGTAGTAAACTTGTAAGCTCTTTTATGCTGTCGCGCCAGAAGGGTCTTGCTCCTATTGTTGCAGGTGATATGAACTATAGCCTTTTTGATCTTCAAAGTCCCAAGTCTGATATTTTGCTTAATGCTTTTGCTGATCTTGAAGCCATCTTAAACAACTAGAATTTTACCTATATTCACATTAGTGGCTCAACTTCAATCCTGGACTTCATACTTAAACCAATCTTGATATTCTACGATACACAAGTAGTGTTTCAATAAACAATTAAAGCTGAAAGTGGAAGAATGACTGGGAGAAAATCAATCTTGATATTGAAGAATGACTGGGGGAAAATAAATCTCGATGTGGAAGAATGACTGGAAAAAAATCGATCTTGATATGGAAGAATGACCGGGATAAAATCGATCATGATATGGAAGAACGACTTGAAGAAAATTGATCGTGACATGAAAGAATGACGGAGAGAAAATCGATCTATCTGCTTACCAGTCAGTACCTGGGAGTACTATCAAAACCAATATCTCGCATCACCTTTTCGAGCCGAGATCTGATCAAAATCAGCGAGATAAGCCAATTTAACTTAATGTACTTATATACTACACTGAAAGTATGCACAGCTTGAAGCTTGCTGAGGCTGCTCTCGAGTGGGATCAGGTTCCAAAATGGAACCAGAATTTTGAGCTTGTTGAAATCTTTCGTGCTTCTAAGTTTAGTTTTAGATTGTGGTGTGAAGCCTTTGCTGATTAGTCCATTTTGGAGGCTAGAGGAGGTTAGCCTAAATGTATTTCTTTCTATTTGTCACCTCATAACCCATAACTCGAAGCTAATTGTGAATCTGAATTTAATATTGAAATACAAGGGGGTTGAAAGTTCGGGGTTTGTGGTATACTTGTTCAGTGTGTGTGTGGGGCTGTTTTGAACTTAAAAATTAAATAAAAAACAAGTTTTTTTTAACTGAAAGTAAGGAGCGACATTAAAACTTAAAACGAACAGAAATTGTTCCGTATATGAAAAGGGCTGTCCCCTCCTCAACGCCCCGCTCTTTACGCTAAAGTTTGACTCTTTCTCACAACTCTGCTTTTTAAAGCAATAGAAAACTTTAGCGCAAAGAGCGGGACGTTGAGGAGGGGACAGCCCCTTTCATATACGGAATAATTTCTGTTCGTTTTAAGCTTTAATATCGATCCTTACTTTCAGTTTAAAAAAAACTCGTTTTTTTTAATTTAATTTTTGATCGTTTTTTAAATAATGCTGGGAAATCTGGCGCGTTCTTCATAACAATGTCCCTTCCCCCATGAAAACTTATCCTCCCACGTAACCCCCGAACCCTCCCCACTACCAGAAAAAATCCCCCTGAAAACGTATATATGAAAACAAATTAAACTCAGAGAGTTTCTCAGAGAGAAACTCAGAGAGAGTTTCCAGTAACCAATACTATATGTAAACATTGGACAAAGTTCATAACTCGCAGCCCTTCCCCTGGAGACTGTCGGGGATTAAGTCATCTTTAAAAAAACATAGTTATTATATTTTTTGACCATGCTGAACAAAATTACTATCTGAAAATTTTGATCGGATGAGTTTGGGAAAAAATGAGCGTGGGAGGGGGCCTAGTTGCCCTCCATTTTTTTGTAACTTAAAAAGGGCACTAGAACTTTCAATTTCCGTTCGAATGAGCCCTCCCGTGATATTCTAGGATCACAGGGTCGATACGATCACCCTTGAAAAAAAAAAAAAAAATCTGTGATCTTTTTTCTGGCCAAAATACAAAATTCCACATTTTTGCAGATAGGAGCTTGAAACCTCTACAGTAGGGTTCTCTGATATGCTGAATCTGATGATGTGATTTTCATTAAGTTTCTATAATTTTTAGGGGTGTTTCCCCCTTTTTCGAAAATAAGGCAAATTTTCTCAGGCACTTAACTTTTGATGGGTAAGACTAAACTTGATGAAACTTATATATTTGAAATCAGCATAAAAATCCGATTCTTTTGATCTATTGGTATCAAAATTCCGTTTTTTAAAGTTTTGGTTGCTATTGAGCCGGGTTGCTCCTTACCTACAGTTCGTTACTACGAACTGTTTGAAAGCACAAAATTCTAAAGGTCAAAATGGATGGGGAAGGGAGCTTATGGCAGAGAAGAGAGCCGAAAATATCTCATAACACAGGAACAGCTCCAACCTTTTATTCGCAGCCTATCATCCCCAGGGCGTTCGTCAGAGGTATTTTCAGCCGTACAATATCAGACCGCAAATTTCCTTGCGTTTTGTCTCTCCTAAGAAGATAGTGAAATGCCATTAGTCACATTTTATTACCACAATCAAGTAGGATTGGAGTTTGAGGGAACACACATTTAGTATGCATTATGCTGCCAGTAAACCCTCTCAAATTTTCTGATATGTGGGAAATTACATTCTAGACAAAGCAAATAAACACAACTTAGTTATTTTAATTTATTTTTAAACTTGTTTTCCTTTCTCTGTCAGTTGATTAACCATGGGGAAGGGAAAACCCTAATTTAAAGGAAATTCAAAAAAACTTTGAAAATGATGGTTTTTTTTTTGTAGTATTACCCAAGGAACATTGCATGTTAAGATTATTGCACGCATCTTTTCTCTAAATCTCAAGATGGTCGAAAAATAATTTTATCTTAAAATGAGAATTTTTAAGAACGAGGGCTATTCAGAAACTAGGGAACGTTTCGTAATAAAACAAAAACTAGGTACAGGAAAAATATTTTATTATATACATCTGAAAGAATGACTAAAATGCTACTTTTCTACATAGTCACCAAACAAATTAAGGCACTTATCGTAGCGGTGGACAAGCTTCGAAATTCCTTCGTCATAGAAATCTGCCGCCAGTGATCTCAGCCACTCAGTTATGCACGACCGGAGCTCGTCGTCGTCATCAAAACGCTGTGTCGCTAGCCAGTTCTTCATCTTCGGGAACAAGTGAAAATCACTCGGTGCTAGGTTGGGACTGTAGGGTGGATGTGGGAAAATCTCCCATTTGAATGAGTCAAGAAGTTCTGCAGTTCGATTTGGCGTGTGAGGTCGGGCATTGTCATGAAAAAACAAAATTTTTGACGATAGCTTTCCTTGGCGCTTGTTCTGCACTGCTCTTCTAAGCTTGCGCAATGTTTCGCAGTACCGATGAGAGTTGATTGTTAGACCATGCTTGAGAAAGTCAATAAGCAGCACACCTTACCTATCCCAATAAATAGTAGCCATAATCTTCCTCGCTGACAAGGTTTGCAAAATTTTTTAGTTTTTTGGGGGGAACTTGTGTGCCATCACTCCATGGACTGCAATTTTGTCTCGCAATTGACGTGCTTCACCCACGTCTCGTCACCTGTTACGATTTGATCCAGTAAAGAATCACCATGTGTGTGGTAGGCGTCAAGAAATGTTAAGGCTGCTCCCATTCGCTGACCTTTATGGAGGTCTGTAAGCATTTTTGGCACCCATCTTGCACAAAATTTATGGTAGCCAAGCTTGTGAGTCACAAAGTCCGTGAAACTTGTGGGAAGCAAAGCGAAAGCTCCGTTATTGTGAAGTGACGGTTCTCTCGAATCTTCTCATCAACTTTGGCAACAAGACCGTCTGTCACAATGCTCGGGCGTCCACTCATCTCTTCATCATGAACGTTGGTTCGGCCATTTTTAAACGGGCTACACCATTTTCGCACTGAATTTTCATTCATTACGTCGTTGCCATACACTTCGCACAGTTGCCGATGAATTTATATCGGGTTTTTGCTAACAAAAACGGTATTACGGACCGCACTTCACAACTGGCGAGATTTGAAATTGCAGCGCATATTTTAAATTGAAATATTGGGAAAACGGGCAGCGCGGAGATGTTCTCGTTCCCACGGCTGGATGCCGACTGAAGCTACGACTACGAGCACGCGCACACCAAAACATACGTGATCGCCGCGCGCCTAGCGGCGTCAGACGGAAACGTTCCCTTGTTTCTGAATAGCCCTCGTATTTTAAAAGAGTTATAGTCCTCCAAAATAATTTCAGTAGTTTGGTACTCAAAGGTGACCTAGGCCTAATGGATCTGCGCCATATAAGGGCCATCCAAGTGATTAAGTTTTGGCTCCAGGTAAAACGTCTGGCGGATAACCGTCTGACAAAAGTGGCTTATATAGAGATGTTGGGTTCTACTAGAAAAACAGCATGGCCCAAAAGGTTAAATGCCTGCTGGATAATGCTGGACTTTCTTGGGCATGGTGGCCAATGATGGCCAAGGTCCCGCAGGCAAACCCAAACATTTCCTTGGTAAGTTTGCTTCGCGCCTTCGGGAATAGGTGATTTAGGTTTGGCTCTCTAGTTCGGAGAAATCCAGTAACCTTGGTTTTTATAGGCAGATTAAACTAGTGTTTGGAGAGGAGTTTTATTTGAAACTGAAGCTACCGTGGAGAGCCCTTAAGTGTTGGTTGCAGGCACGAGCAAATTGTATACCACTGCATAAAAGATATTGGGAGTCATGCGATGATGACGGCTCGGGAGGCGGGTGTACTTGCCCCCCTCTGTGGGGAGTTGGGTGAGGGGCTGGACCATTTTTCGAGCAGATGCCAAAGTTTGGGGATTTTGAGGCATAATTGTTTTCGAGGGGAGTACCGCTGCTTCCTGGTATTTTGGGGACTACCTCGCGTGACCTAATTATTGCGCTAGGTTGTTTTTTAAAGAGAGGATTGGAAGTACGGAAAGCAGCAACTTAAATTTGTTGAGTGTTATTGCGTGGTTTATTTTTGCTTTTGTTCAGTGTTTTGTGTATATGGCCACTGGCTTTTAAATACACTTATATTATATTATTTTTATTATTACTAGCTCATCAGCGCTTGACAGCAACAATACGCGAGGTTAGCCAAAACTTAGCCAAAAAAAAGAAAAAACATTTTCTCACCTTATATTGATTTGGTAAATCTCGGCAAGCACTGATATTATACAAGTAGATAGGATCGCCAATTACTCTCTGTCTGAATCAGTAGTCATTTTGAACCTATAACTGGTTAATAAGTAGAATGAAAAAGGGACAATGTTTTACTTTAGTGTTATTAGCGCTTTTTACCTCTTACAATTTATTTGCCAAAAATGAAGGATCCTTATTACCGTTATTAGCCAGTTGTTACACGCCCCCACAGCAATTAGGACCAATCAATTTAAGAGAATATTATGTCAGTCGTAGGAATCTTAACCCCACCCCCTTGATCCCCCTTGCAAAAAAAGGAATCGATAATGAGTGCCTCTGCTAATGTGATTTAATTTATTTTAATGCTTACTCTTATTCTAGGGAGATAATGAAAACGACTGGAGCTGTTGGAACTAGCCAAGAAGTTCTATCTGAAAGTGACGAAGAGGATGGAGAAGAAGTAGAAGAAGACCTTGAAATGAGTGATTTTTCTGACGTAGAAGAAGACGAAGACCTAGAAGAAGATGACGACGATGATGAAGATTTTGACCCGAAGAAGATGTAACTTGGCTTTTTCTGGTTTCTTCTCCATTTGTGTTGTTGTTTCAGTGCTTCAGAAATGTATATAAATAGCTAAGCAGTGTATAAGCAATGTATAAATAGTCAGAAAATGTATATAATTAGTTTTGAAATACCAAAACCAAGCAGTCGTCACACCAATCGAGATCATTGCGACCTCTTTACTAGATCTCAGACGATTGTCGTAAGCTTAACTTTGCATACGGAGGAGAGTAGCCCTCCTCTGGACCTAGGGGACGGGGATAGAAAACATACTTCACCCCTCAGGCTCGTCCAAAAGAACCTTCTGCTCAGGGAACAGTTTTGGCCTGGAAATGCTATTTTTCGGCCTCTTCCATCCGAAGAAAATTTTTTGGTCCACCCCCACCCGCCTCAAGTGTTTGAATCTTTGTATATACAGTCATGTACTTACACTCAAATGACTTATTTTTTCAGACAAATGACTTAAACTTACTTCTAGAAACAACGAGAGGAGAGAGGCTAACCAGGTGTGAAATAGAGAAACACTGCCACTCTGAAAACTGTTCCAAAAGACCTCCACTACAGGAAAATAGAAGATTTTAGGCTAATAACCAGAATTCTGCAGGATGACCCCTCCCCCCCTCCCCTTGGATTCTTCTCACTCTCTCTCCCAAGAAGTCCGATCTGTGCGGAAAAATAGTTGTGCTCTGAAAGTGAGATGTAAAAACAGATGTTCATATTTCCTTCTTTTTTTGCAAGCTTTTAAAAATGGCTCTGACTATTTATTTATTTTGTATGAAATTTTAGGAAGCTCCAACTTTTTTTATTTAGGTTTCTGGCCATATTTAAATAATTTGGTAGTTACTCTTGGCTCGTTAGCCATATTTTGACATCTTTAATTCTGATTATATTTTTAATTGAATATTTATATTAAAATTATTTTATTATTGATTAAAAGGCTGCTTATGCTAGTCACATGACATATGGGCAGACATTTGCTTATTCTGGCTAATGTTTTTCATCTGATGCTGGGTGATGTTTAAAGTCCTTAGAAAATTTTACTCCGACCTTGAAAAGAAAATGCATAACCGAGAGATTGAGTTTCAGGAAATTCAGTCTGAAATAAAAATTTAGTAAAATGTTAGAAGTCAATCCTGGAGAGTTAAAAACTTAGTAAAAAGATTCATATTCTCTTGGCCTCTGACAATTAGTTCTGATAAGATGCTGACTCAAGCACTACTGTGGTTAGCTCCATCAGCTGGATAGGTGGTGGCAACACTGCCTGCAGAGCTTGAGTGCCATAGGTGTATGAACGTACCAGCTATAAAAAATTTGAGCAAACATTATATGTAAGTGCTAAGAGATCGAGCTTTGCTTGGTACTTGGTACTGGTACACGGCAAGCTTGTATATATGTGATTGTCGCTGTCACTTGTCTTTTAACCGCAACTTTCTTTGTGTATATTTTTCATTTGTGATTCATTTTGATATTCGTTGTCGCAATCCTTTTAACCATAGATTTTGTTGTGTTTCATTTTCGTTTGTGATTTGTTCTGGTGCTTGTTGTTGCATTTCTTCAAAGCATTCTCGGGATTGAGATTCATGAAAAATCATCATTACCTTAAAGTTTTTGTCCATCTTTTGCTTTTGCTGTTCGGATTAGTTTGTCGTGTTTGCTGGTCCAGGCTGATGGAGAAAAATGCTTTCAATTGGATTTTGTATCTTGACAATGAATTCGATATTGATTGCACTGGAATTCTGTCCCATTGAATTCTGGATATTTTATTGGCCTGGTTATTGTTCTTCCAACGACACATCATTTTCAACAATTGTGAAATTGCGTTTTTTGGGTGGTCCTCTATGCATATTTCTAATACTTACATTCAACACATTAAGCAATTCAAAACTGATTATAAAGATGACAATTTTCTTTCTATTTGTTTTTGTCTTAGTTGATTGAGGCTCTATGAATTTAATTCAGAACTTTCGATTCGATTCTAACTATTGATTGTAGCCACTGTCATAGGCCAAATTGTCATGACTTCATCCGTTAAAACGAGCCTTCTCCTGATCTCATACCGTAGGTTCTATACGATCACCCTTGGGTAAAAAACGAATTTTTCCACAGTCGTGACCTATCTAGTTCGCTTTTTTCCAGGACAGAAAACGTTAGTGTGCGAATTTTCAGAAAAAATTAGCCGTTTACGACAAAAAATATGTGTATAAATACACGATTATTGCTTGTTTAAACATAGGAGATGAGATAATAAAGATAAATCAGAACCATCTAACATCAAATTCTGGAACTAAATGGGATAGTGATATAATGTATGATTTTAGAGAAAAAAGATTAGCCTAATTTGTTTTGAATTCGTACCGAAGTTGTATGGTTATATTTATATTACATATTGTATTATTATTATCGCCTGCGCGTGTTATTACATGTATATCTCCGATTTGAGGGTTACCACCACCCATGGTTGTCGCCAGGAATGGGCCGGAGGGTTAATACCCCCTCTGGGAAACAAGATGACTTTAAAAATGTATTCAAAGAGGAATATGAATAATACTCCCATTCAAATACTGGTAAGAACAAAGCTCCTGGCGGTACTCGTCCTGTAGTGGAAGAGTGGGTTTGACATTAGCTTGGTAACATGGGACGAAGCTGTCGAACCTTGTTGTAGCAGCACACTACAGGGACCTTAGCAGTCAAAAAGTGTCGTTAATCTGATTACTTACTTTACTACCTGGTAGTACTCGCCCCACCCGTAGGAATATTTCATGGTTGGGCTCTTGCTACTGATCTGATCCTATTCTTGTTGCTGATCCTAGCGGCACATTCAGCTGGTAATGATTTTTTTGGTGATACTAGTGGGACATATGGTCGGGATCTTGCTACCGCCTTTTCGTTGATAAATGTAATATTGGCTATACCTCATCTTGCAAAACAGTTTTCCTCATGAAGAATTCTTGTCTATTGTATGTGCTAAACTTACATTTAGCTACCAATCATCTTGTTGCTGATGCTAGCGGCACGTTTAGCTGGTAATGATTTTGTTGTTGATACTAGTGGTATATATGGTCGGGCTCTTGCTACCGCCTTTTCGTTGATAAATATAATATTGGCTATACCTCATCTTGCAAAACAGTTTCGTTCGTGAAGAATTCTTGTCTATTGTATATGCTAAACTTACATTTAGCTAGCAATCATCTTGTTGCTGATGCTAGCGGCACATTCAGCTGGTAATGATTTTGTTGGTGATACTAGTGGTACATATGGTCGGGCTCTTGCTACCGCCTTTTCGTTGATAAATGTAATATTGGCTATGCCTCATCTTGCAAAACAGTTTTGCTCATGAAGAATTCTTGTCTATTGTATGTGCTAAACTTACATTTAGCTAGCAATCATCTTGTTGCTGATGCTAGCGGCACATTCAGCTGGTAATGATTTTGTTGGTGATACTAGTGGTACATATGGTCGGGCTCTTGCTATCGCCTTTTCGTTGATAAATGTAATATTGGCTATACCTCATCTTGCAAAACAGTTTTGTTCATGAAGAATTTTTGTCTATTGTATGTGCTAAACTTACATTTAGCTACCAATCATCTTGTTGCTGATGCTAGCGGCACGTTTAGCTGGTAATGATTTTGTTGTTGATACTAGTGGTATATATGGTCGGGCTCTTGCTACCGCCTTTTCGTTGATAAATATAATATTGGCTATACCTCATCTTGCAAAACAGTTTCGTTCGTGAAGAATTCTTGTCTATTGTATGTGCTAAACTTACATTTAGCTAGCAATCATTTTGTTGCTGATGCTAGCGGCACATTCAGCTGGTAATGATTTTGTTGGTGATACTAGTGGTACATGTGGTCGGGGTCTTGCTACCGCCTTTTCGTTGATAAATGTAATATTGGCTATGCCTCATCTTGCAAAACAGTTTTGCTCATGAAGAATTCTTGTCTATTGTATGTGCTAAACTTACATTTAGCTAGCAATCATCTTGTTTTTGATGCTAGCGGCACATTCAGCTGGTAATGATTTTGTTGGTGATACTAGTGGTACATATGGTCGGGGTCTTGCTACCGCCTTTTCGTTGATAAATGTAATATTGGCTATGCCTCATCTTGCAAAACAGTTTTGCTCATGAAGAATTCTTGTCTATTGTATGTGCTAAACTTAAATTTAGCTAGCAATCATCTTGTTGCTGATGCTAGCGGCACATTCAGCTGGTAATGATTTTGTTGGTGATACTAGTGGTACATATGGTCGGGCTCTTGCTATCGCCTTTTCGTTGATAAATGTAATATTGGCTATGCCTCATCTTGCAAAACAGTTTTGCTCATGAAGAATTCTTGTCTATTGTATGTGCTAAACTTACATTTAGCTAGCAATCATCTTGTTGCTGATGCTAGCGGCACATTCAGCTGGTAATGATTTTGTTGGTGATACTAGTGGTACATATGGTCGGGCTCTTGCTATCGCCTTTTCGTTGATAAATGTAATGTTGGCTATACCTCATCTTGCAAAACAGTTTTGTTCATGAAGAATTCTTGTCTATTGTATGTGCTAAACTTACATTTAGCTAGCAATCATCTTGTTTTTGATGCTAGCGGCACATTCAGCTGGTAATGATTTTGTTGGTGATACTAGTGGTACATATGGTCGGGCTCTTGCTACCGCCTTTTCGTTGATAAATGTAATATTGGTTATATCTCATCTTGCAAAACAGTTTTGTTCATGAAGAATTCTTGTCTATTGTATGTGCTAAACTTACATTTAGCTAGCAATCATCTTGTTTTTGATGCTAGCGGCACATTCAGCTGGTAATGATTTTGTTGGTGATACTAGTGGTACATATGGTCGGGCTCTTGCTATCGCCTTTTCGTTGATAAATGTAATGTTGGTTATATCTCATCTTGCAAAACAGTTTTGTTCATGAAGAATTCTTGTCTATTGTATGTGCTAAACTTACATTTAGCTAGCAATCATTTGTTGCTGATGCTAGTGGCACATTCAGCTGGTAATGATTTTGTTGGTGATGCTAGTGGTACATATGGTCGGGCTCTTGCTATCGCCTTTTCGTTGATAAATGTAATGTTGGTTATATCTCATCTTGCAAAACAGTTTTGTTCATGAAGAATTCTTGTCTATTGTATGTGCTAAACTTACATTTAGCTAGCAATCATTTTGTTGCTGATGCTAGTGGCACATTCAGCTGGTAATGATTTTGTTGGTGATGCTAGTGGTACATATGGTTGGGCTCCTGCTACCGCCTTTTCGTTGATAAATGTAATATTGGTTATATCTCATCTTGCAAAACAGTTTTGCTCATGAAGAATTCTTGTCTATTGTATGTGCTAAACTTACATTTAGCTAGCAATCATCTTGTTGCTGATGCTAGCGGCACATTCAGCTGGTAATGATTTTGTTGGTGATACTAGTGGTACATATGGTCGGGCTCTTGCTATCGCCTTTTCGTTGATAAATGTAATGTTGGTTATATCTCATCTTGCAAAACAGTTTTGTTCATGAAGAATTCTTGTCTATTGTATGTGCTAAACTTACATTTAGCTAGCAATCATTTTGTTGCTGATGCTAGTGGCACATTCAGCTGGTAATGATTTTGTTGGTGATACCAGTGGTACATATGGTCGGGCTCTTGCTACCGCCTTTTCGTTGATAAATGTAATATTGGTTATATCTCATCTTGCAAAACAGTTTTCCTCATGAAGAATTCTTGTCTATTGTATGTGCTAAACTTATATTGAGCTAGCAATCATTTTGTTGCTGATGCTAGTGGCACATTCAGCTGGTAATGATTTTGTTGGTGATACTAGTGGTACATATGGTCGGGCTCTTGCTATCGCCTTTTCGTTGATAAATGTAATGTTGGCTATACCTCATCTTGCAAAACAGTTTTGTTCATGAAGAATTCTTGTCTATTGTATGTGCTAAACTTACATTTAGCTAGCAATCATATTGTTTTTGATGCTAGCGGCACATTCAGTTGGTAATGATTTTGTTGGTGATACTAGTGGTACATATGGTCGGGCTCTTGCTATCGCCTTTTCGTTGATAAATGTAATGTTGGTTATATCTCATCTTGCAAAACAGTTTTGTTCATGAAGAATTCTTGTCTATTGTATGTGCTAACCTTACATTTAGCTAGCAATCATCTTGTTGCTGATGCTAGCGGCACATTCAGCTGGTAATGATTTTGTTGGTGATACTAGTTGGTGATACCTCATCTTGCAAAACAGTTTCGTTCGCGAAGAATTCTCGTCTATTGTATGTGCTAAACTTACATTTAGCTAGCAATCATTTGGTTGCTGATGCTAGCGGCACATTTAGCTGGTAATGATTTTGTTGGTGATACTAGTGGTACATATGGTCAGGCTCTTGCTACCGCCTTTTCGTTGATAAATGTAATATTGGTTATATCTCATCTTTCAAAACAGTTTTGTTCATTAAGAATTCTCGTCTATTGTATGATCTAAACTTACATTTAGCTACCAATCATCTTGTTGCTGATGCTAGCGGCACATTTAGCTGGTAATGATTTTGTTGGTGATACTAGTGGTACATATGGTCAGGCTCTTGCTACCGCCTTTTCGTTGATAAATGTAATATTGGCTATACCTCATCTTGCAAAACAGTTTTGTTCATGAAGATTTCTTGTCTATTGTATGTGCTAAACTAACTTTTAGCTAGCAATCATCTTGTTGCTGATGCTAGCGGCACATTTAGCTGGTAATGCTTTTGTTGGTGATACTAGTGGCACATTTAGCATTTAGTTGTAGAGACCAGCAGTACAATAAGTAATTACTGAATATGGGTAACAAAATTATCGTTAATGTTGGACAAAAATAGTGCTACATTAGGCCTTTTGGTTTCACTTTATAACTTTTGTTATCTTCGCTTCTTGCTTTCCTTTTGTCAGTGCGGGGTTTGTCTTTTCTTTTATTAATGTAAAGAGTATTTTTGACGTAATACCTTAAATTAGGCATTTTTTCCAAGACCACATTGCCTGTCTATGAGGAACAAATAAACGTTCAAATGGTGATTAGTCCATTTATTAGACAGTGAAAACAGATACAAAAGAAGAAAATTTACAACTCAAGACCTTGGATGAACCCAGTTATTGAACTCTCTCAGACAAATCTAGTGGATGAACTGGAAGCATTTATTTTGTTCTGTATAAATATGTTAGTTTTAGTTTTAATGCTTTAGTACATCTGCTGGTGACAATTGCTGTATATGTGGTTGAAATTTCCAGACTTTTGTATGTGTTTTCACTGTCTAATAAATGGGCTTATCCCCACTTGAACGTTTATTTGTTCGTAAGATAAAGGGCAATCCAATAATTATATAGTGTCAATTAGGAGGTATGTACGCAAGAATTTTTTTTCGAGGGTTTAAATTAGAAAAAAAAATCATATGAACGAAAACAAAATAAAGGCTAAGAGACAAACAAAAAAAAAAAAAAAAAAAAATCAGCCCCTGCTAATAAACAGCAGTTTGTGCTATTTTACTTCAGAGAAGAAAAATTTATTGCAAGTATTTTTTCTGTCCATGCGGCAAGCAATCTTCAGTTCATAGAAAAAAGATCAGTGCAAAAAAAAAAAAAAAAAAAAAAAAAAATCAAGATGGATGGCTAGAAAGCACCGTAGAACTAAAAGAGCTTTCAAGATAGAAGCAGAATAAAGAAAAAAAAAGTGTAAATTGAAATTTATATCTAAATTCTGAAATTAAGTCAATTTGTTCATAAATGAATTATAAGAACTGAATTAGAGCAAACTTCTATTTGCATTAGTGAAACAAAGAAAAACAACCTATTAATTCTATTGAAAGTATCTTTTAAGTTAATATTCTTTTTAGTTGTTTGTATTTTTTTTTTCAATATTCTTTTTCTCCGCCAAGTACACCTTGTTAGTATATACAAGCAAAATATTCAGAATATATATTTCTATTCTTAACGGTCCTAAAGTCTCGTTTCTTAGCAGTTTTTTCTTTTTCATATCGATTTCAGAAGCTCTGTCATGACCAATAAAGGACTTATGGCTTCGGCTTCCAATTGTCTCATACATTGGCTTCCAAATCATGGTTGCAGCAATAGCTGGAATCTAGTAAAGAACGAACCACTGTCCATAATAACAAAAAAAAAGTGTTGAAAAATAAACTGGCTAGTGACAAAGAATTGCCATTTGTAGCTGATTCACGAATGGTAATCATTTTCTCGATTAGTCTTAAAAGTAAAATTTATTTTTAAAACCACTTGATAGGGATGTTGAAAAATAGCCAGAAATCTTTCAAAATGGCGTCTGGTCGAAACAAAAAGCACTCCATTGGAATCGTCATTCCCGAATCGTCACTTATAGCATCTGGGCGTGAAAAACAAGTCAAATCACCTTTTTGCATGTGTAGTACTGATTTCTCTTCTTTTGATTCCCTTTTTCCTTCTTTTCCGTCTTCCTTTTTTCCTTTTCTTTTTCCTTGTTTCCTTTTTTCCGTCTTTAAGAGTCGTCTAAGGCTATATTCCAAGACTAAAGAAAAGGAACTTTTTTTTTACCGCAGTGGTCTATCTAGTTGAGGGAACTTAGTAAGATGAAAGAGAAGTTAGTCCGTGTTGATCACAGTAGAGAGAATATAATACGGTATCGACAAAGGCTATACTCTCCGTTAAAAAAAAAAAAGTGAAACACATTTAAAACCAAACAAGATTCATACTTCGCCTTCGCGCACGCGCGATTCTGATGTACACATCACGAGAAGCCTATGGAAAACTAGCTTTTTTTTGTCCGACAACTAGCAACTAAACCAAGGTAGTGACGTATTTGCTCAGAACAAGTACGCGTGGTATGAAATGTGTATCATATTTGGAAAAAGAAGACGCTACAGTATACAATCGTGTCGATATTAATCAAATTGTCCAAACCACAGATGAAGTTTTGTGGAGATCACACTATCCTAGCTGTCTTCAGTTCTTTTTAGTGATAATGTTTGTGTCAAAGAAAAAAAATGCATGTCCTTCACTTGTAATTCAGTGTTTAACTTGATTGAATATTCACTGGACTGTTGGATTTCTCTACCTGGGTAGCTTATTCAACTATTGTAATATCATTCTAAGGCGTCTCTTGCTCGCAAACTTATGCCCTAAAATTTTTCGAAGGAGTGAAAATGTACCGTTACGGCTTTGGATAGCACTTCTTGACACCCTTAGTAGTACAATCGCAATTTATGCCTTTGTATTATAAACGACTACCTGTGCCACCTTGTTGCCTTTGAACCCAAATGCCCCCGCTAAAAAAAGTTCGCTGAAATGAAATGAAATAAAATTATTAAACAAAATCTGAAAGGTTGCCTTGTTCTGACGTCTAGTGATCCGGCAAAAATTCTTGACAAGGTGAAGTTGCAACAAAATATGTGACTTTGCCATTTTCAGCGCAATAGCAAAGAGGATAAGAGATATTGCTGGTCTATACTTCCATGCTAAAAACTGTGATTTGATTCTATTCGCTTATTTTTGTGGCGTCAATGTCAAATTTTCTCTAACTATTCACAGTTTTCCTTAGGCGTGTGTCAGAAAGGGAAACCGAATAACCACATTTTTCGCTATTATTATTTGGTCAAAGGTTGAGCCTGTGAAAAGAACGCTAAATCTGATTTTTCTTTTTTTTTATCGAAATTTTATGCAAGCAAAGATGAATTTTTTTTAATCACACAATTTTTTAGCAGTAAAAACTTTTTTTGTGGTAATAGTCAGCCACGACTCACCAAAACAGTTTTGAAAGTCGCGTACGTGGTCCTCTCTCTAGAGGCTACCTACGTCTTTCTACTCAGAGGTAGAAAGACGTCAGTAAACTCTGCAATAGTGTCATCAACCAAATTTGAATAATTTATTCAATTGTTTTTCACACCAAATTTGAGATCTACAGGTTTGATTTATGTACGTCGACACATGCTCCTATTTCCTTTAAACATGACTAAAACTATTGTTCTACACTTTTTTGTTGAGGTAAGTATGGCTAGTAAAGAGTGAGTATGTAGGGCTATGTCAGAGCCGTTCCTAGGGCTGGTGGTACCTGCGTGAAAATTAATTATAGCGCCTCCTACCATCTCGAATATGCGAACAAAACGAATCAAAGCGAGAAATTTGATCAAAGTAGGTAACCTTTAGCCGTGACACCCCTCTCCCCAGCTGTGGTGCTCGAGGGAACTGACTCAGTTGTCCCCCTACCTCTAATTTGAACGGATCTGGGTTGTGTAAAGGGCGGCTTATATCCATACAGCTTATAAACTTCGGGTTTGTTTTTAATTTAATAAAACCCTTTTTTATGAAAAAAAAATTAGTTTGAAGGTTCACGCTATGCGGAAAATGATAACAATTGGAAAAGCAGACCTTATATAATACTATATCATAGATAATATTATATCATTGTATCATATACTATATTATATCATTATATTATAGGTGACAAAAATCCGATACAACAGGGCTAAGAATAATACAAGTTAATTTAAACATGTGTGATATTCAAATCTGCCATTTTTGAGTAAATGTTTTTTGATTGTGGAATATCGAGTTTTGATTTATCGCTGATAAACTATTCTAACATAAATGTTTCACTTTAGTGCTTTTTAGTGTTTTGATTGACTAATATGAAATAAATGTATACCCGTTTGTTCTATCCCACGAAGCAGTAACTCACGTTTACTTTGACCCTTGGCTTATGAAGACACAGAGGTTAGAGAAAGTTTAATTTATTCGATTCACCTTTTCTTGATTCATACACAATGTGTCAAAATCATTCTTTTAAAGTGCTAATTTTCTCTTAAAATTTATCGTTGGACCAGAATTTAATTAAACGCTTATTTTATACCAACAAAGCTATTCAAATTTAAAGACAGCTTCAAAATGAAATAGTACTAAGTCACAATTGATGAAAAATGAGTATTGTGTAGGATTCTTGACTTCTTTTTAGCTTCATACTTCGCTCAAGATCCTAATACCCAAGACCGGAATGACGTAAATTATGACCTTTCTTAAATTCTGTAAGATTCTGCTGAACATGAAATTATTTGAGAGGGGGGGGGGGGGGTGGGTTCATGGTGGTGGTAAATTCATAAGCTACAAAAACACCGCTGAATTACATGAGACCGAACAATTTTTCACAATGATGAAAAAAGTACGGGGTGGGTTCATGGTGGTGGTAAATTCATAAGCTACAAAAACACCGCTGAATTACATGAGACCGAACAATTTTAGCCGACCAATCGTAAATCACTTTAACTTTTTACCTGAAATAGCTTATGGTACAGAACGAAAATATGAAACTATAATTTACTATAATTTAACATATTATTATATAGTTTATATATTATATATAATATAATCTATATATAATTTAACACGGCTTATTTTTAATCATTCTGCTTTAGTGCCTATATCCTCACTATTGGTTAGCAAATTGGTCTTAGTAAGCTTAAAACTTCATCACCTTTATCGGGTTTTGTTCGCTTTTTCTTCGTGAATAACCCCCGAAAACCGCAAAATAAAATGACACAGAATGCGATAGACATATTAAATTCCTCACTTTGAGCAGACGTATAGTTAAAAATGAAGTTACTAATAACACTATTACCTCTACCACTGTGAGTACTACTACCCCTAAGGCTAAGAATATGAAGGTGAAAAGTTTAGGGAATATGGACGGGGAAGTTGAACTAAATCCAAACACGCTGTGTACTTGTTGTCAAGAAGCTGTATCAGCAATATCTTGGGAACGACTTGGAGTATGAGGTTGAAATTTACAGGGCTTGCTGTGGGGGAGGTTGAACTAAACAAAAGGAAATATTTGTAGTCTACTACTACTACTTTTACTGCTATTATCACTACTACTATTACTAAACTAACCGTATTAAGGTGAAAATTTCAAAGAATGCTGAGAAAATGTTTACCCAAATTAAAACACACTACCTGCATGCAGGTTGTAAAAAGGACGTATCAGGAATGCCCCAGGAGTTGTTTATCGTCTGAAACTTCAAGCGTGTGTTGACGGAATGTTAGAAAAAAAAATATAAGGCTCTGTGTTCGAACTGCTACAAATGCAAAGGCTACTACTAAAGCCATTACTACTATTGAAGCTAAGGATACTAAGGTGAAGTCTTAAGGGAATGTTGAACTAAACCAAAAAACACTACGAGCATATAGATTATCAAAGGGGCGTACCAGCAATGTCTCAGGAACGGCTTAGAGCATTAAGTTTAAATTTTCAGGTGTGTTGAGGTGAATTTTGAACTAACCAAAAGAAATATGGACATGCTACTGCTATTATGATTACTGCTACTAGTAAGGCTAGTGGTATTACGGTGAAACTTTCAGGAATGTTTAGGGGGAGTTTCAACTAAATCTAGACCACAGTGCTTAACTAAGTCAAAACTAGGGCCCGACTGATATGAATTTGTTAGGTTTGATACGGATGTATCGGTATCTTACCAATACGATACTGATATAATTTGCCGATAAATTGCGCTCCGGAAAAATGACCCTTATTTAAAGTTTAAACCCTGTACTCTCTACCCATATTTATGCTCACATGTTTCTCCCTGGTCTATAACATACCAAAGAACAGCCTTAGTAATTCACTGTCGACTCCAAATAATACAAAACAGATTTATTTACAAAAGATTTAGAAAAACAATTAAACCAAATAAACTTCTATTCTGAACAGTGCTTCATAAGTCCAGTTCAACTAGGGCAAGCTGTAATGGAGAAAGCACAACTTTTCAGCATTTTCTCCTTTCAGAGAGCTTTGTTTGTCGTAACAAATGTTCCCGACTGTGCTGGAAGCTTTCACTTGGAACAGAAGAGGGTAGATAGCAGAGATACTTCCGAGCAAGTTGAGTCAGTGTCTCCTGTTTCCTGTCAATGACAGTCTCATGTACCTTTCCAGTTCCTGATTAATATTATCTGTTGACTCTTCTTCCTCACTTTTTGAAGTTGCAAGCATATTATCGACCATGCAGTCAATCAAACTTGCTGTGCCGGCTGTCCTTCGTTTTTGATTCTGCTCCTCTTCTGTTGCTGTGGCTAATTTTGTTTCTTCCAGTGTCCGACTCTGTATTTCTTTTTGTAGCCTACTGAGTGCCTCTTGAGTTGGGGTCGGTTTTTGTATCTGGAATCCAAGAGAGAAGCAAGAACAATTTCTTTGGTTGTATGTTCTTGAACCCCCATATCTTTCAAATATTGCTGCACCAGGTGTGTATTGACAAGTATTGGCGGCAAATATACTTTGACTTCCTTTGACTCACCTCTACTGCTGTCTCCACCATGGTAAGACTTAGCTGGTGGCTCCACCCCAAGGATTGGACAACCAAAAATTAACCGAGGGAATCTGGCACCAAATTCAATATCCTAGGAATAGTCTAGGGTATTAAGTTAAAAATTTTAGGGCAAGTTAAGGGGGATGTTGAACTAATAAAAAGGCACTATTTGCATACTACTACTACTACTACTACTACTACTACTACTACTACAAATGGTACTACTATTAATACTTCTATTATAACTACTGCTACAACTGCTACTACTACAACTACTGCTATTAGTACTACTGAAGCCAAGGGTATTAAGGTGAAACTTTCAAGGAATGTTGAGTAGGATGTTCAACTAAATTAGAACACCCTATTTCAATAGAATTTATTAAAGGGGTGTAACAGCTATATCCAAGGAACAGCCTAGAGTATTTACTTATAGGGCGTTAAAATAAAACTTCCAGGGCTACCTATATTACTACTACTTTTACTACTACTTCTACTGCTACTACTACTACTACTACAAGTATTGCTGCTAATGTTAAACCCAATAAAGATAGTTTAAGTGTATGTGTGTTGCCAAATAGACCAGGTTCTCAAGATATCAAGGCGGGATATCTTAAAACTAGGATAGGGTATAAAGTAGGAACTTTCAGGAAAAGTTATGCTGTTTTAAAACTAAATCAAAAGGCACTATGTGCATGCTGGTTGCCAGTAAGACGTCTCAAAAATATCTTAATAAGGATTGAGGGTCTTAAGTTAAAACTTTCAGGGACACTACTATTACTACTTCTGCTCTTACTATTCTACTTAATCAAAAGAATATGGCCTAAGTCAATCCAGGTTATCAAAATAGCATAGATACAATGTCCTAGGAACAGAATGGGGTATGAAGTTTTACTTTCCGGAGAAAGTTGAGGTTTAAAATTTACTATGTGTATCCATATTTTTAAAAGTGCACATATTATCAAAAATTTTCGAAAAATTTTGCGCAACATATATATGTAGTAAGCAAAAATCTGGGTTTTCATAGAGAAAAACCAAGAAAGGTTTAAAATATTCCTTTTTATTAACTAGCAAAAAAGACTAACAATTAAAACGAACAGGTACTAATTAAAAAAAAAAATTAAATCCACAAAAGAAGTTTTTCAAACAAAAGTATAGACCGAAATTAAACCAAAGATGACCATAAATAAGGTGAAATAGTTTTTTAGCGTAAAAATACTATGAATAACCATTAATAGATAAATAGAACCCATAGCGAATAGAAATTACAACACATAACCGAGTCAAACTCAAAATGAGCAGATACTAAGTGAAGTAGGGCTACGGCCCCCTGTGCCTTTTAAAGAACAGAACCTAATTTGCACTTTACTGGAAACAAAATAAATTTTAAACATTTTCTCTTTTTATAACTTTAATAAATCCAAAATTATTTTAAATTTCAGGAATGAACATCAGTAATCTATTAAAATGGCATATTAAACGTCAATCCACATTCAATTGTTTTTTCATTAATGTTGGTTATGAGGGTGTTTTTTTTCCCTTTTCTTATATTCTGCGAAATAAAAACACATAACTTGATATAAGGATTGTTTTCAGTTAAGTGCAAATTATTTTCTGGTCTCTAAAAGGCACATTGGGTTTCAACCATATTCCTCTTAGTTTCTCGTCGTTTTTAGTTTGACTCTGCTATTTATTGTAATTTCTGTTGTTTTGGGTTTCATTTATTTGCTGATGGCGATGGCGATTTAATCTTGCTCATCTTTGGTCTTATATAGCTCTTTATTTTCCTTTGAAAAGCTTCTTTTGCGGAAAACGTTCTTTAAAATTAACATCTTTAACAAGAATGTAGCTGTAAGAGTTTTCATAGTGGGGTTTGATCTTTAAAAGTTGCAAAAAAATGAGTTCCTCACCACTCAATGGAAGGCTAAAAAAGAATTTTTAACCAGGAGACATATAGTGTCTTTCTGCATACCCGAGTCAAAGTTCGAGGCTCACATTAACCCCCCCCCCCCCCCCGAAACCCGCTGGAAGTTCTCGCTTGACCTCCAAGCCATTCTCGAGATAATTCAGATTATGAATTTTTAACACTCAGGTGTACTTAACATACTTAACGAATAAAGGGCAGTTTACATAACTTAGTGCCATTGCTTCTGGAACTATGGGGTTTATTGCAACCCCAGAGGCATACGTGTTGCACCTTTTGATTATCCTGAATAAATGGAAATCTCAAAATGCTGATCCGATACCTTGGGAATATACAAGGGTGCCAGGGGAGAAAAGAAGTATAGGAAGAGTTTGGTTTCCATCTAGTCACTTCTGACACTAGAAGTCAGAGTCACTTCCAGAGTCAGTCTCCAGTTACTTCAAAAATACACTAGAACTTTCAATTTACGATCAAATGAGCCTCACACCAAGTTTCGCTGACCACACCTTCTATACAAACTTGTAAAAAAAGACATCGAAGGTACATGCCTCTGATAGTAATTGAGTCTTATAAGTTCTATATTTTGTCGTTGTCATGTCTCATTTATTCTGGCTTAATCCGTTTTTTGCTGTTTTACTCTTGTCATTGGGATAGGCAGATATTGACTTGTGAATTCTGGCTTATCTTCTCTCAAAGTCATGAGTTCATATGTTGTATGACCGGCTTGTCTTCTCTCACTAAATCACGAATTCATGTGTTGTTTGACCCCAGATTTTTAGAGACAAATTATTTAGGGAAAGTAAACAAAACCATGGTCTTCTTTTTCACGATCTATACACAACCATCCCTCCAAATTTACTTGTTGAATATTACAAAGCTAATAAATTATAATAAAACGATTGACATTGTGAGTTTTAATACCACTAATGTAATTTTTCTAATCTGTAAAGGATTTTGAAAATCAGTCTTCCTGAAAATATAAATATCTACATGACTGATATGTAATATGAATTGATATTAATAATTAGCCCCGCCTGCAATGCTGCCCAGAGAGAAATAGGGAGAGAGAGAGAGAGAGGGAGAGAGAGAGAGAAAGAGAGAGAGAGAGAGAGAGAGAGAGAGAAAGAGAGAGAGAGAGAGAGAGAGAGAGAGAGAGAGAGAGAGAGAGAGAGAGAGAGAGAGAGAGAGAGAGAGAGAGAGAGAGAGAGAGAGAGAGAGAGAGAGAGATAGAGAGAGAGAGAGAGAGAAAGAGGGAGGGACAAACCTCCATGTTTAAGTCTCAAAAGTTCAGAATTATTTTTCTTTCTTTTTTAATGCCGGACCTTGCGTTACCGGTCATTTTTTTTTTCAATTGAATCATCGTAGCATGTTTTATTTCTGAAATGTTTAAAATTACAAGTTCCCATTGACAGATTGCAAATCAAATTTGTCCGTTTCAAGGTATACGGACGATCTGGACGTAAAAGATATTTATAAAACTTAAAAACTTTTGAAAAATTTACACTAAAGCCCTCAACCCCAAATTCAACTACAAGAGATGTACCGAAGGAATTTTACATTCATTTCTTGCTTCTTTTAGCAAGAGGAACTACAATGACGTTTCAGGTCAAATCATATCACCACGCTGAATTGTTAAAAAAACAGTAGGTCTGTATAAACATTAAGGAATAAATTTGTCACTGAAGGGCTTTCTTTGGCCGTCTGTGTCTTCGGATTATTTCCACGAAAAATTAAAAAATATTATTTAATATAATTGGTAAGCAGTTTTTGCTTGACTTAAATGTAAAACAAATTATCATACAAAAAAACATTCAAATAGTGAATTTCGCAATCAATCCTTTTGGTAAGTAGTAATGATGTATGCAATATGGAACTAGGTAAGAAACTAGATCGTATAAAGCGACCAGAACCAGTTATATTTAGTCCAAAAGCTGTATGTAATACTAAACAAGATTTTTGATACCTGTATTAATGTATGACCCAAATTATGGTGTTCTCCCACTACATAATTTATTTATTCTGTAATACTGAAATTATATGTAATACAGAAAGGTATCTAATATGCATAATTCATACCTGATTAAGAATATGAAGATATATTCAGCCTTCAGAAGTCATTTGATTCAAGTACACTCAAAGGGTTAAAATTTTAATCGCTTATCAATAAAAGATAAGTCTGAGGGAATGGTGAATCCCACGCCACATTACATAAATGTAAGAACATGATTATAATATATTCATCCTTTCCCAAGTCGTTTGGTTTGATTGACGTGGCTTCACTTCTGAGAGTGAGAGAGACAAAAAATGCATACAAACACATAACTTAAGACATACAAACCGACAAAGACAGGCACTGGGACATGCAAACACCCGCCCAGACACACAGGCAAAGAGAGTTTGAGAGACAAAAACTCATACGAACACACGTATTCAGAAAAACCGACAAAGACAGGCACTGGGACAAGCAGACACCAGCCCAAACACATAGGCAAAGAGATTGAGAGAAAGAAAAACTCATGTAAATACATAGATTCAGACATAGAAACCTTCAGACATGTAAACTGACAAAGACAGGCATTGGGACTATCAATCATCCGCCCAGACACACAGGCAAAGAGAGTGAGAGAGACAAAAACCCTAAAAATACATAGATTCAGACAGATGCACCGACAAAGACTGGCATTGGGACAATCAAGCAGCCACCCAGATACACAGGCTTGGAGAATGAGAGAAACAAAAAATAGATTCAGGCATACAAACCGACAACGACATGCACTAGTACAAGCAAACACCAGCCCAGAAACACAGGCTTAGAGAGTGCGATATGCATAATTCAGATATGCACTTAAATTCACATAAATTCAGATATGCAAACCGACAAAGACAGGCACTGTGGAGTTGCGTCCCAGTCTAAGTGGACTTATAACAGAGTTTTTAACAGAGCTTTTACCAAAAGTCTGAAAGAGAGATGAGCTGAATTTTTTCCTACAAAATCTCCACAGACAAGCAAACAACTGCCCAGACACACAGGCAAATAGAATGATAGAAACAAAAACACATACAAACATATAGATTCAGAAATACAAACCGACCTTGATAGGCACTGGGACAAGCAAGCACTTTCCCAGACACACAGGCTTAGAGAGTGAGAGAAACAAAAAATACATACAAATACAGAGATTCAGTCATACAAACCGACAACTACATGTACTGGGACAAGCAAACACCAGCCCAGACACACAGGCTTAGAGAACGAGATATGCACAATTCAGATATGCACTTAAATTCACATAAAGTCAGATATGCAAACCGACAATGACAGGCACTGTGGAATTGGGTCCCACTCTAAGTGGACGTAACTGAACTTTTGCATGCCTCCCTCACTAACAAAATTGCAGATTGTAGGTTGGCTGCAAACACCCGGGTTCAGGTAGGTCTCTCTCACTCTCTGTGGCTGTGAGTCTGGGCTGGTGTTTACTTGTCCCAGTGTCAGTCTCTGTCAATTTTTGTTTTTGTCTCTCTCACTCTCTTTGCCTGTGTGTCTGGATGGGTGTTTGCCTTTCCCACTGCCTGTCTTTGTCGGTTTGAATGTCTGAATTTATGTGTTTGTAAGCGTTTTTTTTGTCTCTCTCACTCTCTAAGCCCGTGTGTCTGGGCGGGTGTTTGCTTTTCCCAGTGCGTGTCGTTGTCGGTTTGTATGTCTGAATCTATGTATTTGTATGTGTTTTTTTTCTCTCTCACTCTCTTTGCCTGTGTGTCTGGGCAGGTGTTTGCTTGTCTCAGTACCTGTCTTTGTCGGTTTGTACGACTGAATCTATATATTTGTATGTGTTTTTGTCTCTCTCGTTTTCTAAGCCTGTGAGTCTGGGTGGGTGTTTGCTTGTCCCAGTGCCAGTCTTTGTCGGTTCGTATGTCTGAATCTAAGTATTTGTATGTGTTTTTGTCTCTCTAACTCTCTTTGCCTGTGTGTTTGGGCTGAAGTTTGCGTGTCTCAGTTCCTGTCTTTGTCAGTTTACATGTCTGAAGTTTTTTTTGTCTGAATTTACGTATTTGTATGTGTTTTTGTCTCTCTTACTTTCTATGCTTGTGTGTCTGGGTGGGTGTTTGCATGTCCCAGTTTCTGATTTTGTCGGTTTGCATGTATGAATCTATGTATTTGTATGTGTTTTTGTCTCTGTCACTCTCTATGTTTATGTTTCTAGGTTGGTGTTTGCATGTCCCAGTACCTGTCTTTGTCAGTTTGCATGTCTGAATTTATGTCTTTGTATGCGTTTTTGCCTCTCTCACTTTCTTTGCCTGTGCGTCTGGGTGGGTGTTTGCATGTCCCATTGCCTGTCTTTGGCAGTTTGCATGTCTGATTTATGTGTTTGTTTGTGTTTTTGTCTCTCTCACTCTCTAAGCCTGTGTGTCTGGGTAGGTGTTTGCTTGTCCCAGTGCCTGTCTTTGTCGGTTTGTATGTCTGAATCTATATATTTGCATGTGTTTTTATCTCTCTCACTCTCTTTGCCTGTGTGTCTGGGCGGCTGTTTGCTTTTCCCTGTGCCTGTCTTTGTCGGTTTGTATGTCTGAATCTATGTATTTGTGTATACTTATTGTCTCTCTCACTCTCTAAGCCTGTGTGTATCTGTGTCGGGGCGGGATGTTTGCTTCTCCCCAGGCTTGTCTTTGTCGGTTTGTATGTGTGAACTTATGTGTTTGTATGTATTTTTGTCTCTCTCTGCCTGTTTGTCTGGGCGGCTGTTTGCTTGTCGCGGCGCCTGCCTTTGTCGGTATGTATGCCTGAATCTATATATTTGTATGCGCTTTTATCTCTCTCACTCTATTTGCCTATGTGTCTGGGCGGATGTTTGTATATTCCATTGCCTGTCTTTGTCGGTTTACGTGTTTGAATTTATGTGTTTGTATGCCTTTTAGTCTCTCTCACTCTCTCTGCCTGTGTGTCTAGGCGGGTGTTTTCTTGTCCCAGTGCCAGTCTTTGTCGGTTTGAATGTCTTAATCTATATATTTGTATGTTTTTTGTCTCTCTCACTCTATAACCCTGTGTGTTTGGGCCGGTGTTTGCTTGTCCCAGTGTCTGTCTTTGTCGGTTTGTATGTCTGAATCTATGTATTTTTAGGTGTTTTGTCACTCTCAATCTCTTTGCCTGTGTTTCTGGACGGATGTTTGCATATACCAGTGCCTGTCTTTGTCGGTATGTATGTCTGAATCTATGCATTTGTATACGTTTTTGTTTCTCTCAATCTCTTTGTCTAAGTGTCTGGGTGAATGTTTGCATGTCCAAGTGCCTTTCTTTGTTGGTTTACATGTCTGAATTTATATGTTTGTATGCACTTTTGTCTCTCTCACTCTCTAAGCCTGTGTTTCTGGGCAAGTATTTGCCTGTCCCAGTGCCTGTATTTGTCGGTTTGTACGTATGAATCTATTTGTTTGTATGCGTTTTTGTCTCTCTCACTCTCTAAGCACGAGTGTCTGGGCGGGTATTTACTTATCCCAGTGCCTGTCTTTGTCGGTTTGAATGTCTTAATCTATGCATTTGTATGTGTTTTGTCTCTCTCACTCTCTGAGCATGTGTGTCTGGACAGATGTTAGCCTGTCCCAGGGCCTGTATTTGTCAGTTTGTATGTCTGAATCTCTTTATTTGTATGTGTTTTTATCTCTGTCACTGTCTATGCTTGTGTGTTTGGGTGGGTGTTTGCATGTCCCAGTTCCTATGCTTGTCGCTTTGCATGTCTGAATATTTGTATATGTATGCGTTTGCCTCTCTCTCACTCTCGTTGCCTGTGTGTTTGGACGGATGTTTGCATGTGCCAGTGCCTGTCTTTGCCGGTTCGCATGTCTAAATTTATATGTTTGTTTTTGTTTTTTTTTCTCTCTCACTCTCTATGCCTGTGTGTCTCGGCAGGTGTTTGCTTGTCCCAGTGCCTGTCTTTGTCGGTTCGTATGTCAGAATCTATATATTTGTATGTGTTTTGTCTCTCTTACTCTCTAAGCCTGTGTGTCTCGGTGGGTGTTTTTTTCTCTCAGTGCCTGTCTTTGTCGGTTTTTAGGTCTGAATCTATGTATTTGTATGTGTTTCTCACTCTCTTTGCCTATTTTTTTGTGCGGGTGTTTGCATATCTCTGTCTTTGTCGGTTTGCATGTCCGAATTTATGTGTTTGTATGCGTTTTTGTCTCTCTTCCTCTCTAAGCCTGTTTGTCTGGGCTGGTGTTTGCGTGTCCCAGTGCCTGTCTTTGTTGGTTTGTATGTCTGAATCTATGTATGTGCACGCATTTTTGTCTCTCTCGCTCTCTTTGCCTGTGTGTCTGGGTGGGTGTTTGCTTGTCCCTGTGCCTACATTTGTTGGTTTGTATGTCTGAATTAATGTATTTGTATGCGTTTTTGTCTCTTTCACTCTCTAAGCCTGTTTGTATGGGAGGGTGTTTGCTCGTCCCAGTGCCTATGTTTGTCAGTTTGTTTGTCTGAATCTATATATTTTTTGTGTTGTTGTCTCCCTCAATCTCTTTGCCTGTGTGTCTGGGCAGGTGTTTGCATGTCCCAGTATCTGTCTTTGTCGGTTTGTATGTCTGAATCTATGTGTTTGTATGTGTATTTTGCCCCTCCCACTCTCTCTGCCTGTATGTCTGAGTGGATGTCTGCTTGTTCCAGTGCCCGTCTTCTTTAGTTTGTTTGTCTGAATCTATGTATTTGGATGCGTTTTTGTCTCTCTCAATCTCTTTGCCTGTGTGTCTGGGTGGTTGTTTGCTTGTCTGTGGAGATTTTGGAGAAAAATTTCAGCTCATCTCTCTCAGACTTTTGGTAAAAGCTCTGTTAATCTATCTAAGTTTCTAATATATCCCCTAAGAGCCTTCTAGTAGTTTCTATGTCTGAAAATTATTTTTCTTACATCTCCGACTTCTTAATAAACAATCTAAACATTTGACTTGCTAGCGTACCCTAAAAATAATGATCACATAACAAAGTAATGCATAAAATATTTTCAATGAAATGACAGCATGTAGAATATTAATATAAAAATATATTACTTACACTATTATAAATCATTAATATCATTGAGTAACTTTGATCATTTTGAATGTTTTCCATAAAATAATCCATCATGTTCTTTCTTGATACTATAGTTGTTCTCTTCTCTTAGTTCGTAACCAGAAGAATAACCATTATTCCATTTTGAATCATGCACTATTTTTACTGGGGTGTCATCTTAGGGTTCAACATGTGTTTAATCTTTGGTATTATTAGGTTCATTGACTATCAGATCAATAGTAGTAATAATATTCACCTGCGCTTTATTTCCATCAATTTATATTTATATTCATTACTGATATTGTTTACCAATGCCTTTTTATTTTGCCTGTGATTTCACTGTCAATTACCACATATTTTTTACAAGGGTAAGAGTTCTGACACTTTGACAAGATATGGTTTATGATATTAGTGCAGCAATTAGCCTTTCGTTTTTCTTTGCTTTCATTTGAATACTAATACAAGAACGAAGGTAATATGATCTATCAACAGGTAACGTGTTACCACAACCATTAGCATGAAGATGCCCATCTTTATCAACTATTATTTGTATGTTAGCATTCTATTTGAGTGATATCATCTCTGGATATCTCACTCTCCCATATCCACCATCAGCAATGTTGAATGGTTTCGGTAGTCCATAGAAATTTAGCTACCCATTGTCATGAAAACGCACGCATACATTTCCAACAATATCCCCATTAATACTTGTTTCATAGTTCAAATATTTCTACTTGTCAGCATTCAACTAAACGATGATTTTATCATGTGCACACACTTTCTTCGAATATTTCAGTTTCACTTTTTCAACTCCATATGATGCAAGTGTTTATCCTTCCAATGTACGAAAATTATTGATTTAATACATACAATAAGCTAGGTAGTGTCGATAACCAACCATAAAGTACCACTTGAACAGTCGTGTAGTGTCGATGAACAGCCATAGAGTACCACTGGTACAGCCATATATATATATATATATATATATATATATATATATATATATAATATATATATATATATATATATATATATATATATATATATATATATATATATATATATATTATATATATATATATATATATATATATATATATATATATATATATATATATATATATATATATATAAAATTTGAAAAATTTTCTAAGTCCAAAAAAATTCTAAGTAAAAAAAAGAAAGTGTTACCACAAACACTATTTTTCTAATAGTAAAAATCACGACTAACATATCTATATCATTCTCATTTTGTACTTCGAAAAGATTAAATGTGATTTGTTTTGTTTTAAGTGTATTTCATGCCATTCTAAGACATGTCAAAAAGTTGAAAAAAATTCTGTTAAAAAAATGAAAAATAAAAGTGAAAAAAAGTAAAAAATTAAATTTCAAAAAAGGTATAAAAATGGGGGGAGGGGACCAAAAAGCTAGGGGAGGGGGTATTGGGACCATTGAAGGTTGGGGTCCTTGGTGGTTGGGGTTCTTGATGGTTGGGGCCCTTGACGGTTCAATTCCATAACCACCTCACTGCTTGATGTCTAAAGATTGTACTGGATTTCTAAGGATCGTTCTGGATTTCTATATTAAAATTCTTTTCTCGGTGCCTACGACTTTATTAGTTACTACTTCACTTGGTACCGCACTCCTCACTTGGCACTTGTGTATTATGTCAACCACAGCCAAGAAGTGAAGCTAGGTCAATCGAATCAAACGACTTGTGAAAGACTGAATATATTTTAATCATATTCTGACATTTATATAAAAGAGGCTTGGGAGTCACCATTCCCTCAGACTTACCTTTATTTGATAAGTGATTAAAATTTCAACCCTTTGAGTGTACTTGAATCAAATGACTTCTGGAGGTTGAATGTATCTTGATAATGTTTTTCAGGTATGAATTATGCAAATGAGATACCTTTCTGTATTACAGAATAAATTATGTAATTTCAGTATTACTGAATAAATTTTGTACTGGGCGAATACCATATTTTGGGTCATTGACCTACATTAATACCGGTATCAAAAATCTTGTTTAGTATTGCATACAACTTTTGGCCCAAATGTAACTGTTTCTGGTCACTTTATACGATGTATTTTCGTACTTAGTTCCGCATTATAATCCCTAGTCCCACGGAAAATGCCCTGGAAAAACCCCTCCGCGGAAAATTCCCCCCGGGTAGAATTTTCCTGCCTGATTCCCCCCGGATAATTTTGGATGGTCATTAAAAATGAAGAGGAAAGTTCTACTCTCCTGTTTAAGCAACAACAAAAGATTGGGCCATAGTAGAGTGGTATTTTATGCCATTCTGTGACGTAAAACGACAATTTTGGACCAAAGAGTGCTACTAAGCCGTTGAGTAAACATTCTGAGATTCGCAATTGATTTAAAACTATCAAAAAACTATCCGTTGAGCTTTCCAGTTTCAGAGACAGTAATACCGCGCGGTGGAGCACTTGATCCTAAAGATTCACGTAGTCCAACACAACAAACGGTTAAAATCGACATTTATTCTAAGCTTCATTTAACTAAAAATGTTCATTTGAGGCTTGATAAATCACGCACAGTGGATATTTTTTTGCGTTAATCATTATGGAGGAGGGCTGGTGGATTTTTGTGTGGGTGGGGAGGTGTACTTCTATTCTCAAAAACTGTGCTTTCATACCCAAATTTCTATCTCTCGATCAACCTTTAGACATTCATAGAAGCAGATTTGGGGGAGGGGGATTACATTGGGGGATGAAAGCTTACATTTAGACTCCTACCGGAACAAAGGTGGAGAAGTGGAGGGGTATCGTGAGCAACACCGGGAAAAGACCTAGGTATTGGGAGGGGATAGCAAGCGCTTAAAGGAGCTTCGTTTTCATTCAGACTTAAATGATAATATTTCTGATTTTCCTATTTGTATACATTATTTATTGTATTCTTGTCCTCTAGGAGGCAGCCCCCCTAATATATGGAATAATTTCTGTCTTTTTTAAATATTGTTCTATACTTTCAGTTGAAAAAACTTATTTTTTTAAATTAAATTTCTGATCGTTTTTCAGATCGTGCCGGGAAAAGTATTCGCAACGTGGTGATTTCAGGCACCCATTCTTCCTCCTCCCGCCGGAACTATCCACCGACACTCCATCATAATAGCTGATGCAAAATTATGCAGCAATGTACACAATTTCATCAAATATAACATGAATCAACTTGGTCAATACTAGGAAACTACTACTCCCCCTACTCCAGCACCAATAATAAAGGCATAAACCAAAAATATATGGAGGAACCAAGAAGGATTGGACCACAAGTCCCAAAAACTCATTTAATATTCATCTGAGGGCATAATGAGGCTTAGAAAATTAGGCCATTGAAACCTACTCCTTTTAGCATCATACCCCCACCCATCCCCTACACAATTACCTACTGCCCTTACTTAATAAAACATCACTGTGTTACGGGTGCTAGGTGTTTCCTCCCGGAAATTACCATGGGAGAATTTTTCGTGGGGGGATTTCCGTAGGGGAATTTCCCGAGAGATAAAATTTTCCGGTGGGAATTATCAGCAGGGGTGATTTTCCAGGGCGAACGCCATCCCCCATCGTATTGAACCAATGTTCCTAGAAAATCAGGATACAGGTCATTCGAGCGGAAATTGAAAGTTCTAGTGCGCTATTCATGGACTGAGAAAATTGTGCTACCACAGTGTGGTTTTTCTGCCATTTTTGGTACCGGGCTACAATTTTGACCTAAAGAAGGCTAAATTGTTATCGATTGAAAATTCTGAGATAGCCAAAAAATTTAAAACTATTTAAAACAATTTAAAACTAAAACAAACAATTAAAAATTTAAAAATATTGAAAACTATATATTGAGCTTCCCAGTTTCAAAAGCAGTAATGCCGCACGGTAGCGCATTGTTCTAAAAAGTCGAGTGGTCCATTTAAAATAAACGGTTAAAATAGACAACTATTTTACAGCTTCACTTAACCAAGTTGATCAACTCTATGTTTGATAAAATTATGTACAGTGACGTATAATTTTGTATCAGTTATTATGGGGCAGGATCACTGGGTCATTTCGTTGGTAGGAGGGGGGGGGGGGCTATGTATGCCCTGAGCCTTATTGTTTTTACACCCTAATTTCAAATGTTTATTTTTACACCCAAATTTTCCAGCTTTCAGTGAGCATTCACGTAGGTATTGAAGAGGGCCTAGGGGGATGAGGTGTATATTAATCTCTAATCACTCTTCATTTTGAAAAAGTGTTAATATAGCTAATGGAGGGGGGGGGGGTTTCTTCTTATTGTTGAAAATACTTTCTTTTTAACAAAAAATATAACATTCACATGCTTACCGAAACATTAGGGGGAGAAGTCGTGGGATATTCTTGAGTGTAGTTAGGGAATTTCCCAGAAGGAGGGAGCAAAGGGGCCATAAGGAGCTTTTTCTGTCGACAGCTAAATGGAAAAATTGCGGTTTATGTTTATTTCTTATATATTAAACAGTTATGGTGCAGCAACCAGAGTTAGATTTTACAGTGAGAGAAAGAAGCAATGCCTAAACTCTTGTTTGTAGTGGTTTTTGTTCGTTTCAAGTTTGATTAGCATATTCAATTTCAGTCTCTCTCGTTTTAAGATTTATTTATTCATTTATATTAGTACCTACTGTATGTTTGGTTGCTATGATTATTTATTTAATTTCTGTTCGTTTCGGATTTTATTCATTCTTTAGTAATAATTTCTAGTCGTTTTGAGTTTGAGTAACTGTAGATTTCTATTTCTTCTGATCTCAAGTTTAATACGGTCCTTACTTTTCTTTGAAAAGCTTCTTTTTCGGAAAGTTTTTTTTTTAATTGATTTTAAGTAAGGAGCGACTCTTTCTTTCAGTAACCATAGCTTTCCTGAAAGTTTCGAGAGCAGCATATCAAACTGTTCGTGGTAACGAAGTGTAAGTAAGGAGCGACTCGGCTTCATAGTAACTGAAGCTCTAAAAAAAAACGGCATTTTGATATCAATTGATACATCAAAAGGATCAACTTATTCCGCAGATTCCAAAAATATAAGATTCATTAAGTTTAGTGCTACCCATCAAAAGTTACGTGCCATGAGAAAATTTGTTTGATTTTTGAAAAGGGGGGAAAACACCCCCTAAAAATACAGGAATCTTAATTAAAATTACGCCACCAGATTCAGCGTATAAGGGAACTTTACAGCCCCTTCAAGCATCTACACAACTGTTCAAGGTCCTATATACATAAATGTGGAATTTGAATTTTATTTGCCAGAAGAAAGGTCACGGATTCGTGTTTATTTGTTTTTCTCTTCTCAGAGGTGATCGTATCAAAAGAACAGTCCTAGAAGACCGGGAGAAAGTGCATTCAAATGGAAGATTCGAATCTTCCAAAGATTGGAGGACAAGTAGCCCCCTTCCCTCGACCCTTATTTCCCACAGTTATCCGATCTAAATTTTGAGATGGTCATTTTGTTCAGAATAGTTGAAAGATCCAATAAGTATGTCATTAGAGGTAATAGGGCCCCCCAGAGTCCGTGGGGGAGGCAAGTAAGCTATGAAATTTGCCCATTGTTTACGTATAGTATTTGTTATTGGGAAGTATACACAGAAAACTTTCGAGGAGGGGGGGGTGTGCTTCGGGGGTTTTCATGGGGAGAATTTTCCGGGGGGGGGGGGGTAAACTTTCCAGGGGACATTTTACACTGCGCGGATTTTACAGAATTCCTATACGAAATTCTTTTTATTTGTCTTACTTTCTCTTTACCAACTCAATTTTGCATGTGGAGATGTTCTGGAGAATTATCCGGGTTTTTTTTTTTTCAGATTGTTTGGATTTCTGGGAAAAATATCCACGAAAGGGGGGATTTCCGGAGCAATCGTAAAACGATTAGAAATTGAGTTTATTTTTCAAATAAAAGGATGCTAAGGAAAATATTTCAGGCTGAATTGTCCGTAAGAAATTTTACGGGGGTGATTTCAGCGAGGATGGAACTGTCATGAGGAGAGTTTATGAGGGTGTCTTTTACGCGGCAGTATATTTCCACGGAGAAGTTTCTCATGAGGGGGAGTGATTTTTCATGGAGGGCGAGACAGAATTACCGGCATCATATGAAAAATGACTAAAACCCAAAATTAACAGAAATTACTCTTTTATTTGAAGGGATTGCCCTGCTTCTCAATACCTTGCTCTTTACGCTAAAGTTTTACTGTTTGTCCCAATTTTTAAGAACGGCTCCTGAAACACAAGGGCCGTTTAATTAGAATAGGAACCTTTTTTAAAAGTGCCAAAAGCTTTAGCGTAAAGAACAAGGTATTAAGGAGGGGTCAACCCCTTGTATACGGAATAATTTCTGTCAGTTTTGAGTTTTAATGTTGCTCCTTATTTTCAGTCCAAAAACTCCTTTTTTTACTTGATACATTAAAAGAGTCGGTTTTTATGGTAATTTCAAAGGTGTAAAATTTGTTGAGTTTAAGGTTACCCAACGACAGTTACGAGACTGAGAAAATATTATCCATCTACGAAAAATTTTCGCACCTATGTTCTCTCATTTGTAAATTAAATTCAGTTTCAAATTCATTCTAGCTAATCTACTGACACTCATTTTTTTTCAAATATTTTCGATTTTTTTAGTCACTTGTTATTGCTTAAAGTAAATTAAGTGTCAGAAAAAAAATTGTTAATTTTCAGACAACTTTTTACTTTACCCATTTATGGGTTAGTAATGCATTTACACAGCATTGACATATACAATTAACAGCTAGCTGTGGGAGGCTTTTGGGGGCGGTACTACCCATCATATTTGTAAAAGCCTTGGCATGACCTGAATAACGATTAAAATGAATTAAGCTTTCCAAAAGAAAGCAAGCAGCGACATAAAAACTTAAACATACAAAAATTATTCAGCAATAACTCGCTGTTTACGCTTAACTTCGAATTTTTATCCCAATTTTTCAAGAACCACTGCTCAAACACAAGGATTCGTTAATTGGAATGTTTTCATATGTTTTAATTTATTTAATATGTTTAATATGAAGTGTTTTAAGCCATTATAGAACGTTAGCATAAAGTGCGAGAAATTTAGGAGAAGGCAGCTCCCCTTATATGCAGAGCAATATCTTTTCGTCTCAAGTTTAAAGGTCACTCCTTACTTTCATTTGAGAAAAATTTTTAGATCTTGAACCTGTTCAAGATAATGAATAAAGTTTTTTGTTAATCTTGGAAGATGTACTAGATCGCTGTTTCAACACAATGACTCGCTTTAGTATCCAATTTCTCTTGCTAATGTACCGCGTCGGGTGTGGCTTGAATTGGCAAAAGTTCTTTGTATTTTACTTTTTATTGATCTAGTTTATATTTAAAATATTTTTCGATGCTTTGTTTTTAATCATTATCGGCTATACAAAATTAGTAACAATGTTTGCGAAAGTTTATTGCTGAAAGGGTTTCCTCACAAAAAGTTAGTTCAGTATGTGGTATCTCGGTTTAATGACAGATCCAAAGTCGGTACTTCGAAGTGAGTTTTTGGCAGGTTGTGACTAAATCTTACTCATTATTGTTTTATGGGAGGAGATTTAAATTAGGTTTCAATAGTGCTGGTCTTTTTATATTTTAGTTAGAGGCGGCGCTACAGCGTTCTCTAAGCAGCCATGCGCCTTCTGTGTATTATTCCTTCCTTTCTTTTTCGCTCGACCACTTCTTATGTAAGGGATGCTCGTAAAATTTAGGAGGGGGCTCAATCGACTGGAAATCAAAATTTTTAGTGCCCTTTTTCTGAGTCGTGATTTGTTCACTTTTTCAAAGTAATTGGATGGCAAAAGCCACCATATCTTGCTCTTTTTGAACCCAGGACCCCGTAACACTCCAAGACATCAGAAGTTTGAGATATCCTTTTTGTTCAAAATAGTCGAAAAGTCAAATAAATGGCTTTGGGAACCCCAGTGCAGAAAAAAATAGTAAAAATATATTGGTACGTCCGAAAACGAAGTCTGATCCAGGGCTATAAAATGGCCAAAAAACTTTGTTTTCCCTGGCCACTTTGTATAAAAAGTATAGTCATAGCACCTTTGGAGGGGCTCATTGGATTAGAAGTTGAAATTTTAATTGCCCGTTTTAAGGGCCGAAAAGGATTGAAGAGTGAACTGATTCCCTCCTTTGGCGTTTTCTGTTAATCTGCTTCCATAGTATTGGACAAAGCCTTGAGATATTTGTTCAAAAATGTTGAAAGGTCTAATAAGTACACCTTCGAGGTCAACATTAGCCAAAAAGCTCCAGAAGCAATGATCCTAAATTAGACAAACTACCAATTGTGTAAAGATGGGTTTTAAAAGAAAAGGCAGTCATGTTTGATAGTCTAATAAGATAGGAACTCTTAGGAATCATTCGCTAGACCAAGATTTCCCAGTCTCCCAAAGGTGTACGCACAAAACCGAAGACTTAATAAAACGTATGTCTCGTTTCTGATAGACTTACAGGGTATGTAGACAAAGCTAGGTAGACCTTAAAGAAGACAAAAATAGTTCGGAGATGAGTTGTATTGATATGTGACATCTGAAACTTTGCCTAGAAGCTCTGTGTTTTCAGACTGCCTTAAACTTAGAGCGTGTAGATGGAGATAAGGGAACCTAAATGAAGACAAAAACTATGGGAAAAATTGTTGCGTTGGTTCGAGAAGCCAAAAATAAACCCAAATTCGTTTCCTCTCCTCTCAGCTAGCAGCTTAGTAGGCATGTAGGCTATACCTGGCAAACCGAATCTAACTTTTAGGGTACGCATAATGAACCAGGAGGATTGTAACGAGGATCATTTCCAGAGAAATTGCTTACGGATGGTTTTGGGTTCACATCTGACTGATCGTATCTCAAACAGCAAGCTATACGAAAAATGTGGGTCAATCCCGCTTTCGAGGGCTGTAATGAGAGAAAGATTGAGGTGGATTTGACAGGCTCTGTGGATGAAGGATGATAGATTGCCGAAGGTCATCCTTGCTGGGCAACTGTCTAGGGCCAAACGAAAAGTAGGTTGCCCCGAATTGGGTGGGAGGATGTGTAAAGAGATATTTCAGGGAACTTCTTCAGAGGGTGTAATGAGGGAAGCTCTGAATAGATTAGGATAAAGGAGGAGTGTGCATATCTGTGTTGGCCTCAGGCGGCTTGGTGCTGCAGTGAGTTTTTAGTAGCGGTAGTAACATGGTGTAATTAACTCGGTTCTTTGTGCAAAAAAAAAGGATCGCTGATGTGCTTTGAAGTTACTTGCCATGTATACATCCTAGTAAAAAAACTCCCAACCAAGGAATACTCAATGAAGACAGAAATAAAGCAAAGATAAAACCTGGTTATAACATAAAAAACATTCTCCAAAAGAAAAACTTTTTAGAAGAAATGAAAAAGCTATATTAATACCCAAGACGAGTAGAAACTAAGTTATATACCGATTCAAACTTTAAACAAACAGAAATTACTACCAGTGAATAAATGGAACCCTGAACGAACAAAAATTAAAATAGATAATCAAGTAAAGCTAAGAACTGTCAGAAATTATCACCAAGAATAAAAGGGCAATTTTCTCCTTATACCTTTGAAAGACCAGGGCTTCATCTGCGCTTAAGTGAAAGCAAAATATATTTTAAGCATATCCTCTTTTATATTTGTAACATTAAAAATAAAGAACTGCTGAAAATTCTACAAATTATTATCACTATATTTTAAACAATCAGTCTTCTTTCGACAGTTCTATTCAATAATATTGATTTTTATGGTGATTTTCTTATCTATTTTTGTCGATGTTCTAGCAGATAACAATCACATTGTTCAAAACCCGTATTGTCTACAAGAAGACAAAAATGACACTTAAGCCGTTTATAATGTTTGAGAGGGAGGGGTATAAGACTCCTCTTTGATTAAAGAGTCACTCTAGAGCCTTGAATCAATTGGTGATATTATTTTGTTGTGCTTTTATGACAACAATAAACCCAACATTAGAAACTCAAATCATTTTCAGTAAGACACAAATTATGCTCTAGCCTTTAGAAGGTTTAGCACGGACAGTAGCGTTACTCTTTTTCTGGAAACTTTTGTTAGTTTTAAGTTTCACTTGATGATTCATTTTTAATTCCATTAGTTTTGATTAACATTCATCTGTACAGATACATAGCAGAATTTGTTATCTTTACGTCTGACGTTGTTATTTACTTTAATTTCAGTTGATTTTTGGTTTCGTCTATTGACTCATAAGGATTTCTGATCTTTATAAGTCTGAATAAATAGCACCTGAGTTTGTTTCTATTTGTCCTATTTTTTAAGATAGTTAAATACTTTTTGAAAAAACTCCTTTTTTCGGAAAAAGTTAGTTTTACGAAAGTGATAGTGTTAGTGTTAGTTAGTTTTAGGAAAAAACGGATTAGGCTCATAATTTTTCTCGAGAGATGCACAATGTGCTCTATTTGTGGCAGACGGTGTGTGTGTAACTGAACCACCGTGTAACTGAACCACCGTTCAACTGAAACCCTGTATAACCAAACCCCTGTGCAACTGAACCCTCGTGTAACTGAACCAAGATGAAACTCAATCCTATTTAACTAAACCCCCGTGCAACTAAAGCCCCATGCAACTCAATTAAAATGAACCCCCGTGTAACTGAACCCCCGTGCAGCTGAACCCCCGTGCAACTGAACCACCGTGCAACTGAAGTACCGTGCAGCTGAACCACTGTGCAACTGAACCACCTTGTAACTGAACCCTCGTGTGACTGAACCGTCGTGCAACTGAACCACTGAACTCAGTTTTTCAGTATTCTAAAAATATGAGGCAATATCATTGGGTAAAACACAAGTTAGAATTTTTACATGTTCAACCTTGTTGGAATTGTTTGCTTCTTAAAGTCAAGATATAGCACCTGTCAAGATCATTCATAGGAAAGCTTTGTTTTATTTTTGCAAAAAAAAGAAAAGAAGATTCTATGTCGCAAACCATTAAAGCTGTTTTATTTCTGATTTTTTTTTTTCAGATAAATCAGACGTTTCTGGACGTTAAGTAATAAACATATGTGTTTAAAATATTTAACCTTTGTGAATGTAGATAACAAATTTTGATCAGATGTCTTTGAGAAGAATGCAGCTAAAAAAGATATGTGAGGGGGACTGGTTGAACTCTAGCCTTTTTTTCAACATTCCTTCAACATGCCCAGAAAGTTTAAACTTCATACCTTCAGGTTTATACCCTCAGCTGTTTCCGACACATTGCAGGTACGTCGTCTTGTAAAACTGGATGCACAAAGTAGGCCTACCTCTTGATTTAGTTGAAGATACTCCTAAACATTTTTCGAACGACGTGACGGCTGATACCCTTAACCATTGTAGATATTACTGGTATTTCCTTTTCACAACCAATAAAGGAAAATATGTCTTTAGATTGTGTTTGGCATTCTTCTTTACATTTCCCTAATGCTTGACCTTAATGCTCCATGTTTTTTTTTTTACTTATAGGATCAAACACGCTGTCTTGTCTTGATTAAGAAAAACACCTTGCTATGTTAACAATAGGAAACTTGCATAACTTACTGCTCTTGCACCAGGAGCTAGGGTTTGTGAACCCTGGAGGCATAGTTGTTTAGCCATTGATCTGTTTTAAATAAAATTGACATCTCAAAATTATTGATCGGATGTACTTGGGGAATAAAGAGGTTGGGGTACGAAGGCCTTCGATCAGTTTTAACCCTTAAAAACTGCACTGCAACTTGTGATTTCCTATCGAATGAGAAATTCCCTCCAAGTTCATACTAAAATCTTTTTCATAAAAACCTTGTATGTTAAAAGTGAGTAACTAGCTTAACTTACAGCCTTTGCTCCAGGAGCTGCTGGTGGGACTGAAAGCCCCTGAAGCATGGTTATTTGGCCTTTAGACTGTTTCTAAAAACAGTTTTTTTTTTAATTTTGATTGGATGTACTTGGGGGAAAAATGATGGTTAAAAGGGAGAGGCTAATTATCCTCTGATTACCTTATCCTCTGATTATTCAGAAATTGAACTTGAAATTTCAATTTCCAATCGAATGACCCTTCTCCAAAGTTTGTAAGACCACCTCTTCTATAAAATCCTAAAATTTCAACAATGGGTAACTTGACTAGAACTGCCTGGAGATTATAACTAATTTCTAACTCCGTCCTTCTCTCGTCTTTCCCATAGAGCTAATTTTGTATTTGTCCGAAGGGTCAATGAGAGTTGAGATGTTCTGGCATTAAAATGCAACCTTTGAGGTACCTCTTTCTCTCCCTAGCTACAAAAAAATCAGAACCCCATTGCAGAAGTTTGGTTTTATTTTTAGTTTTGTAATTTGTTCATTGCTTACTGACAGTGTTTATTATTAGGAAACATATGGACATTTTTCTCGTCTGAGTTTTCTGAAGGGGGGAAGAGTTTTTGAAGGATTTTCCATAAGAAGAACATTTTTGCACGGAGGAGAGGGGGCAATACTTATACATAAATTCCTCTTTTCCACTTTCCTTAGCACTTATGAACTAAATTAAAAATAAAAGGACCAAAATAAAATATTCCGGTTTGGAAAACCATATTTTCCGCGAGGGAGTATTTTCCAGGCGAGAGTTTTTCCATGGGAGATGGGGCAGGGGAGGGTTTTTCCATGGGAGAGGGGGAGGATAAACGCATGGACCCGTAGAAAGTGACGGGGCGAAGGAAACCCCCATTAACAGAAATAAAAAAGGAGAAATAAATCTGGCCTTAAGAGTTGGTGACGTCCACTTTTCTTGGTTTTTGTGACAAAAAAACAGAGCTTTTTTTTTATTGAATAATTGAAAAAAACTTTTTTCACAAAATAAGTTTTTCAAAGAAAAGTAAAGAACTCCATTAAACAAAAAATAAGCAAAAATAAAATCAAATAATCTACCAAGAGTGAAATTACCACAAATCAGCATCGATAAATAAATGAAACCCAAAACGAACAGAGCTTACAATAAACAACCGAGTCAAACTCAAAACGAGCAGAAATTAACATAAGTTGGGTGCCAAACCCCTATGCCTTCTCAAGGCCACAAACAAATTACTCTACTGAAAAAATATAAATGTTTGTACTTTTATAACTTTAATAAATCAAGTAATATTAATACTTTGATTACTAAATATCAGTATATGTATATTAAACTGACAATGCACAATCATTTGTATTTTTCAGTAAAGCGCAAATTTTGTTCTGGCCTTGGGAAGGCGTAGGGGTTTCGCGCCCAAATTATGTTAATTTCTGCTTGTTTTGAGTTTGAATCCGTTATTTATTGTAGTTTCTGTTCGTTTTGGGTTTCCCCCAAACTTCTTTGATCACAAGTGCCCTGCTCTAAAGGGAAAAATTAATAAATTATACATAGTGCCAACATCGTTCTTATATGCTCCCAGAGCATAACTTAAAACCTTTGCCCTGAGGGTTGTGGGGGAGTGTCCTCCTCTTTACTTAGTCCGCGTTTCTTGTCTCGTTCTCGAGTGTCCCGATTCTTTACTTAGGCAGCACGGTCGCGCTGCCTATGATTTATACAACAAATTTCTATGTAAACCTTATATGCCCCAGGGCATAACTTACAACCCTTGCACTGAGGGCTCTGAGGGGGTTATCATCCTAAAAGACCTAATTTCCAGAACTTTCAACTACGTTGAACAAAATGGATATCTCAAAATTTTGATTGGAGATGTTTGGGAAAAATGGTGGGCGTGGAAGAGGTGTTAATTGCCTTCCAATCACTTTTGACTATTACAAAGGGCACTAGCCATTTCAATTTCCAAGCGAATGAGCCCTTTTTGAAGTTTCTATGACAAGGCGTTCTATGAAAACCTTATATGCCCCCAGGGCATAACTTACAACCCTTGCCCCGAGGGTTGTGGGGGAGTGTCCTCCTTAGAAACATATTTTCTATGTGGAAATCAACTACGCTGAACAAAATGGCTAACTCAAAATTTTGATTTGATGTGTTTGGGGGAATGATGGGCGTGGGGGGGGGAGTAGTTGCCCTCCAATCTCGACTATTAAAAAGGACACTAGCCCTTTGAATTTACGATCGAATGAGAGTTTTTTGAAGTTTCTATGACAAAGCCTTCTATAAAAACCTTATATGCCCCAGGGCTTAGCTTACAACCCTTGTCCCGAGGGTTCTAGGGAAGTGTCCTCCTCAAAAACATAATTTCTATCTGGAAATCAACTACGCTGAACAAAATGGCTATGTCAAAATTTTTACTGGATGTATTTCAGAAAATGGTGGGCGTGGAAGGGGTGTTAGTTGCCTTCCAATCACTTTCAACTATTAAAAAAGTCATTGGCCCTTTCAACTTCCAATTGAATGAGCCCATTTGAAGTTTCTGCGACAACACTTTCAATAAAAACTTTATATGCCCCAAGGGCATAACTTATAACCCTTGCCCCGAGGGTTCTAGGGAAGTGTCCTCCTCAAAAACATAATTTCTATCTGGAAATCAACTACGCTGAACAAAATGGCTAACTCAAAATTTTGATTTGATGTGTTTGGGGGAATGATGGGCGTGGGGGGGGGAGTAGTTGTCCTCCAGTCTCGACTATTAAAAAGGGCACTAGCCCTTTGAATTTACGATCGAATGAGAGTTTTTTGAAGTTTCTATGACAAAGCCTTCTATAAAAACCTTATATGCCCCAGGGCTTAGCTTACAACCCTTGCCCAGAGGGTTCTAGGGAAGTGTCCTCCTCAAAAACATAATTTCTATTTGGAAATCAACTACGCTGAACAAAATGGCTATGTCAAAATTTTGACTGGATGTATTTTGGGAAATGGTGGGCGTTGAAGGGTTGTTAGTTGCCTTCCAATCACTTTCAACTATTAAAAAAGTCATTGGCCCTTTCAACTTCCAATTGAATGAGCCCTTTTGAAGTTTCTGCGACAACACTTTCAATAAAAACTTTATATGCCCCAGGGCATAACTTACAACCCTCGCATTGAGGGCTCTGAGGAGGTTATCATCCTAAAAGACCTAATTTCCAGAACTTTCAACAAAGTTGAACAAAATGTATATCTGAAAATTTTAATTGGAAGTGTTTGTGAAAAATGGTGGGCGTGAGAGGGGCGTTAGGCGCTATCCAATCACTTTCAACTATTAAAATAGCACTAGCCCTTTCAATTTCCAATTGAATGAGCCCTTTTGAAGTTTCTACGACAACGCCTTAAATAAAAACTTATGCCCCCAGGGCATAACTTACAACTCTTACCCTGAGGGCTGTAGGGGGAGGGGTTGTCATCCTTAAAGACCTAACTTCCAAAACTTTCAACTACGTTGAATAAAAAGGCTATTTAAAAATTTTGATTGGATGTGTTTGGGGAAAAGGTGGGCGTGAGAGGGGGGTTAGTTGCCCTGAAATAACTTTCGAATATAGAAAAGGGTACTAGCCCTTTAATTTCAAATCGAATGAGCCTTTTTTCAAGTTCCTAGGACAACGCTTTCAATAAAAACTTTATGCCCCCAGGGCATAACTTATAACCCGTGCCCTGATGGCTGTAGGGAGGGGGGAGGGGTTGTCATCCTTAAAGACATAATTTCCAAAACTTTCAACTACGTTGAATAAAATGGCTATCTAAAAATTTTGATTGGATGGGTTTTGGGAAAAGGTGGGCGTGAGAGGGGGGTTAGTTGCCCTGAAATCACTTTCGACTATTGAAAATGGTACTAGCCCTTTGAATTTCAAATCGAATGAGCCCTTTTTCAAGTTTCTACGACAGTGATTTCAATAAAAACCTTATATGCCCCCAGGGCATAACTTATAGACCTTGCCCTGAAGACTGTGGGGGGAGTTACCTGCTCAAGTGTATAATTTCCCGAACTTTGAACGTCGTGGGACAAATTTTCTATCTCGAAATTTTTATTGGATGTGTTTGGGGAAATGGTGGGCGTGGAAGGGTTGTTAGCTGCCTTCCCATTTCTTTCGACTATTAAAAAGGGCACTAGCCATTTCAATTTCCAACCGAATGAGCCCTTTTTGAAGTTTCTATGACAACGCGTTCTATGAAAACCTTATATGCCCTCAGGGCATAACTTACAACCCTTGCCCCGAGGGTTGTGGGGGAGTATCCTCCTCAAGAACGTATTTTCTATCTGGAAATCAACTACGCTGAACAAAATGGCTATCTCAAAATTTTGATTGGATGTGTTTGGGGGAATGATGGGCGTAGGGGGGGGGGGGTTAGTTGCCCTCCGATCACTTTCGACTATTAAAAAGGGCACAAGCCATTTGAATTTCCAATCAAAAGAGCCTTTTTTGAAGTTTCTACGACAACGCCTTCTATAAAAACCTTATATGCCCCCAGGGCATAACTTACAACCCTTGCCCCGTGGGTTGTAGGGAAGTGTCCTCCTCAAAAACATAATTTCTGTCTGGAAATCAACTACGCTGAACAAAATGGCTATCTCAAAATTTTGATTGGATGTGTTTGGGGGAATGATGGGCATGGGGGGGATAGTTGCCCTCTAATCACTTTCGACTATTAAAAAGGGCACAAGCCCTTTGAATTTTCAATCGAATGAGCCCTTTTTGAAGTTTCTACGACAACGCCTTCTATAAAAACCTTATTTGCCCCCCGGGCATAACTTACAACCCTTGTCCCGAGGGTTGTAGGGAAGTGTCCTCCTCAAAAACATAATTTCTATCTGGAAATCAACTACGCTGAACAAAATGGCTATCTTAAAATTTTGACTGGATGTATTTCGGGAAATGGCGGGCGTGGAAGGGGTGTTAGTTGCCTTCCAATCACTTTCAACTATTAAAAGGCACTAGCCCTTTCGACTTCCAATTGAATGAGCCCTTTTGAAGTTTCAATAAAACTTTCAAATAAAAACTTTATATGCCCCCAAGGCATAACTTACAACTCTTGCCCTGAGGGCTGTGGGGGAGGGGTTGTCATCCTTAAAGACCTAGTTTCAAAAACTTTCAACTACGTTGAATGAAATGGCTATCTAAAAATTTTGATTGGGTGTGTTTGGGGAAAAAATGGGCGTGAGAGGGGGGGTTAGTTGCCCTGAAATCACTTTCGACTATTGAAAAGGGTACTACCCCTTGGAATTTCAAATCGAATGAGCCCTTTTTCAAGTTTCTACGACAAACAATTCAATAAAAACCTTATATGCCCCCAGTTGGCATAACTTATAACCCTTGCCCTGAAGACTGTGGGGGGATTGTCCTGCTCAAAGGTATAATTTCCCGAACTTTGAACGTCGTGGGATAAATTGGCTATCTCAAAATTTTTATTGGATGTGTTTGGGGAAATGGTGGGCGTGGAAGGGATGTTAGTTGCCTTCCAATCACTTTCGACTATCAAAAGGGGCACTAGCCATTTCAATTACCAATAGAATGAGCCCTTTTTGAAGTTTCTATGTCAAAGCGTTCTATGAAAACCTTATATGCCCCCAGGGTATAACTTACAACCCTTGCCCCGAGGGTTGTGGGGGAGTGTCCTCCTCAAAAACATATTGCCTATCTGGAAATCAACTACGTTGAACAAAATGGCTATTTCAAATTTTGATTGGACGTGTTTGGGGGAATGATGGGCGTGGGGGGGGGGCTTGTTGCCCTCCAATCACTTTCTACTATTAAAAAGGGGACTAGCCCTTTGAATTTCCAATCGAATGAGCCTTTTTTGAATTTTCTACGACAACGCCTTCTATAAAAACCTTATATGCCCCCAGGGCATAATATACAACCCTTGCCCTGAAGGCTTTGGGGGAGTGTCCTCCTCAAAAACATAATTTCTATCTAGAAATCAACTACGCTGAACAAAACGGCTATCTCAAAATTTTGATTGGATGTATTTCGGGAAACGGTGGGCGTGGAAGGGGTGTTAGTTGCCTTCCAATCACTTTCGACTATTAATAAGGGCAAAAGCCACTCCAATTTCCTATTGAATGAGCCCTTTTTGAAGTTTCTACGACAGCTTCTTCGATACTAAGTGCCCTGCTCTAAAGGGGAAAAAAAATAATATATGATACATTGTGCCAACATCGTTCTTATATGCCCTCAGGGCATAGCTTTAAATCTTGCCCCAGGGTTGTGGGGGAATGTCCTCCTCAAAAACATATCATCTATCTGGAAATCAACTACGCTGAACAAAATGGCTATCTCTAAATTTTGATTGGATTTGTTTGGGGGAATGATGGGCATGGAGGGGGGGGGGGCTAGTTGCACTCCAATCACTTGCGAATATTAAAAAGGATACTAGCCACTTCAATTTCCAATCGAATAAGCCCTTTTCGAAGTTTCTACGACAACTTATTCGATACGAAGTGCCCTGCTCTAAAGTAAAAAAATTATAAATAATACATTGTGCCAGTATCGTTCTTATATACCCTTAGGACATAACATAACACCCTTGCCCCGAGGGTTGTGGGGGAGTTTCCTCCTCAAAAACATATTTTCTATCTGGAAATCAACTACGCTGAACAAAATGACTATCTCAAAATTCTGATTAAATGTGTTTGGGGGAATGATGGGTGTGAGGGAGAGCTAGTTGCCCTCCAATCACTTTCGACTATTAAAAAGGGCACTAACCTTTTGAATTTCCAATCGAATGAGCCTTTTCTGAAGTTTCTACAACAACACCTTCTATAAAAACCTTATACGCCCCCAGGGGATAACTTACAACCCTTGCCCTGAAGGCTGTGGGGGAGTGTCCTCCTCAAAAATATAATTTCTATCTGGAAATCAACTATGCTGAAAAAAATGGTTATCTATAAAATTTTGATAGGATGCGTTTCGGGAAATGGTGGGCGTGGAAGGGGTGTTGGTTGCCTTACAATCACTTTCGACTATTAAAAAGGGCACAAGCCACTCCAGTTTCCAATTGAATGAGCCCTTTTCCAAGTTTCTACGACAACTTCTTCGATCCGAAGTGCCCTGCTCTAAAGGAAAAAAATAATAAATGATACATTGTGCCAACATCGTTCTTATATGCCCTCAGGGCATAACTTGAAACCCTTGCCCTGAAAGTTGTGGGGGAGTGTCCTCCTCAAAACATAATTTCTATCTGGAAATCAACTACGCTGAACAAAATGGCTATCTCAAAATTTCGATTGGATTGTTTCGGGAAAGGGTGGGCGTGGGAGGGGTGTTAGTTGCCTTACAATCACTTTCGACTATTAAAAGGGCACTAGCCACTACAATTTCCAATCGAATGAGCCCTTTTCAAAGTTTCTACGACAACTCCTTCGATACAAAGTGCCCGGGTATAGAGGAACAATAAATAAATAAAACATTGTGCCCATATTGTTTTCCCATAGAGCTAATTTTGTATTTGTCCGAAGGCTCAATGAGAGTTGAGATGTTCTGGCATTAAAATGCACCCTTTGAGGTACCTCTTTCTCTCCCTAGCTACAAAACAATCAGAACCCTATTGCAGAAGTTTGATTTTATTTTTAGTTTTTTAATTTGTCCATTGCTTACAGACAGTGTTATTTATTAGGAAATATATGGATATTTTTCTCGTCTGAGTTTTCTGAAGGGGGGAAGAGTTTTTGAAGGATTTTCCATAAGAAGAACATTTTTAAACGGATAGGAGGGGGCAATACTCACACATAAAATTCCTCTTTTCCACTTTCCTTAGCACTTATCAGCTAAATTAAAAAATAACAGTACCCAATAAAATATCCCATTTTCCGCGAGGAAGTATTTTCCCAGCGAGGGTTTTTCCATGCTAGAGGGGGTAGGGGAGGGTTTTTCCATGGGAGAGGGGGAGGATAAACGCATGGACCCGTAGAAAGTGAAGGGGCGAAGGAAACCCCCATTAACAGAAATAAAAAAGGAGAAATAAATCTGGCCTTAAGAGTTGGTGACGTCCAATTTTCTTGTTTTTGTGACAACAAAACAGAGCTTTTTTTATTAATTAATTAAAAAAAACTTTTTCCACAAAATAAGTTTTTCAAAGAAAATTACCGTTAAAGAACTCCATTAAACAAAAAATGAGCAAAAATAAAATCAAATAATCTACCAAGCGTGAAACTACCACAAATCAGCATCGATAAATAAATGAAACCGAAAACTAACAGAAATTACAATAAATAACCGAGTCAAACTCAAAACGAGCAGAAATTAACATAAGTTGGGCGCAAAACCCCTATGCCTTCCTAAGGCCAGAACAAAATTTGCACTTTACTGAAAAATAAAAATGTTTTTACTTTTATAACTTTATTAAATCAAATAATATTTAGTTTTTAAACATAATAAGCAAATGGGAGGGTGGGCGTGGGAGGGTGGGCGTGGAAGGGTGGGAGTGGAAGGGGGATTAGTTGCCCTCCAATCACTTTCGACTATTAAAAAGGGCATCAGCCCTTTCTATTTTCAATCGAATCAGCCTTTTTCGAAGTTCCCACGACAACTCCTTCGATACGAAGTGCCCTGGTCTAAACAACAACAATAACAAAAAATAATGCATTATACCCACATCGATCTTTACTATAAATATGTCAAGCCTTCCAATCGATTTCGACTATTAAAAAGGGCACTAGGCCTATCGATTTCTAATCAAATGAGCCCTTTTGGAAATGACAACGGTTTCTATAAACACCTTATATGCCCCAAGGACAAAAATCAGAACCCTTACCCTAAGGTCTGTTAGGGTGGTTGTTATCCTCTAAGACCAAATTTCCAGAACTTTCAACTACGTTAAACAAAATGGCTATCTCAAAATTTTGATTGGATGTGTTTAGGGGAATGGTGGGCGTGAGAGGGGCAGTAGTCGCTCTCCAATCACTTACAACTATTAAAAATGGCCCTAGCCCTTTTAATTTCCAATCAAATGAGCCCTTTTGAAGTTTCTACGACAAAACTTTCAATAAAAATCTTATATGCCCCCAGGGCATAACTTACAACCCTTTCCCTGAGTTCTGGGGTGGGGGTTGTAATACTCAAAGACCTAATTTCCAGAAATTTCTACTACGTTGAACAAAATGGCTATCTGAAAATTTTGATTGGATGTGTTTAGAGGAATGGTGGGCGTGAAAGGTGGGTTAGTTACCCTCCAATCACTTTTGGCTGTTACAAAGGGCACAAGTCCTCTCAGTTTCCCATTGAATGAGCCCCTTTTGAAGTTTTACGACAACTGTATCTATAAAAACCTTATATGCCCCCAGGGCAGAACTTACAACCTTTGCCCTTGGGGCTCTGGGGGGTTTGTCATCCTTAAGTACATAATTTCCAGAACTTTCAACTACATTGAACAAAATGGCTATCTCTAAACTTTAAATAAATATTTTTGGGGAAATGGTGGGCGTAAGAAAGGGTTAATTAATCTCCCCTCACTTTCGACAATTAAAAAGGGCAAAAAGGGCTTTTTGAAATTTCTATACCAACTTTCTATATAAACTTTATATGCCCCCAGGGCATAACTTACAACCCTTGCACTGAGGGCTTTGAGGGGCTTATCATCCTAAAAGACCTAATTGCAAGAACTTCCAACTACGTTGAACAAAATGAATATCTAAAAATTTTGATTGGATGTGCTTGGGAAAATGGTGGGCGTGAGAGGGGCGCTAGTCGCTCTCCAATAACTTTCAACTATTAAAAAAGGCACTATCCCTTTCAATTTCCAATTGAATGAGCCCTTTTAAAGTTTCTACACTTTCAATAAAAACCTCATATGCCCCCAGGGCATAACTTACAACCCTTGCCCTGAGGACAGTGGGGGGGGGGTTGATATCTTTAAACACCTAATTTCCAAAACTTTCAACTACGTTGAATAAAATGGCTATCTAAAATATTGATTGGATGTGTTTGGGGAAAAGATGGACGTGAGAGCAGGGTTAGTTGTCCTCAAATCACTTTTGACTATTGAAAAGCGCACTAGCCCTTTGAATTTCCAATCGAATGAGCCTTTTTTGAAGTTTCTACAACAACAACTTCTATAAAAACCTTATACGCCCCCAGGGGATAACTTACAACCCTTGCCCTGAAGACTGTGGGGGAGTGTCCTCCTCAAAAATATAATTTCTATCTGGAAATCAACTATACTGAACAAAAGGGTTATCTATAAAATTTTGATAGGATGCGTTTCGGGAAATAGTGGGCTTGGAAGGGGTGTTGGTTGCCTTACAATCACTTTTGACTATTAAAAAGGGCACAAGCCACTCCAGTTTCCAATTGATTGAGCCCTTTTCCAAGTTTCTACGACAAATTCTTCGATACAAAGTTCCCTGCTCTAAAGGAAAAAAAATAATAAATGATACATTGTGCCAACATCGTTCTTATATGCCCTCAGGGCATAACTTGAAACCCTTGCCCTGAAAGCTGTGGGGGAGTGTCCTCCTCAAAAACATAATTTCTATCTGGAAATCAACTACACTGAACAAAATGGCTATCTCAAAATTTTTGATTGGATGTGTTTCGGGAAATGATGGGCGTGGGAGGGGTGTTAGTTGCCTTACAATCACTTTCGACTATTAAAAACGGCACTAGCCACTCCAATTTCCAATCGAATGAGCCCTTTTCGAAGTTTCTACGACAACTCCTTCGATACAAAGTGCCCGGGTATAGAGGAACAATAAATAAAACATTGTGCCCACATTGTTTTCACATAGAGCTAATTTTGTATTTGTCCGAAGGCTCAATGAGAGTTGAGATGTTCTGGCATTAAAATGCACCCTTTGAGGTACCTCTTTCTCTCCCTAGCTACAAAACAATCAGAACCCTATTGCAGAAGTTTGATTTTATTTTTAGTTTTGTAATTTGTCCATTGCTTACAGACAGTGTTTTTTATAAGGAAATAAATGGATATTTTTCTCGTCTGAGTTTTCTGAAGGGGGGAAGAGTTTTTGAAGGAGTTTCCATAAGAAGAACATTTTTAAACGGATAGGGGGGGGGGCAATACTTACACATAAAATTCCTCTTTTCCACTTTCCTTAGCACTTATCAGCTAAATTAAAAAATAAGAGTACCCAATAAAATATCCCAACTTGGAAAACCAAACTATCCGCGAGGGAGTATTTTCCCAGCGAGGGTTTTTCCATGGGAGAGGGGGTAGGGGAGGGTTTTTCCATGGGAGAGGGGGAGGATAAACGCATGAACCCGTAGAAAGTGACGGGGCGAAGGAAACCCCCATTAACAGAAATAAAAAAGGAGAAATAAATCTGGCCTTAAGAGTTGGTGACGTCCAATTTTCTTGTTTTTGTGACAACAAAACAGCTTTTTTTATTAATTAATTTAAAAAAACTTTTTCCACAAAATAAGTTTTTCAAAGAAAATTACCGTTAAAGAACTCCATTAAACAAAAAATGAGCAAAAATAAAATCAAATAATCTACCAAGCGTGAAACTACCACAAATCAGCATTGATAAATAAATGAAACCGAAAACTAACAGAAATTACAATAAATAACCGAGTGAAACTCAAAACGAGCAGAAATTAACATAAGTTGGGCGCAAAACCCCTATGCCTTCCTAAGGCCAGAACAAAATTTGCACTTTACTGAAAAATAAAAATGTTTTTACTTTGATAACTTTATTAAATCAAATAATATTAACATTTTGATTAATAAATATCAATATATGTATATTAAATTGACAATGCACATTCATTTGTATTTTTGGGATACTGCTGAGGTGCCTTATTGGGAATTAGCTTTATCACAAGGTATTTTGATTTAATCTTAAGGCAACATTTAGTTTTTAAACATAATAAGCAAATGGGAGGGTGGGCGTGGGAGGGTGGGCGTGGAAGGGTGGGAGTGGAAGGGGGATTAGTTGCCCTCCAATCACTTTCGACTATTAAAAAGGGCATAAGCCCTTTCTATTTTAAATCGAATCAGCCTTTTTCGAAGTTCCCACGACAACTCCTTCGATACGAAGTGCCCTGGTCTAAACAACAACAATAACAAAAAATAATACATTATACCCACATCGATCTTTACTATAAAAATGTCAAGCCTTCCAATCGCTTTCGACTATTAAAAAGGGCACTAGGCCTTTTGATTTCCAATCAAATGAGCCCTTTTGGAAATGACAACACTTTCTATAAGCACCTTATATGCCCCAAGAACAAAAATCAGAACCCTTACCCTAAGGTCTGTTAGGGTGGTTGTCATCCTCTAAGATCAAATTTCCAGAACTTTCAACTACGTTAAACCAAATGGCTATCTCAAAATTTTGATTGGATGTGTTTGGGGAAATGGTGGATGTGAGAGGGGCTGTAGTCGCTCTCCAATCACTTACAACTATTAAAAATGGCCCTAACCCTTTCAATTTCCAATCAAATGAGCCCTTTTGAAATTTCTACGACAAAACTTTCAATAAAAATCTTATATACCCCCAGGGCATAACTTACAACCCTTTCCCTGAGTTCTGGGGGGGGGGGGTGTGTAATACTCAAAGACCTAATTTCCAGAACTTTCTACTACGTTGAACAAAATGGCTATCTGAAAATTTTGTTTGGATGTGTTTAGAGGAATGGTGGGCGTGAAAGGTGGGTTAGTTACCCTTCAATCACTTTTGGCTGTTACAAAGGGCACAAGTCCTCTCAATTTCCCATTGAATGAGCCGCTTTTGAAGTTTTACGACAACTCTATCTATGAAAACCGTATATGCCCCCAGGGCAGAACTTACAACCTTTGCCCTTGGGGCTCTGGGGGGTTTGTCATCCTTAAGTACATAATTTCCAGAACTTTCAACTACATTGAAAAAAATGGCTATCTCTAAACTTTGAATGAATATTTTTGGGGAAATGGTGGGCGTAAAAAGGGGGTTAATTAATCTCCACTCACTTTTGACAATTAAAAAGGGCAAAAAGGGCTTTTTGAAATTTCTATACCAACTTTCTTTATAAACTTTATATGCCCCCAGGGAATAACTTACAACCCTTGCACTGAGGGCTTTGAGGGGCTTATCATCCTAAAAAACCTAATTGCAAGAACTTCCAACTACGTTGAACAAAATGAATATCTCAAAGTTTTGATTGGATGTGCTTAGGAAAATGGCGGGCGTGAGAGGGGCGTTAGTCGCTCTCCAATAACTTTCAACTATTAAAAAAGGCACTAGCCCTTTCAATTTCCAATTGAATGAGCCCTTTTTAAAGTTTCTACCCTTTCAATAAAAACTTCATATGCCCCCAGGGCATAACTCACAACCCTTGCCCTGAGGGCAGTGGGGGGGGGGGGGGTTGATATCCTTTAAGACTTAATTTCTAAAACTTTCAACTACATTGAATAAAATGGCTATCTAAAATATTGATTGGATGTGTTTGGGGAAAGATGGACGTGAGAGGGGGGTTAGTTGTCCTCAAATCACTTTTGACTATTGAAAAGCGCACTAGCCCTTTGAATTTCCAATCAAATGAGCACTTTTTCAAGTTTATACGACAAAGATTTTAATGAAAACCTTATATGCCCCCAGGGCATATAACCACTTAAAACCCTTGCCCTGAAGACTGTGGGGGACCGTCCTGCTCAAAGGTATAATTTCCTGAACTTTGAACTGCTTGGAACAAAATGGCTATCTCAAAATCTTTATTGGATGTGCTTGGGGAAATGGTGGGCGTGGAAGGGGTGTTAGTATCTTTAAAATCACTTTTGACTATTAAAAAGGGCACTAGCCGTATCAATTTCTAATCGAATGAGCCCTTTTTGAAGATTCTACAACAACGGGTTATATAAGAACCTTATATGCCTCCTGGGCATAACTTACAATCCTTGCCCTGAGGGCTGTGGGGGGGGGGTTGTCATCCTCAAAGACCTGATTTCCAGAACTTAAAAACTACGTGGAATAAAATGGCTATCTCAAAGTTTTGAATAGAACTTCCAATCAAATGAGCCTTTTTGCAGTTTCGACGGCAACACCTTCTATTAAAAACCGTATATGCCCCCAGGGCATAACTTACAGCCCTTTGCCCTAAGGGCTGTGGGGGACTGTCCTCCTCAAAAATATAATTTCTATCTGGAAATCAACTACGCTGAAAAAAATGGCTATCTCAAAATTTTGATCGGATTTGCTTCGGGAAATGGTGGGCGTGGAAGAGATGTTAGTCGCCTTCCAATCACTTTCGACTGTTAAAAAGGGACAAGCCATTCCAATTTCCAATTGAATGAGCCCTTTTCGAAGTTTCTACGACAATTTCTTCGATGAGAAGTGCCCTGCTCATAAGTGCCAACATAGTTCGTATATGCCCCCAGGGCATAACTTAAAACCCTTGTCCTGAGGGTAGTTGGGGGATGGGGTCCTCCTCTTTACTTAGTCCCTGTTTCTTGTCTCGTTCTCGAGTGTCCCCGTTTTTATACTTAGGCATGATGTATGATTTATACAACAGCTTTGTATATAAACCTTGTATGTTCCAGGGCATAACTTACAGCCCTTGCCCTGAGGGCTTTGGGGGGGGGGGGTTCATCCTTAAAGAGCTAATTTCCAAAACTTTCAACTACGTTTAATGAAATGGCTATCTAAAAATTTCGATTGGATGTGCTTGGGGAAAAGGTGGGCGTGAGATGGGGGTTAGTTGCCCTCAAATCACTTTTGACTATTCAAAAGGGTACCAAACTATTAAAAAGACTTTTAAATTTCAAATCGAATGAGCCGTTTTTCAAGTTTCTACGACAAAGATTTCAATAAAAATTATATGCCCCCAGGGCATAACTTATAACCCTTGCCCTGAAGACTGTGGGGGAGTGTCCTGCTCAAAGGTTTAATTTTCTGAACTTTGAACGTCTTGGGACAAATTTGCTAGCTCAAAATTTTTATTGGATTGTTTTGGGAAAATAGTGGGCGTGGAAGGGGTGTTAGTTGCCTTCCAATCACTTTCTACTAATAAAAAGGACACTCGCCATTTCAGTTTCCAGTCAAATGAGCCCTTTTTGAAGTTTCTATGACAACGGGTTTTATAAATACCTTATATGCCCCCAGGGCATAACTTATAACCCTTGCCCCGAGGGTTGTGGGGGAGTGTCCTCCTCAAAACATTTTTTTATCTTGAAATCAACAGTGCAGAACAAAATGGCTATCTTAAAATTTTTATTGGATGTGTTTGGCGAAAAGGAGGCTAGTTTGGGGAGAAGTGTTTGGGTAAAGGTGGGTTAGTTACCCTCTAATGACTTTCGACTATTAAAAAGGGCACTAGCCCTTTGAATTTCCAATCAAATGAGCCTTTTTTGGTGTTTCTACGACAACGCCTTCTATATAAAAAACGTATATGCCCCCAGGGCATAACTTACAACCCTTGCCCTAGGGGCTGTGGGGGACTGTCCTCATCAAAAAAAAATAATTTCTATCTGGAAATCAACTACGCTGAACAAAATGGCTATCTCAAAACTTTAATTGGATGTGTTTCGGGAAATGGTAGGCGTGGAAGGGATGTTAGTCGCCTTCCAATCACTTCCGACTATTAAAAAGGGCACAAGCCATTCCAATTTCCAATTGAATGAGCCCTTTTCGAAGTTTCTACGAAAATTTCTTCGATGAGAAGTGCCCTGCTCATAAGTGCCAACATCGTTCGTATATGCCCCCAGGGTATAAATTAAAACCCTTGTCCTGAGGGTAGTTTGGGGGTGGGGTGTCCTCCTCTTTACTTAGTCCCCGTTTCTTGTCTCGTTCTCGAGTGTCCCCGTTTTTATACTTAGGCAGCGCGATCGCGCTGCCTATGATTTATACAACAGCTTTGTATATAAACCTTGTATGCCCCCAGGGCATAACTTACAACCCTTGCACTGAGGGCGTGAGGGGGTTATCATCTTAAAAGACCTAATTTCCAGAACGTTCAACTACGTTGAACAAAATGGATTTTGTTCAACTACGTTGAACAAAATGGATATCTCAAAACTTTGATTGGATGTGTTTTGGAAAATGATGGGCGTGAGAGGGGCGTTAGTCGCTATCCAATCACTTTCAATTATTAAAAAAGGCACTAGCCCTTTCAATTTCCAATTGAATGAACCCTTTTGAGGATTCTGTGACAATGCTTTCAATAAAAACTTTATATGCCCCCAGGGCATAATTTACAACCCTTGCACTGAGGGCTCTTAGGGGGTTATCATCCTAAAAGACATATTTTCCAGAACTTTCTACTACTTTGAACAAAATTGGTATCTCAAAATTTTGATTGGATGTGTTTGGAAAAAACGGTGGGCGTGAGAGGGGCATTAGTCGCTATCCAATCACTTTCAATTATTAAAAAAGGCACTAGCCCTTTCAATTTCCAATTGAATGAACCCTTTTGAAGTTTCTACGACAATGCTTTCAATAAAAACTTTATATGCTCCCAGGGCATAACTTACAACCCTTGCCCTGAGGGCTGTGGGGGGAGGGGTTGTCATCCTTAAAGACAAAATTTCCAAAACTTTCAACTACGTTGAATAAAATGGGTATCTAAAATTTTTAATTGGATGTGTTTGGGGAAAAGGTGGGCGTGAGAGGGGGGTTGGTTGCCCTCAAGTCACTTTCGACCATTAAAATGGGTAATAGCCCTTTGAATTTTTAATCGAATGAGCCCTTTTTCAAGTTTCTATGACAAAGATTTCAATAAAAACTTTCTATGCCCCCAGGACATAACTTATAACCCTTGCCCTGAAGACTGTGGGGGGAGTGTTCTGCTCAAAGGTTTCAATTTCCGGAACTTTGAACACCGTGGGACAAATTAGCTAGCTCAAAATTTTTATTGGATGTGTTTCGGGAAATGGTGGAAGTGGAAGGGGTGTTAGTTGCCTTCCAATCACTTTCGACTATTAAAAAGGGCACTAGCCATTTCAGTTTCCAATCGAATGAGCCCTTTTTGAAGTTTCTATGACAACGCGTTCTATAAAAACCTTATATGCCACCAGGGCATAACTTACAACCCTTGCCCCGAGGGTTGTGGGGGAGTATCCTCCTCAAAAACATATTTTCTATTTGGAAATCAACTGTGCTTAACAAAATAGCTATCTCAAATTTTGATTGGATGTGTTTGGAAAAATGATTGGCGTGGGGGGGGCTAGTTGCCCTCCAATCATTTTCGACTATTAAAAAAGGAGCACTAGCCCTTTGAATTTCCAATCGAAAGAGCCTTTTTTTGAAGTTTCTATGACAACACTTTCTATAAAAATCTTATATGCCCCCAGGGCATAACTTAGAACTCTTGCCACGAGGCTTGTGGGGAAGTGTCCTCCTAAAAAAATATATTTTCTATCTGGAAATCAACTATGCTGAACAAAATGGCTATCTCAAAATATTGATTGGATGTGTCTGGGGTAATTATGGGCGTGGGGGGGGGGCTAGCTGCCCATCCAATCACACTCGACTATAATGGCTAGCTCAAAGTTTTGAAACAATCAAATGAGCCTTTTTGCAGTTTCTACGACAACGCCTTCTATAAAAAACCGTATATGCCCCCAGGGCATAACTTACAACCTTTGCCCTAAGGGCTGTGGGGGACTGTCCTCCTCAAAAAACAAAATTTCTATCTGGAAATTAACTATGCTGAACAAAATGGCTATCTCAAAATTTTGATTGGATGTGTTTCGGGAAATGGTGGGCATGGAAGAGATGTTAGTCGCCTTCCAATCACTTTCGACTTTTAAAAAGGACACAAGCCACTCCAATTTCCAATTGAATGAGCCCTTTTCGAAGTTTCTAAGACAACTTCTTCGATACGAAGTGCCCTGCTCTAGTGCCAACATCGTTCTTATATGCCCCAGGGCATAATTTGAAACCCTTTCCCTGAGGGAAGTGGGGGAGTGTCCTCCTCTTTACTTAGTCCCCGTTTCTTGTGTCGTTCTCGAGTGTCCCCGTTCTTTACTTAGGCAGCGCAATCGCACTGCCTATGATTTATACAACAACTTTCTATATAAACTTTATATGCCCCCAGGGCATAACTTACAACCTTTGCCCTGAGGGCTTTGGGGGGGGGTTATCATCCTTAAAGAGCTAATTTCCAAAACTTTCAACTACGTTGAATAAAATGGCTATCTAAAAATTTTGATTGGATGTGTTTGGGGAAAAGGTGGGCGTGAGAGGGGGGTTAGCTGCCCTCAAATCACTTTCGACTATTAAAAAGGGTACTAGTCCTTTGAATTTCAAATCGAATGAGCCCTTTTTCAAGTTTCTACGACAGAGATTTCAATAAAAACCTTATTTGCCCCCAGGGCATAACTTATAACCCTTGCCCTGAAGAATGTGGGGGGATTGTCCTGCTCAAAGGTATAATTTTCTGAACGTTGAACGTCGTGGGACAAACCGGCTAGCTCAAAATTTTTATTGGATGGTTTTGGGAAAATGGTGGTTGTGGAAGGGGTGTTAGCTGCCTTCCAATCACTTTCGACTATTAAAAAGGGCACTAGCCATTTCAGTTTCCAGTCAAATGAGCCCTTTTTGAAGTTTCTATGACAACGCGTTTTATAAAATCCTTATATGCCCCCAGGGCTTAACTTACAACCCTTGCACATTCAATCACTTTCAATTTTAAATCGAATGAGCCCTTTTCGAAGTTTCTACGACAACTTCTTCGATACGATGTGCCCTGCTCTAAAGGAAAAAAAATGATACACTGTGCCAACATCGTTCTTACATACCCTCAGGGCATAACTTAAAACCCTTGCCCTGATGGTTGTGGGGGAGTGTCCTCCTCAAAAACATAATTTCTATCTGGAAATCAACTACGCTGAACAAAATGGCTATCTCAAATTTTGATTGGATGTGGTTGGGGGAATGATGGGCGTGGGGGGGGCTAGTTGCCCTCCAATCACTTTTGGCTATTAAAAAGGGCACTAGCCCCTTGAATTTCCAATCGAATGAGCCTTTTTTGAAGTTTCGATGTCAACGCTTTCTATAAAAACCTTTTATGCCCCGCTGCCCTGAAGGCCATGGGGGAGTGTCCTCCTCAAAAACATAATTTCTATCTGGAAATCAACTACTTTGAACAAAATGGCTATCTAAAATTTTGATAGGACGTATTTCAGGAAATGGTGGTAATGGAAGGGGTGTTAGTTGCCTTACAATCACTTTCGTCTATTAAAAAGGGCACAAGCCACTCCAATTTCCAATCGAATGAGCCCTTTTCGAAGTTTCTGCGACAACTTCTTCGATACGAAGTGCCCTGCTCTAAAGAAAAAATAATAAATGATGTATTGTGCCAACATCGTTCTTGTATGTCCTCAGGGTATAAGTCAAAACCCTTGCCCCGAGGGTTGTGGGGGATTTTCCTCCTCAAAAACATATTTTCTATCTGGAAATCAACTACACTGAACAAAATGGCTATCTCAAAATTTTGATTGGATGTATTTGGGGGAATGATGGGCGTGGGGGGTGGTCTAGTTGCCCTTCAATCAGTTTCGACTATTAAAAAGGGCAATAGACCTTTGAATTTACAATCGAATGAGCCTTTTTTGAAGTTTCTACGACAAGGCCTTCTATAGAAACCTTATATGCCCCCAGGGCATAACTTACAACCACAAAAAAAAAAAAAAAAAAAATAAATGATACATTTTGCCAACATCGTTCTTATATGCCCTCAGGGCATAACTTAAAACCCTTTCCCCGAGGGGCGTGGGGATTGTCCTCCTGAAAAACATAATTTCTATTTGGAAATCAACAACGCTGAACAAAATGGCTATCTCAAAATTTTGATTAGATGTGTTTTGGGAAAAGGTGGGCGTGGAAGGGGTTTTAGTTGCCTTACAATCACTTTTGACTATTAAAAAGGTTACAAGCCACTCCAGCTTCCAATTGAATAAGCCCTTTTCGAAGTTTCTACGACAACTTCTTCGATACGAAGTGCCCTGCTCTAAAGGAAAAAAATAAATAAATGATACATTGTGCCAACATCGTTCTTATATGCCCTCAGGGCATAACTTAAAACCCTTGCCCCGAGGGTTGAGGGGGAGTGTCCTCCTCAAAAACATATTCTCTATCTGTAAATCAACTACGCTGAACAAAATGGCTATCTCAAAATAATTTTTTCAAAGAAAAGTAAAGAACACCATTAAACAAAAAATGAACAAAAATAAAATCAAATAATCTACCAAGCGTGAAACTACCACAAATCCGCATCGATATATAATTGAAACCCAAAACAAACAGAAATTACAATAAATAACCGAGTCAAACTCAAAACGAGCAGAAATTTACATAAGTAAGGCTCAAAACCTATATGCCATCCCAAGGCCAGAACATAATTTGCACTTTACTGAAAAAACATAAATGTTTTTACTTTTATAACTTTAATAAATCAAATAATGTTAACATTTTGATTACTAAATATCAGTATCTTTATATTAAACTGACAATGCACATTCATTTGTACATGCAAGTTTACTCCTAAGGGTTGTTAGGGTGGTTGTCATCCTCTAAGACCTAATTTCCAGACCTTTCAACTACGTTGAACAAAATGAGTTATCTCAAAATTTTGATTGGATTTTCTTGGGGAAATGGTGGTCTTGAGAGGGGCGCTAGTCGCTCTTCAATCACTTTCAACTATTAAAAAAGGCACTAGTCCTTTCAATTTCCAATCAAATGAGCCCTTTTGAAGTTTTTACGACAAAGCTTTCAAAAAAAAACCCTTATATGCTCCCAGGGCATAACTTACAACCCTTGCCCTGAGGTCTTGGGGGGCTGTCGTCCCCTAAGACCTACTTTCCAGAACTTTCTACTACATTGAACAAAATGGCTATCTGTAAATTTTGATTGGATGTGTTTTGGGGAATAGTGGGCGTGAGAGGGGGGAGGTAGTTACCCTCCAATCACTTTTGACTATTAAAAAGGGCACTAGCCCTCTCAATTGCCACTTGAATCGGACTTTTTTGAAGATTTTACGACAACTCTATCTACAAGAACCTTATATGCCCCCAGGGCATAACTTACAACCTTTGCCCTGAGGGCTCTGGGGGGTTGTCATCCTTAAATACATAATTTCCAGAACTTTCAACTACGTTGAACGGAATGGCTATCTCTAAACTTTGATTGAATGTTTTTGGGGAAATGGTGGGCGTGAGAGGGGGGGGGGGTAATTACTCACCATTTTTTCGAGATTTAAAAGGGCAGTTTCAATTCCCAATCAAATGAGCCCTTTTTGAAATATCCACAACAACTTTCCATATAAACCTTATATGCCTCCAGGGCATAACTTACCACCCTCGTACTGAGGGCTCTGAGAGGGTTATCGTCCTAAAACACCTAGTTTTCCAGAACTTTCAACTACTTTGAACAAAATGGATATCTCAAAACTTTGATTGGAAGTGTTTGGGAAAATGGTGGGCGTGAGAGAGGAGTTAGTTGCCCTTCAATCACTTTCGACTATTAAAAAGGGCACAAGCCACTCCAATTTCCAATTGAATGAGCACTTTTCGAAGTTTCTATGACAACTTCTTCGTTACGAAGTGCCCTGCTCTAAAGGAAAAAAAACAATAAATGATACATTGCGCCAACATCGTTCTTATATGCCCTCAGGGCATAAGTCAAAACCCTTGCCCCGAGGTTTGTGGGGGAGTGTCCTGCTCAAAATCATATTTTTTATCTGGAGATCAACTACGCTGAACAAAATGAGCTATCTTAAAATTTTGATTGGATGTGTTTGGGGAAATGGTGGGCGTGAGAGGGGCGTTAGTCGCTCTTCAATCATTTTCAACTATTGAAAAAGGCATTGATTGGAAGTGTTTGGGGGAATGATGGGCGTGGGAGGGGGGCTAGTTGCCCTCCAATCACTTTAGACTATTAAAAAGGGCACTAGCCCTTTGAATTTCCAATCGAATGAGCCCTTTTCGAAGTTTCTACGACAACTCCTTCGATACGAAGTGCCCGGGTATGGAGGAAAAATAAATAATAAATTATGCCTACATCGTTCCTTACTTAGGCAGCGCTATTGCGCTGCCTATGATCAATTAAAAAAACTTTTTCCACAAAATAATTTTTTCAAAGAAAAGTAAAGAACACCATTAAACAAAAAATGAGCACAAATAAAATCAAATAATCTACCAAGCGTGAAACTACCACAAATCAGCATCGATAAATAAATGAAACCCAAAACGAATAGAAATTACAATAAGTAACTGAGTAAAACTCAAAACGAGCAGAAATGAACATAAGTAGGGCTCAAAGCCTATATGCCATCCCAAGGCCAGAACATAATTTCACTTTACTGAAAAAATATAAATGTTTTTACTTTTATAACTTTAATAAATCAAATAATATTAACATTTTGATTACTAAATGTCAGTATATGTATATTAAACTGACAATGCACATTCATTTGTACATGCACATTCACCCCTAAGGGCTGTTAGGGTGGTTGTCATCCTCTAAGACCTAATTTCCAGACCTTTCAACTACCTTGATCAAAATGAGCTATCTCAAAATTTTGATTGGATATGTTTGGGGAAATGGTGGGCGTGAGGGGGGCGTTAGTCGCTCTTCAGTCACTTTCAGCTATTAAAAAAGGCATTAGTCCTTTCAAATTCCAATCAAATGAGCCCTTTTGAAGTTTCTACGACAACGCTTTCAAAAAAAAAACCTTATATGCTCCAAGGGCATGACTTGCAACCCTTGCCCTGAGGGCGGGGGTGGGGGCTGTCATCCTCAAAGATCTAATTTCCAGAAATTTCTACTACGTTGAACAAAATGGCTATATGAAAATTTTGATTGGATGTGTTTTCGGGAATAGTGGGCGTGAGAGGGGGAATAGTTACCCTGCAATCACTCTCGACTATAAAAAAGGGCACTAGCCCTCTCAATTTCCAATTGAATCAGCCTTTTTTGAAGATTTACGACAACTCTATCTATAAGAACCTTATATGCCCCCCGGGCATAACTTGCAACCCTTTCCCTGAGGGCGGGGGGAGGGGGGGGGCTGTCATCCTCAAAGATCTAATTTCCAGAACTTTCTACTACGTTGAACAAAATGGCTATATGAAAATTTTGATTGGATGTGTTTTGGGGAATAGTGGGCGTGAGAGGGGCGTTAGTTGCCCTGCAATCACTTTTGACTACTGAAAAGGGCACTAGCCCTTTCAATTTCCAACTGAATGAGCCCTTTTTGAAGTTTCTACAATATCGGTTACTATAAAAACCGTATATGCCCAGGGAATAACTTACAACCCTTACCTTGAAGACTGTGGAGGGGGGGCTGCTCAAAAGTATAATTTCCTGAACTTTAAACTGCCTGGAACAAAATGGCTATCTCAAAATTTTGATTGGATGTGTTTGGGGAAATGGTGGCCGTGGAAGGGGTGTTAGTTGCCTTCCAATCACTTTCGAATATTAAAAAGCGCACTAGCCATTTCAATTTCCAATCGAATGAGCCCTTTTTCAAGTTTTTACGACAACGAGTTCTATAAAAACCTTATATGCCCCCAGGGCATAACTTACAATCCTTGTCTTGAGGGATGTGGGGGGGGGGGGGTTATCATCCTCAAAGACCTAATTTCCAGAACTTTCAACTACGTTGAACAAAATGTCTATCTTAAAACTTTGATTGGATGTGTTTGGGGAAAAGGTGGGCGTGAGAGGGGTGTTAGTTGCCCTCCAGTCACTTTCGAGACTATTAAAAAGGGCACTAGCCCTTTGAATTTCCAATCGAATGAGCCTTTTTTAAAGTTTCTACGACAACGCTTTCTATAAAAACCTTATATGCCCCCAGAGAATAACTTACAACCCTTGCCCCGAGGGTTGTGGGGGAGTGTCCTCCTCAAAAACACATTTTCTATCCGAAAATCAACTACGCTGAACAAAGTTGCTATCTCAAAATTTTGATTGGATGTGTTTGGGGGAATGATTGGCGGGGGGGGGGGGGGGTAATTGCCCTCCAATCACTTCGACTATTAAAAAGGGCACTAGCCACTCATATTTCCAATCGAATGAGCCCTTCTCAAAGTTTCTACAACAACTTCTTCGATACGAAGTGCCTTGCTCTAACAGAAAAAAATAATAAATGATACATTGTGCCAACATCGTTCTTTTATGCCTTCAGGGCATAACTTAAGACCCTTGCCCAAAGGGTTGTGGGGGAGTATCCTCTTCAAAAGCATATTTTTTATCTGAAAATCAACTACGATCAACAAAATGGCTATCTCAAAATTTTGATTGGATGTGTTTGGGGGAATTATGGACGTGGGGGGGGGGCTAGTTGCCCTCTAATCACTTTTGACTATTAAAAAGGACACTAGCCCTTTGAATTTCCGATCGCATGAGCCTTTTTTGAATCTTCTACGACAACGCCTTCTATAAAAACCTTATGTGCCCCCAGGACATAACTTACAACCCTTGCCCTGAAGGCTGTGGGGGAGTATCCTCCTCAAAAACCTAATTTCTATCAGAAAATCCACTACGCTGAACAAAATGGCTATCTCAAAATTTCGATTGGATTGTTTCGGGAAATGGTGGGCGTGGAAGGGGTGTTAGTTGCCTTACAATCACTTTCGACTATTAAAAAGGGCAAAAGCCACTCCAATTTCCAATTGAATGAGCCCTTTTTGAAGTTTCTACGACAACTTCTTCGATACAAAGTGCCCTGCTCTAAAGGAAAAAAATAATAAATGATACATTGTGCCAACATCGTTCTTATAAGTCCTCAGGACATAACTTAAAAACCTTGCCCCGAGGGTTGTGGGGGAGTGTCCTCCTCAAAAACATATTTTTCTATCTGGAAATCCAATACGCTGAACAAAATGGCTATCTCAAAATTTTGATTGGATGTGTTTGGGGGAATGATGGGCGTGGGGGAAGGAGGCTAGTTGCCCTCCAATCACTTTCGACAATTAAAAAGAGCTCTAGCCACTCATATTTCGAATCGAATGAGTCCTTTTCGAAGTTTCTACGACCACTCCTTCGATACGAAGTTCCTGGGTATGGAGGAAAACTAAATAAAACATTGTGCCCACAACGTTCTTTACTTAGGCAGCACTATTGCGCTGCCTATAATTAATTAAAAGGACTTTTACCCAAAATAATGTCTTCAAAGACAAGCAAAGAACAACATTAAACAAAAAATGAGCAAAAATAAAATCAAATAATCTACCAACGGTGAAACTACCACAAATCAGCATCGAAAAAAAAATGAAACCCAAGAACAAACAGAAAAACAAACCCAAAACAAACCCAAAACAAACAAAATGGCTATCTCAAAATAATTTTTTCAAAGAAAAGTAAAGAACACCATTAAACAAAAAATGAACAAAAATAAAATCAAATAATCTACCAAGCGTGAAACTACCACAAATCCGCATCGATATATAATTGAAACCCAAAACAAACAGAAATTACAATAAATAACCGAGTCAAACTCAAAACGAGCAGAAATTAACATAAGTAGGACTCAAAACCCATATGCCATCCCAAGGCCAGAACATAATTTGTACTTTACTGAAAAAATATGAATGTTTTTATTTTTATAACTTTAATAAATCAAATAATATTAACATTTTGATTACTAAATATCAGTATATGTATATTAAACTGACAATGCACATTCATTTGTACATGCACATTCACCCCTAAGGGCCGTTAGGGTGGTTTTCATCCTCTAAGACCTAATTTCCAGACCTTTCAACTATGTTGAACAAAATGAGCTATCTCAAAATTTTGATTGGATGTATTTGGGGAAATGGTGGGCACAAGAGGGCGTTAGTCACTCTTCAATCATTTTCAATTACTAAAAACGGCACTAGCCCTTTCAATTTCCAATCAAATAAGCCCTTTTGAAGTTTCTACGACAATGCTTTCAAAAAAACCCTTCTATGCTCCCAGGGCATAACTTACAACCCTTGCCCTGAGGGCTGGGGGGGGGGCTGTCATCCTCAAAGACCTAATTTCCTGAACTTAAGTACGGTGAATTCCCAGAGTGAATTATACGGTGAATAAGAATTTCCAGAACGTAAGTACGGTGGTTGAGCTGCACGAGAGTCTAGTTATACGAGGGTTCATTTGCACGGTGGTCCAGCTGCATGTTGGTTCAGTTGCACAGTGGTCCAGTTGCCCGGTCTTTCAGTTGGACGGGGGTTCAGTTGGACGGGGGTTAAGTTACACGGGGATTTAGTTAAATAGGGTTGATTTGCACGGGGGTTGAGTTGCATGAGAGCTCAGTTAAATGGAGTTTAGTTGCAAGAGGGTTCAGTTACAAGAGGGTTCAGTTACACGATTTTTCAGTTACACGGGGGTTCAGTTGCACGGTGGTTCAGTTGCATGGTGGTTCAGCTGCACGATGGTTCAGATATACGGTGGTTCAGTTGCACGGTGGTTCAGTTACAGTGGTTTAGTTGCTTAGGGTTCAGTCATAAGGTGGTTCAGTTGCAATGGAACCGTGGTAGATAATAAGAAGGGGGATGCCATCATGCAGTAAACTAGAATTTTCATAATTGATGGGGGGAAAAAGAGACTTAAATCCAAACCTTTAACCTGAATCTTGGATACAATACACATTGTGAGGTATTGTTACGCGATTTACGCGTATTGTAATCATATTACACTCCAAAATATGAATTATTTTACAGCAGAGTGAAAGACAAGTGTTATTAAAGGCAAATTTGCTACTTTAAATGACGAATATTATGAGAAAAGGAAGTTATAGAAAAGTAAATGCCCTCTAGTCATAAAAACAATCTTGACCAGCAGCAGGAAGAAAGAGGTAGAAGAACCCGTCTCTAACTGTGCCTTAGCTAGATGAGATTCACAGCTCTCATCTTCTGTTCAAAAAGATGGCGCTAGTAGCTCTGCAAAATAAAAACAAACTTCCGTCCTACATAAAATTTATAAAACGTTTAATTTTATGACATACAAAATTTGAAATTATCACGTTTATCTGCAGCGTTGGGTATTTCCCTTTCCTCCCTTCCTCCTATGGAAGACTTAAACAATACAAAAGACGATGATTTTTATTGATTCAAAAAATGACAATTCTTGACTCAAATACTGTTTTTAAAATTCCCCTCTCACTCATGTCTTTGTAAAAAGATTCATATTTGTACTGCACTGGAGCAGAACAAATATGTCAACAACTCACATACTTTTCCTGTAAGATCTTGCGGAATCACGTAATTGGTCTTGTTGAAATGCAGACCTATACCTAGTAATTTGGAAATCTGAGTTTGAAAAATGATTTTTGCATGATACGAAACTCGAAACTTAAATGAAAACATCCGAGTGCCCAGGGAGAGACTACATTACGAATTATGGCAAGCTTCATATGCAAGCCGTAAATAGCAACATAAAGCTGATGGGTGTTTAAATCAGCTCATCTCTCATGTTAAATTGGAATCAACCATATTGTTAGTTCAGTAAGAAAATCTTGTACTCAGCGATTGTTTTCTTTTTTTTAGTGCACAAGAAGACTTGACGCACAAAAAAAAACATGGAAATGCGTTTCTAGTCAAAGTCTTGAATAACTGTTCTTCCAGTGTAGCTACCAATATCGAAAATTGCATGTGCTCTTTTCTAGGAATGTGCTTTCGAGTTTAATAGGGGAAGGGAAGCAGGAGGGGGGGGGTAACTTCTAGTGGATCGAAAGAAACACTGGAAACAGAGTAATTGTATGAAACATTTGAAACTCTACCAAGCAAATAAAATAAAAATCATGAAACTCCGGAAAGAGGCAGGCTAACACACCAAAAGCTAGGTATGGACCAATCAGCAGTTTTTTTTAGGAGGGGTAGATGTATCTAGGCAGATGCAATAAAACACAAACCTAGACTTTTTGTATAGAAATATCATTGCGGAAATATCAAGATTTTGGTAAGATTTTTGGGCTCAGATTCCCCCAGCAAACGTTTATGCTGTGTGTCTCTTTAACAAAGATATTTTGGTTATAAGAATATTCTCGAAGGTTGTTCAGCGCGTGGTTTTTAGGCACTAAATATACGAAAGTTTTATTTAGTAATTTATGGGGTCCATTGGTCACATACAATTCAACGGTTGTTGGTCTTTGGCCTTAGAAAGGTGATTAAATAAAAAAAAACAAGTTTTTTAAACTGAAAGTAAGGAGCGACATTAAAATTTAAAACGAACAGAAATTATTCCGTATATGAAAGGGGCTGTCCCCTCCTCAACGCCTCGCTCTTTACGCTAAAGTTTGACTCTGTCTCACAACTTTATTTTTTAAAACAATAAAAAACTTTAGCGTAAAGAGCGAGGCGTTGAGGAGGGGACAGCCCCTTTCATATACGGAATAATTTCTGTTCGTTTTTAAGTATTAATGTCGCTCCTTACTTTCAGTTTAAAAACTTGTTTTTTTTATTTAATTTCTAATCGTTTTTTAGTTAATGCAGGGAATGTTTCCCCCCTCTTTAAAAAATCGAGTAAATTTTCTCAGGCTCGTAGCCTTTGATGAGTAATACTAAACTTAATAAAATTTATATATTTAGAATCAGCATTATAAACACATTCTTTTGATACATTTATTGACATCAAAATTCTGTTTTTAAAAGTTTCGATTACTATTGAGCCGTATCGCTTGTTTTTTTATTGTTTTTTTTTATTACGTATATGTTATTACGTATATGAGGGGGTTCTCCCCTTAGTCAATACCACGCTCTTTACGTTAAAAGTTAAAAAAAAAATTGATTCACAAACCCCTGAATCACAAAGGCCGTTTAATTAGAATAGATAGCTCTTTTGAAAGCACTAAAAAAAACTGTAGCGTAAAGAGCGAGGTATTGACTTGGGGGAGAACCCCCTCACATACGTTATAATTTCTGTTCGTTTTAAGTTCAAATATTCCTTCTTACATTTCAGTTGAAAAAACTTGTTTTTTTTTTATTTAATTTCTGATCGTTTTTTAAATAATGCTTGGAAATCCGGCGCCCCCTTCATAGAAATTTCCCTTACCCCAAAGAAACATCCTCCACGGAAATATTCTCCGGATTAACCCCCTCGTCTAGCCCCCCCCCCCCTCCAGAAAAAATCCTTCCTGAAAATGGTTGTATACTTCCCAATAACCAATAAATAATGCTGGCAAGTCCGGCGCCCCCTTCATGGCAATTTCCCTTCCCCCATGAAAACTTCCTTCATGAACAGATCCTCCAACATAACCACCGACCCACCCTTCCCTCCCACTACCAGAAAAAAAAACCTCCTGAAAACTTCTGTATACTTCCCAATAACCAATACTATATGTTAACATTGGGTAAAGCTCATAACTTTTAGCCCTCCCTCTGGGAACTTCGGGGGATTAAGTCATCCTAAAAGACATATTCATCGTATTTTCGACCATTCTGAACAAAATGGCTATCTCAGAGTTTTGATCGGGTGACTTTGGGAAAAAAATAAGCGTGGGAGGGGGCCTAGTTGCCCTCCATTTTTTTTGGTCACTTAAAAAGGGCACTAGAAATTTTAATTTCCGTTCCAATGAGCCCTCCCACGATATTCTAGGACCACTGGGTCGATACGATCACCCCTGGGAAAAAAAAAAAAAAAACAAACAAACAAACAAACAAATAAACACGCATCCGTGATCTTTCTTCTGGCAAAAAATGTAAAATTCCACATTTTTGTAGATAGGAGCTTGAAACCTCTACAGTAGGGTTCTCTGATACGCTGAATATGATGGTGTGATTTTCATTAAGGTTCTATAACTTTTAGGGTGTCTTTCCCCCTTTTTTTGAAAATCAGCCAAATTTTCTCAGGCGCGTAACTTTTGATGGGTAGCACTAAACTTGATGAAAGTTATATATTTGAAATCAGCATTGAAATCTGATTCCTTTGATATATCTATTGGTATCAAAAACCCGTTTTCTAGAGTTTCGGTTACCGTTGAGCCGGGTCGCTCCTTACTTACAGTTCGTTACCACGAACTGTTTGATAAAATTTCGTGCAATTCGGTAGTTAATATTCCGATGGTTTATAACAGGATTGACATGCGTTTGGTTTTTTTTTCTCTTGTTTTTTCCTTTATGTCTACAGTAGGTCTTCTGATTGAAATGTACTGTGCATTTAATCTGGAAACTTTTCATTCATGGTAAGGGGAATCAAGTGGCTGGGGTAGGTGGGAATGAGCAATTGCCCCTTAGCTATGAAAAGCACCATTTTTGGCATAAAGAAACTCTCCCAAGATTTTAAAAATATTTTTTTCATATTTTCATGAAAAATTTGAAATCCCCCCCCCCAACCCCCATATATTATTTGTGATTAGTTCCACAGTGTGTGGTCATGCAAACATAATGCTTCGATACAACTTTATCCAGGCTGTCTTTAGCCATTCACTCAAGCAGTAAAAACTGCTTATTTGGCAATGTTTCTATTCTAGTTTTACTATTATTCCAACAAAAATGAATAAATCGTTATAAATCGAGGAGTTTCAAATTAATTTTCAAGGTACCTATTGACACATGAATGTAAATATATTGCAAACTCGATATTTGCAAGTGTTAATTACAGTTATACTTTAATTTCCATGCTGACTTCCAAGTAAATAATTAGTTCAGTTTTGGCAATCGTGTAATCTTGTTTTGGCTCTCTCTTTTGGTTTACTAAATTCAAGAAAAAGTGGTAAATTATATTACCAATAAAATGATTTGCTTTTAATGTTTGAAGATAAGACTGGCAAGATGAGTCTCATTCAAAGACATCTCTCCATGTCTAGATAACCGTGGCATAGTTACACAGTTAGACTTTTCGTCGTTCAAAGTGACCGGATCATTTATTTGCCATTTTGGGTTTTCCACATTAATCCTGCGACAATTTTCCGTTGATTCTCTTATTTTATTAAACAAAAAAAAACAAGTTGTTCAACTGAACGTACGGGGCAACTTCAGAACTTAAAACGAATAGAAATTATTCCGTATTTGAGGGAGCTGAACCCTCCTCATTTCTCGCTCTTTACGCTAAAGTTTTAAAGTTGTTTAAAAATACTTTTCATTCAAATTCAGCGGTCCTTGTGTTTGAGCAGTCTTTCTTAAAGAATTGTGAAAAAAAGTCAGAATTTAGCGTAAAGAACGAGGGTTGAGGAAGCGGTAGCCTCCTCATATATAGAAGAATTCCGATTCGTTTAAGTTTGATACTGCTCCTTGCTTTCAGTTCTTTACCACCAGCTGTTTGATTATCCAAATTGAAAACCAACCAGGGAAAAAACATTCATTGTCGATTTCTGTCAGGCAATCACTGTTTAAAAATATGCACATACATACTGCCTTCTTCCCTCCATGAAAAAGAGCCCTTAACTTTTCTCAGACTTCATTTTTCAGTTTGAATCAAAATAAAGATAGTTTGTGGTTATATTTTTTTATAAGTTATAGTATAGGCAATATTTATAAGATTACAAATATATAAAACACAAATATAAAATTATAATATAATATTTTATTGTCTTTGAATACTCGTCATGCAATTTTGGATCTTAGTAATATTTTATTTCATCCTAAAGCAGAATTTCAAGATAGCTCAGATTTTGTTCGGTGAATATCTTGAGGTATAGGTCAAAAATAAAAATGGCCAATGAATCTCTTACTAAACCTCTGAGGGGTGACTATGACCACCTACATAATTATTTCATTGGGTCCGAGACTGTTGTTTTGACTTCCAACAGACACAATCTCCTTTAGTCTGTACCAAAGAAATATCCTGGAAGAACAGTGTCAGGGGATTGAAGGATTGCAGGGGCTACGTAAATAATTTCCCAGGTTTCACTGCCTTTCCGTATTCAATTAATGAAAAACGAAATGAAAATACTGAAAAACAGGTAAAACTCATGATAAGACTGTGAAGCTTGAAAGTAAAAAAAAATATATCAATGGAAAAAACGGGAAGAAAAAATAAAATAAAACTAGCTTAAGCAAATAAGCACTTGGGGGAAAAGGAGGGAGAGGAAAATACCCCACACGGCGGGTAACCTCGATATAGTAGTATTTTGTATGTCATAATATTTTTTAAATTTTAAAATTATTTTGAAAGTTTTATGGACAATGAAGGTTTTTTCATCATATGGTTCCTAGTGCCATGTTTTTGGAGACAAACATTAGAGCTGTGAATCCCATCTAGCTGAGCCATAATAAGAGAAGGGTTCTTCTACCTCTTCTGTTTTACCGCTGATCAAGATTTTTATTTTGTGACTTTAGTCTATTTACCATTTTTATTCCTTTATTTTTTCCTAATATTTTTCATTTATGTTTGCAAAATTGGCTCGAATAAATTTGGTCTTTTATTTCGATGTCAAGTAATTCGTCTCTTGAAACACAGTATGATTAATGAGCATCATGTTTTAAAATGTCAAAGATCATTGCTTTAAATCGCAATTTTTACTATAAGCAAGACTAGAAGTGGGTTTTTGGTTTAAACCTCACTTTTCCGTTTGTTATAATAATCTTGTTTATTAGAAAATTACATCTTTCTTTTTATTATCTGCCATTAATATGGCAAATGGCAGAGTCACTCTAAACAGTGTTGAATACTAAATTTTTTGATAAAAGTGGTTGAGTTTGAACTTCCTGGGGTATTTTTGACAGTGCGTCGCTGGTAAAGGAATCCAAGATTTTTGTAATTACGACCTTATATTGCTCAAATTAAATAAATTGCACCCAAAACCATCCCAAGCGACCCCTTATATCAAAGCCTATAAAGTTCTTTTATTGCTATATCCTTCCAAAGTTATAAAATGTCTTATATTTCCTGGAATTTCTTCTTTCAAAAGAAAAAATCTTTCTTTTTTTGTGTTTTCAATTGAAAAATAGCTTTTTTTAAAATATTTTCATTAAAAAAAAACAACGATAGAATATTAAATTACCGTCTTAGATTTTGAAAAAACTATAACCCCTCCTTTTCTGTGAATTGGCGCTCGTGACAGCTCCGCGCCAAAAATGTATGCGCTCTTAGACCAAGTGTTCTTACTATATCATTTTGAACTATACCCACTTGTTAGTTTTCAGTTGATTCATCTTCTTGATCCCTTTCCAAGGTCTTGGTATGTCCATTAACCATTTTTCTAACACCAAGCCCGAGTTTGCTATAAACTGCCATATTAGTAGCATATGAGAGATGAGTGGTACTTTGAAAATGTTGCCATGGTTCTCAGTCCCTTGGTAAACCATATAATTCCATTTATGCTGTTCAATTTTTACCTAGCTTTTGCGTTTACATGTTTTTGCCTAGAAGCAAAATATCAGGGCCAGTCCTTGTTCTTGGAGGAAAGTAAAAGCTCTGGTTTTCTTCCTAAGTGTGTGCCTAATACATACCTATATTGTATGTCTTATGAATATTATATTACTGTAGTTTTTCCAACTTGATATTGTTGTTTTAAATGGTGTGATCTTAGTGCCGGAGAGGCCTGAAGAGCGCACAAGCGTGCAATTATTTCAGGGGAAGGAAATTCTTGGGTAGGAAGAGACTTAGTTTTACTTGAATGGATCTTAAACTTAAAATATTAGTTTACCTAGATAATTCATTCTTTTGCGCTTAAATTTTACCAACAAACTGACCTCTGATGTTACACTAACCGGTAATTTCTCCACCAGCTGCCACCGAATGAGCTGTTGTCGAATGCCAAAGTTTTTGCCAACAAGTAGCTGCTACCGAATGACGAAGTTTTCATGAAATCATCTGTTGGTTTTGACTGGCAAAACTATTGTAATTATTGAACGAGATGAAGGATGCGGTAGATATTCTGTCAGCATTTGTATATTTTGACAAATCCTATCCTATTAGTTATTTTATTCATCTTTTTACGTTGAAATAAGGTTGTTAAAATTACTGTATCTACTGACTGAACACAAGATTTAGATATTTCAGTGGCTGGTACGTATTATCAACTTCTTTCATTCACATTGTCATCTCACTAATTTTAATCTTTTCTCACTTATTGACATTAAATGGCGAATCAGTAAAACCGCAACACTTGGTACCGCGATTGTACCGACTCGTTCTCTTTTAAAGTGTCACTAGCAACACTTGCAGGGAGGTTGATTTCCTATCCCCCCCCCCCACGTCGACGCTGCTTAACTCTGACTGTATTCCACTATAACACCTATCTGCAAATAATTGTCAAAATGCGTAGTTCATGGCGTAGGCCCCAAAGGCTTTGGGGATTGTAACATACCCGGAAGCATATTTGTCAAAACTCAACTATTGTGAACAAAACATGAATTTTAAAATTTGGGAGCAAGTAGCAAAAGAGCACAGATGGGGACTGTTTGTCTTCCAATCGCTTTCGACCTTTAAGAAGGGCATTACAACTCCCAAATTTCAATCGACGATGCTCCTCTCAAACTTTTACGACCAACCCTTCCAAAGGAAGTGGATGGCGAAAAATCAAAAAATGGAAGGCACATGGCTTTGTTCTTAGACAAATCATTCCTGTGTTTTTCAATTTTCCATGTTTCTCATGTATGATTTATTGTGCGTTCTTTTTTCTTATTTACTTGAATATTTAATCTTAATTTCACTTTTCATTAAATATTTAACTGTTTTTTACTAAAATAAAAGTGAACAAGATTAGACTAGACTTTCTGATATCTTGGTTTCCAATAAATTTGTTTCCCATGTATGCTAAAGATCAAAAAGCTTGAATCTAAAAATATATATTAAAGCTTCGTCGATTTACAATGAAAACATAAAAAATATTTTTAAAAATAACCATGGATAACAAGAGCTACTCTAGTTTTGAATTCCCGTTCTTCTGCGAGTTTCGGGGCTTTTTTTTTATTAGTTTAAAAAATAGCTTATTAAACAAAAAAATAGACATTCATTTTGGCCCCCATGGCCTCTGACAGGCCATGGAGCCTCTTTGGGGATTGAATAAAAAAAAGATTTTTTTTCAACAAAAAGAAAGAAGCAACATTAAAACTTAAAACAAACAGATACTGTTTCACATATGAGGGGAGGGGGTGACCCAACCTCAATACCTCGCTCTTTATAATAAAGATGTTTAACACTTCTTATTCTAACTAAACCATGTGTTTCTGGAGTCGTTCTTAAAGAATTGGGACAAAGTTAAACTTTAGCATACAGAGCAAGGTATTGAGTAGGGTAAGTCCCTCCCTCATATATGCAATAGTTTCTGCTCGTTTTAAGTTTTAATGTTGCTCCTTACTATCAGTTGAAAAAGCTTTTTTTCTTATTTAATCTCTGATCGTTCTTCAAAAACTGCCGGGAAATCTACACCCCCCTCCTGGAAAAATTCCCCCCACAAAAGTTTTTTCCATGGAAGGTCTCTTTCGCGCAAAATCACCCTTCCTAAAAATTCCGCCACGGACAATTCCATCCTCACTGAACGGACAATGCTGCCTGGAAAGTTCTCCTTAGCTTAGTTTTATTTGAAAAAAAAGGTTTTGTAATCAATTTCTGATTGTTTTCAAATCATACCAGGAATCTTCCCCTCCGTGGAAAATTTTTCCTGCAAATAACCCCCTCCCTCCGGAATGGAAAGTTTTTCCCGCGCAAAACTCCCCTAGGGAGAATTTCTCCTGCGGAAAATTATCACATGGATAGATTTTCCCGTGGAAATCCCCCCCCCCCCACGAAAAAGTGCCCCTGACAATTCGTACCCCTCTAAAGGTTTCCCAGGACAGTTTTTCCAATATCTCCACGTGTAAAATTGAGCTGCCAAATAGAAAGTAAGACAAATATTCTGGGAAATTCCCCCATCCAAACTTTTTCCTGAAAATTTCGCCCCCAAAAACTTCCCTCCCCATGAAAAAACCTCCCGTGAAAAATATTCCCAACAGAAATACTCCCCCTCCCCCGAAAAATGTCTGGAGGTCTATACATCCCAAAAACAGATACTATATGTACACAATAGGCAAATTTCATATTTACGACCTTTCCCCAGGGGATGTGGTGATCAAGTTATCCCCAGAGGCATAGTTATTCGATCTTTCAACTATGTTGACCAGGTCGCTATATCAAAATTATTTTTATGAATATATTGTTATCAAAATCACGTATTTTAGAGTTTTGGACACTGTTTAACCGAATCGTTCGTTTTTTCGTTTTACTGTTTGGACAACTTCCAGTTCGTTACCACGAACCGTTTGATTAGTGATTTTATTTATCAAACAGTTTTTGCTTGAAATATAATCTTGAAATGCAGCCTGAAAGTGAAAATTCCATCGGGTTTGCAAAATGTTCAGAACGAGATGTATCGCAATTTCTGGCGATAGTGAAATTAATTTCTATTGGTATAGTGCTAACACTGATAAAGCTACAAAAACAAGTTTCTTTCCTGTATTAAAATACCTCATCAATTTGTCTCTAGAACTTGAATCCTGGATTTTTTCCAAAGGGTCCCTTCTTCATAAAGCAGGGAAAAAACATGACTCGTCAAATCGAACATCCATCTCTATTCTTCCATTTTCCTGAGATAATAGGAGAAAGTAGTTGATGCCCAATTGAGCAACATTATTGAAAAGAATAAAAAAAATTTAGAAACTCAACTTGGGTTCAGAAAATTATTTACAGACATGGAAGTTCTAGACTGGTTGATTTGACTAGTAATGCATTTAAAGCTAGACTAATATCTTGCAGCCATGTTTTTCGAGGAGGAAGGAGGGAGGACGCGGTGGACTACTTATAGATTACTCATGCTTTTGAGTCGACTGGAGCTAATGGTTTTAGTCAAGAATCGTTATCATCGTTTCTTAGCAACCGGTATTAGATGGTTTAGAATGGTTGTTTTTTTTAAGGAGAAGAAAGAAAATAGAGTTTGGGATCAAACAGTTCGTGCTAACGAACTGTAAGTAAGGAGCGGCCTGGCTCAATAGCAAGTGAAACTCTAAAAAAAGGGAATTTTGATACCAATACATACATCAAAAGAATCAAATTTTAATGCTGATTTCAAATATATAAGTGTTATGAAGTTCAGTCCTACCCATCAAAAGTTACACACCTGAGAAAATTTGCCTGATTTTCGAAAAAAGGGGGAAACACTCCCTAAAATTTATAGAACCTTGATGAAAATCACACCATCAGATTCAGCGTATCAGAGAACTCTTCTGTAGAGGTTTCAAGCTCCTATCTGCAAAAATGTGAAATTTTGAATTTTTTTTTGCCAGAGGAAAGATCACGGATGCGTGTTTATTTGTTTTTGTTTTTTCCCCAGGGGTGATCGTATCACCCCGGTGGTCTTAGAATATCGTAGGAGGGCTCATTCGAACGGAAATTAAAAGTTCTAGTGCCCTTTTTAAGTGACAAAAAATGGGGGGCAACTAGGCCCCCTCCCACGGTCATTTTTATCCCAAAGTCACCCGATCAAAATTTCGAGATAGCCGTTTTGTTCAGCATGGTCAAAAATACAACAACTATGTCTTTTAGGATGACTTAATCCCTCAAAGTCCCCGGGGGGAGGGCTGAAAGTTATGAACTTTGCCCAATGTTTACATATAGTATTGGTTACTGGGAATCATACAGACGTTTTCAGAGGGAATTTTTTTCTGGTGGGGGGGGGTGGGTGGGTCGGGGTTTATGTGGGAGGATATTTCTGGAGGAAGTTTTCATGTGGGAAGGGACATTGCTATGAAGGGGGTGCCGGATTTCCCAGTATTATTTAAAAAAACGATCAGAAATTAAATAAAAAACAACAAGTTTTTCAACTGAGAGTAAGGAGCCACATCAAAACGTAAAACGAACATAAATTATTACGCATATGATTGGGTTCGTCCCCTAGTCAATACCTCGCTCTTTAAGCCAAAGATTTTTTAGAACTTTCATAAGAGCTATTTATTCTATTTAACGGCCTTTGTGATTAAGGGGTCATTTTTTAAGAATTGGAACAAAATTTGAACTTTAGCGTAAAGAGCGAGGTATTGACTTGGTGGCGAACCCCCTAATATACCTATTAAAAATATATGAATATAGAAGTTCGTTACGTAAGTTAATTCGTAAGTTACGTATATTTATTAATAATAAAAACGTTCGTAAATAAAATTAAATAACTTTTGAGAAAGCCATTTAACCAAATAAAGGTAAAATTAATGCGCAAATTTTGTTTTAATTGCTCATGTACGGTGAGCCAAAACCAAAACCAGCACTAATTCATAAACGTTCAAAAATTAAATTAAAAAAACAAGTTATTTAACTGAAAGTAAGGAGCGACATTAAAACTTAAAGCGAACGGAAATTATTCCGTAAATGAAAGGGGCTGTCGGCTCCTCAACGCCTCGCTCTTTACGCTAAAGTTTGACTCTTTTTCGCAACTCTATTTTTTAAAACAATAAAAAACTTTAGTGTAAAGAGAGAGGCGTTGAGGAGGGGACAGCCCCTTTCATTTACGGAATAATTTCTGTTCGTTTTAAGTTTTGATGTCGCTCCTTACTTTCAGTTAAAAAAACTTGTTTTTTTTTTTATCTAATCCCACAAAGATCAATCCTGGGATTTTTTTTCGAACGAGGAAAATGATCGAATCACAGTTAGAAATACTTGATAAGAAGGGTAAAAACATCAGAATACTTAGGGATTTCACGGAAAAAAGTTGAAACTTTAAGTAGAGGTCTTGGAGTAATTTACACGATAAAAATTATGTCTCTAAAAAGCTTTTGTAACAATCAAACTGTCTCTGCAAATAAGCTGCGGGTTCTTAATTTAGCCAATTAGTTTTATAATATCTTTTAAAAGAGTACAAATCTCCAGATTAAAGTAATAAAAATAGTATCGGTTAACATTTTTCCAGTTAAATTATCGACTGACGAATGATTATTCATTCTGAATTTTCTTTTTTCGTTTTCGTCTTTGGCCTGTTTTCCAGTTTTCTTGTTTTTTCATGATAGTTGTCAACTCTGAAATTCAAATTCAGTTCTTCGGGGCTTGCTATAATTATTTTTTTAAACAAATATCTTATCTTATCCTAAATATTGAAATCAGCAAACAGCAAATAACTCTTTTCTTGAAAATCTGTTCACTTAAAATATGAGACTGACCTGATTATAATACTAGAACTACAGATCATGTAACTAATGAATTTAGGAGCCCAATTTCGGTATTTTTGTAGTTTGCCATTATGGTCCTTATGTGTGGAATATACTGCCTAATTATTGTGAAGAATGCTTCTAGCCTTCCTACTTTCAAATCAAGGTTAAAGTACTTTCACATCAAGGGCAAGGGCAAATTCTCTCTATTCTGGGTATAGTTTTTATGAACAACCCGTTCTAGGTTGTCAATGTATTCAAATTATTGCTCTCCAGTTTTTGTTTTCTTCCAGTGTTTGAGTAAATGTGTATGATTGATTTTCACTGAATAGCCCAGCTTCACCTTTCAAGTTTCATTGCCTTTTCTGGCCGGAAAAATGGGCAAAGGTATAGCAGAGGGCAAATATTAAATATAAAAACAATTTGCCTTCACACTCTCTATTCAATGTTATTGTCAAATACAATAATTGCTGCCATCAAAATTGCGTCCAGCCTCTCCTCAATGAATTCAAATGTAGCCTTAGAGTATATACGAAATTTGGCTATTTTTGTGGTTTTGGTATTATCTTTTGCGCTTATTTCTTACCAACAGCTGATTCACAACGCCATTTAAAAAAAAGGAATAAAATCAGCAACCTTTGTATGTATTTGAGGACTATATCTGGCCCCATTAGGGTATCTGGGATACAATTGCAATGGCTGCGATTATTATATTTGGAAATAACATTGAATGGTAAATCCAATGGTGTATTTATTTCTCTTCTATCAAATTTTTTTTTTCTCTAAATCTCAAAAATGAATAGTCTCTAAATCTTTATAATCTTATCTCTATATCTAAAATGAATAATCTAGCGTAACTAACTTTGACATAAAATAATTCTTGTTTTGTTTTCTCTTTTAGATCAGAGCTACTTTGGAAATTCCCTAGTTTAAGCCGCTATCCTTAGAGAAATGTCATCAAGTTTGGCATATCAACAATGAAAAGAAAAAAAGATTTTGCGCAATCAATGATTGGTTTTGGAATCGTTTTTCAGTTAAGAAGACGTGCAAGATTTTCAAAAGTTGTAAAGGCAAGAATAGACGAACTGAAAACAGCCATCAAGAAAAATACTCGATGAACTTATTTCAAAATTCTAGATTCAAATTCGAAAAATAACTGACCAAAGATAGTATTTACACTTAAAACAACTTCTACAAGGAGATTAATCTCGCAATAAATTGTTAATTGTTTATTAACGCTTAAAAGCTTAATTGTTTGTTCTCTCAAGTTTATTTTCCGGTTTCACATCCTTGTAAACCTTCCCACCTCATTTGAAAAGGTCCTACATTTCTGTTTGACCGCAGCTGGGTCGTCAAGGTCTAATCCTTGACAACCAATCCCCCCCCGTCTGTAAAATATAACATAACTATCTTTCTCTTATTGTAAAAAATAGACTGTAGCAGTTGAAGCGCAGAGCATTGTGTCAAGCTTGAGCCACACCTGTGATAAGTGTGGCTCCTAGAATCAAAGTTTATTTCTAAGACATATCTTCCTATTGTTTAAAATTCCTTTTCAACTATAAAAAACCATGTGCCTTGTTTTTGATCCTTTTTAGGTTTTCATTGGTGCATTTCTATTATTAGTATCACAGAGGTGATTAAACCTATCCCCTTGTTCATGTATCTTGGTAGTTTATGTCCTATTCATATCAGTGGCGGATCCAGAGGAGGGGCGAGGGGGGCACGCGCCCCCTAATGTAATCTAAAGTAGTGTAATTTACTTCATTAACGCAAGTATGCGTTAAATAAACTTGCTCCTAACGGAAGTTTATCAGATCAACCTATTTTGCGCCCCCCCAGAAAAATCCTGGATCTGCCCCTGATTCATATCTCCATTTATTGCTAGTTTAAGTAGTTTAGCAGTGTTGAAAATAATTTCCAAACAAGCTTTCACACACTGGACTTTTTAAACCTCCAAAAATGTTCTTTGTCTCATTAACAATTATACCCAGTGCAGCAAAATTATCTGCACAATTGGAATTTTGGCATCATGGGTACCAATTAGAGGGGAGGGGAGAAAAAAGCTCCTTCCTACATTTTCAAAATTAATTTATTATGTTCATTATAAAAACCGGAAAAAAATCGTTGCCTTCCCCCAACATTTTTGTGAATTAACACTACATTTAGGAAAGTGTTACCTTTTTATTTAATGCTAAGTTCTCTGACAGCCTTTGCTGCATCAGCTAGGATAAAATTCATCAAAATAATAAAGGCAAACGGAAAGGTGATAGCCTACAAGCCTGATTAGATTAAATACAGGGTTTATTAAAAAAAAGAAAAAAGGCAACAAAACAAAACACTTGTCCTCCTTAAGCTGTCACTTGTTCAGAGTATATCAACCCTTCATTCATTTATAATACTATTAAATAAGGAAAAAATTAAGAAAGAGAAGAAAAAAAGAAACAAAGAGAAAAAATACTGTACTTACCCGCTCCTGATCGCAAAAACCCTTCCTACCAATAATTAATTCCATTTTCCAACAGACCCAATACCGCTGCTTCCTTCCAACAACATTTTTTTTTTATTTTTTATGGAAAAGTTTTTTGTGGCATAGTGAAAGCAATGCTACATCTTATGTTCACAAACAGACAACGGTAATACTATTTTAGAGAAAAAAAGCTGAACAACATATCCAAAGTTCCACATTCTAGGTCGACGCAAAACTAGTTTTTTTTTGCTTTTCATGTCAATTTTTTCAGGTTTTTCTTAAAAAAATGAACTGTCGGTAAATGTTCATTTTTCTGTATATGAAGTACCGTCCCGATGTAGAATGAAGAGCTGAGCCCGAAAATGAAAGAAAATTTGATGTAAAATGTACCAGAAAAGTTTCATTATCACCAATATGTGATTTTAGTAGGAATGACCTATCGACTCCGGATTACACATAATTTATGCATGTTTTTATGGTTTTTGTCACTGCGAATGAAAAAACAGGATTTTTCTCACTTTGAAGTATTTTCAAGGTCGATTTATTTGTTGTTGTTAATGGACCAGGTGTAATGACACTGGGGGTGATTTACATAATCGCTAGGGGGAATGTATTGATTCAGGACTCGACTAGGGGAACTAAATTTCCAAGGTCAATTGATTTGTTGTTGTTGTTCGTCCAGGTGTACGCTAGGGAGAATGTTTTGATCCAGGAATGGGAAACAGGAAGTGCATGCCTCCTTCTAAGCTAATCAGAGAGTCGGTTACATCTCCTTCTAAACCAATCAGAGAGTCGCTTACATATGGTATCCCCATTACATCGCAATTCACCCTTGAGATTTCATATATAATGGACATGCGTTGTGATTAAATTATCAGAAAGTTCTGTGACACTAAGGATATAACAATGAATATTATTGATTTGGATACTCTGGATACATCGATTAACAATGTGAGTTCTGTTTAGTACATTTTCATTCTTTATTTTCAAATAAAATTATTTTCCTTGGTCACCCTCCAGTATATTCAGGTAAATCCCACCCCCTCCCCCTCTAATACAAACTCCACTATGCTATCTTTATAGTCCTTAGAAGACTATAAAATATGATCTTTTAACAATGCGAACCCCCCCCCGTTAAGACTTTAATTCTCTCATAGGAAATAATTCTCTTTTTTCAATAAATTCTTGCTTTCTCTATTTCTATCTAAAGTGACAACTGACTTCTGTCAGCTATTAATATGCTGATTCCATTTAAGCCGTCACCCTATCTTTTATCAGTTCCGCAAAGATTTAAATAGAGTTAATTATTGCATCCTGTCAACAGTCATCCGCTATCTACGAAACCAGGGGATTAAGCTTTTTGTAGGTTTCACAGAAAGACACTTTTTTTCCAGTCGAATTAGCGATAGGGTAAATCTTATGTAATTGCAAGGGGAGCTGGTGACAGTTATGATAAATAGTTTCATATGGTATTGTTTTTCATTTTGAGTATTCAGTGTTTATATGGGGGGAGGGTTTAGGGTTACAATGCCTCGCTTCAAGCAGCTTCGCTGCAAGGTGAAAATAAACTGCCCCCCCCTCTAATAAAAACTCCACTATGCTATCTTTATAGTCGTTAGATGACTATAAAATATGCTCTTTTTAACCATGTAAACCCCCCTCCCCCCGTTAACGACTTTAATTATTTCATAGGAGATAATTCTCTTTTTTCGATAAATTCTTGCTTTCTCTATTTCTATCTAAAGTGACAACTGACTTCTGTCAGCTATTAATATGCTGATTCCATTTAAGCCGTCACCCTATCTTTTATCAGTTCCGCAAAGATTTAAATAGAGTTAATTATTACATCCTGTCAACAGTCATCCGGTATCTACGAAACCATGGGGATTAAGCTTTTTGTAGGTTTCACAGAAAGACACTTTTTTCCAGTCGAATTAGCGACAGGGTAAATCTTATGTGATTGCAAGGGGAGCTGGTGACAGTTATGATAAATAGTTTCATATAGTATTGTTTTTCATTTTGAGTACTCAGTGTTTATATGGAGGAGAGGGGGGAAGGGGCTGTGCCTCGCTTCTAGCAGCTTCGCTGCAAGGTGAAAATAAACTGTCCCATCCCCTGTCAACTGCAAGGGGGATGGATTCATTGTATAGACATGTACACCCTTTGACAAGAAAACTAATGTAGTAATTCCTATATATATATAACCCGGACAAGTTTAGTGTTTGGTTAGCTTTTATTTATCCCCATATTTACTAATTTTTTTCTTTGAAAAAGGGGAAAATTATTTCAATACTAACTTTTTTCTCTTCTTTTAAGGACAATAATGAAGAATGTATTGCCCCCCCCTCCACCTAAGAGGGCATGGGAGGTTGGCTATTCAAGACCAATGCTGCCTACGCAAGCTACATCCTCAACGCAAGCCCCTGACCATCGAGCTGTCGCTCAACCTGATGTCGCTGTCAGAAAGTTAAAAAGAGATTGGACGGCTGCACACATGATGGCAAGCCCCAGTGCTCCAACCCCTCAAGCCCGTGACATCGCTGCCCCACCTACACAAGGTCAGGAGGTTGCCCTCCAGCATGCGTTGCCTGGGCCTTCAGGCACTCAACTGCAACTGGGATATAAAAATGTGAGCATTTTTGTTTAACTAACTTATAGAAATATGCGAAAAACAACAACAAACCCATTTTTCATCGCGCTGTAAAAGTGTGTGTGTGTGTGTGTGTGTCTCAGAGATATTAAAATATTAACACCCCGCCCCAACCATTGTTTTAAATTTCGCTGCTCCTCCTCCCTCAGAGATATCTAAATATAATGTAATTTTTTTTTGCTTTTCAAAGAAAGCCACTCTTTTTTTCTAATCTTTCCTATTTTCTCTGGCCCACTGTATACATAAACTTCGCTATCTCATAATAATATTTTTCTTTAATTTCTAGTGTTGTCAATTACTGATCATAGATTGACTAGATTCTTTTAAGTCAAAGCAGAATGCTATTTTTCGCCATTGAATATTATAGTTTTAAGGATTCGGTCTCCCAACAATCGACTTATTTCATCAGTCGTCAGTCAGTCAGTCAGTCAGTCAGTCAAAGCCAGTCAAAGATATTAAAAGAAAAAAATTGCTCCCCCTTTTTAAATCAGGTCAATTATCGTATACAGTGGAGAAGGCGGCCGCCAAGCGCCGCGGGAAGCACTGCAGGAAGTGCCACGGGGCCCGCTTGACCGGGGGCAGTTCGGAGGGGGCATTAAATAGTGGAAATTGGGGGGAGGGTTGTTTGAACAAAATCAAAACCTTCTATGTAATCCTTTAGATTTTCGCTAAGTTGGAACTTTCAGAATATATATATAGAGTAGAGAGAAGTAAATGCTACTGCTAAGCAGCACATTTTTTTTTAATAGTAATAATCCAATTTTTTTTAAAAAAAACAGTAGGGTTGATTTGCCAACACTTTGAAAATAAGCTATTTTTCATTTATAGGTTGTTCTAGTTCCATACTCGCCATCTCTCCCCTGCTCGTCAGTTGGAGAAGGAGAGGACGCGCCTATGGGGCTTTACAACAACAACAACAATGAAATATCTCAGCAGGTCAGCTATAATTCACTTGAATTTATTCCTGATAACATTGATGACTTTTTAAGTGATTTTCTTTTAAATATTAATAATAGCACAGTTGGGCAGGTTTTGGGAGACTTGAGTCCAAACACACTACAAATTTTAGAAGATTTTACCAGGGAATTAACGGGGAACCCTCCTCTAGCCCCTGATAACATAATTACACTTCAATCAAATGAAGTGCCTTCCCATAGCCCTATTATTGAACAATGTGGGGGAGGGGGTGGTGATAATTATATACAAGAGGAGGTAGGGGTGGGGGAGGGGGTGCTGATAATAATATACAAGAGGGGGTGGGGGATGGGGAGGGGATGTTGATAATAATAATATACAAGAGGGGGAGGTGGGAGAGGGGGTAATATCCAATTTACGACATTTCCCGAATTTCAGCTGTCAAACACAATTTTAAATACGATAGTTGTCTACACTGCAACCTTTGGAGACCCATTTAATTCGCTTTTGTATGGTAATTTTGTGCTTGACCCTGTAGAAATTGTTCTTGACTATGTAGATATAATTCGTGCACTGCTAGAGAATCAAATTCAGTTGTGGGGAGGGGGAGGGATTCAATTAAGGTTTCTATTGTTTTAAAGGTGTTTTATTTAAATGAGGGAAAAAGTGAGGTTTACCATCATTATGTACATACCGAAATGTGAGTGATCTATCCAAATTTAGAGAATTTTGAGGGTGTTTTTTCCAAGTGGATAGGTCAAATTATTACGCATCTTGAGAGTTATACCGTAAACGGGAGTGGGTCGGTAGTTCTTTATGTTGAAAATTTAAGCACTAATGTCTGTAAATTTAAAAAAAAGATTTTATTTTAAGAGGGGGGCATGGGGAAAGGGCAATAGTTTTAAAATATAATCCTGATTTAGAAGGATGTCAAGGTGTCCAGCGGATCTGTTTTGAAACAGGTCAAAAATGTTTCAAGTACGCTTTCCTCATATCATCTTTCGAGCCTCTAGCACGTGACGCTTCAAAGACGAATTTAGATCACTGGGCTTTACATGGGAAGGAGGGTCCGATTTTCCCATTGTAGATTTCACTTGTTTAGAGGGAAAATACCCAGTAACACTCAGGTCTATTGATATTTTTGAAAGGGCCAATGCCCATTTAAATATCGGCGTTACTGTGGTTCAGTATGAAACTGAATTTGAAGATGGGGTTCGTTCAAAAAAGAAATGGGTGGTGTTCCCAGTAAGAGGTCCGTCGATTAATTTGTTAAACACTGGGTTCGGTTGTTGTACACACTACCATCTAGTGACCTAACCAATTCAATTGGCCATTTCAATCCAATTACAGACATCAGTAGAGTTCTGGGGGAGGGTAAGAAATAGGAGTACGTTTCTACTGTCCAACATGCCTGTCTCGATTCCGTAGCGATATAAAACTACGGGATCATATGAAGCACTGTAGATGGCATGGCTACCAGTCAGTGGAAACGGTTTCAGGGGATAGGGCCATTTTACGTTTCAAAAATTTCCAAAACAATCTCCTCCAGAGCAATAAAATCTCGTTGGATTGTGAAGCGAAGCTGGTGGAAGTGAACGATCCTCGATTTCCAAACCGAATCAAAGAATATCAAGCTATTGCAGTGTCCTACGCCCACGCGCAAAGAGACAGTTCTAACACCATGCAGTTGTTAGAAATAGTTGAAACACTGGATGAGGGAGAGTGCATGATCAAGGCACTGACTAAATTAATTGGCACAGCTAATAGCGCTATTTCTCGTTTGAGAAATACGCATTAACCTATGGTGTTGTCTGAAGAGGATCGTCTCGCGATTAAAAATAAAAAAATATGCTGGGTTTGTAAGGGGGAGTTTGATGAGGGGGATAAGGGGACTAAAGGGAAAAGAGGGGGGAAGGGGAAAGTCAGAGACCACAATCACTTGTGGCAGAAAATATTCCTCTGGGGGTAGTAATTTTAGAGGGGTAGCGCATCAATCGTGTAACATAAACGTTAGCCAGCAGTTTTTTATCCCAGTTTTTATTCACAATTCAAATTATGATTTAAAATTTATTTTAACGGCACTGGCACGTATGCACAGGGAGGGAGGGGGAGTAGATAGTCCATGGGTAAATAATTCATTTACCTATAACATCATTCCCAAATCGGCCGAGAAGTTGGTGCTTCTCGAGCTGAAATGGCAGGTAGTAATTAACGGGCATACGTGCTGGAATAAAATCAGGTTTTTAGATTCTTTTAGTTTTTTTCCCAAGGCATTGAGTCAATTGATTCAAGTTCAGAAAAGCGACAATTTTGATAGTTTTTCTTTGCTTAAACAGCACTTTCCAGACAGTGAAATGTAGGACCTATTGACCTATAAAGGTGTATACGCATACGACTATTACTGTTCTGGCGCTCGCTTAAGTGAGGTGAAACTACCTCCAATTGAAGCTTTCTATAATTCACTCACCAACAGTGAATGCACAGCCAAGGACTATGAGTTTGCCAAGAAGGTGTGGTCTAAGGGGAATTGTAAAAATGGGTGGGATTATTGTAGACTGTACTTGGCCAGTGACGTTTTAACTCTGTTTAGACATAGTCTGCAAGAACACAGACCAAATCTATTCAGAGTTCGGACTAGATATAGGTTATTATTTTTCCACACCACATTTGGTGATGGACTTGATTTTAAAAATTAGTAGGGAGGAAATAGGTCTAATCACCGACGTGGATCAACACCTTTTTGTAGAAAGATAATGAGGGGTGGGTATTTTTTCATGGGGATCGCGTCTTGTCAACCGATCCGAGCAGACAAAACAGCAACACCGGTGCAAAGTCAAATGCAGTGTTCTTGGACATGAACTCATTGTACCCCTCGGCAATGTCTCACTACTCTTTGCCATGTGGGAACTATCAATGGCGTGAGAATCCTTGTGAGTTCCCCAACATTACCACCGTCGAGGACAATGGGCCACAAGGATGGTTCTTTGAAATTGACGGGCATATTCCACTGGCGCTTCATGATTCAGTCAGAGATTTTGTTTTTCCCTGTATCAATTGACCAGTGAGCAGGGACTCACTGAGCTCCTACAATCAATCATTGGTCGAGGATTTGGGGATGCACTGGACGCCCTCTAAGCAAAAACTGATTGCAGATTTGGACCCTAAGGAGAATATTGTTGTTCTCCCTGTGCTTTTGCACTGGATGGTGAACAATGGTTTCAAGATCACCAAAATACATAGGGTCCTGCAATTTAGTCAGAAGCCATACTTAAAGATGTTTATCGACACTTTTGTTGATAAACGCTCTCGGGCAAATAGTAAAGTAGAGAAGGAAATGTACAAACTCATTCTAAATTCAGCGTTTGGCAAAATGTGTGAAAGCGTACGCAAAAGATCTCGCTGCGACGTCATGACTGACCCTCAAGAGTGTGCACGGATTATTGCCGACCCCAATTTTACAACGTTCACGAGCATAGAGGCTGGCATGGTTCTTCTACACAGGAAAAGAGAAATGTGGTACTGAACAAGAATATAGCAGGAGGTAGTTCAGTACTTGAAATTTCCAAAAAGCTCATGTTGTCGTTTTTTTACATTGTGTGCAAGGTGCAATGGCCACGGGAGGGGGAGGTTCAAGTTTACTATGGGGATACAGATTCTCTGCTGTTAAAGGTAAAAACCGAGGATTTATTGGAGGATTTAGAAAATGGGGAACACATCAGCTCGCGGATAGATTTCACCAACTGGAATCCGTCCCTCTACCCCGAATTGGTGAAACGTCAAGCCCCCAAACAACTACTAATGTTAAAATCAGAGACGGGGAGTGATTTGATATCCAGGGGGGTGTTCCCGGGTCCTAAAGTTTATTGCGTAGAAACACATAACAGGGATGTAAAGCAGGCGTGTAAAGGGGTGCCTACACATTTTGTAAAGAGCAATTTCAACATGAGCGTGTAAAGAGACTGTGTAGAGAGTAGCTTAGTGCCGAGAGCACAAGTGCTTGCAATTCGCTCTCTACAGTATAAAAATTATACTGTAAGAGTGGAAAAGAATGCAATGTCGTGTATATCTGACAAAGTCTATCTGCTCGAGAATGGTGTAAGTGTACTGCCACATGGTAACTACCTTATTTCAGACCGGCTTGAATGCATTGACTATCGCAATCAACTTGGTCTGGATAAATTAACCTAACCACTAACCCTAACCCAACCTAACCACTAACCTTTCATAAATTAACTAACCTAACCTAACCACTAACCTTTCATAAATTAACTAACCCTAACCCAACCTCACCTTAACCCAACCTAACCCAACCTAACCTGTAGTGACGACGACTATTGTATACAGTTTTTTCCACCGCGGTTCCGGGGGGTGGGGGGTCCCAACCGCGGCCGGCTTTCGGCCCGCGGCTCCCTGGAGGGTGGAGGGTATTAAATTCATAGTGTTCAACTGTGCTATTTTAAGTTCATGTTCATGTTCGTGTTCCAAGTGTTTTTTTTTCATGTTGTGTACACATAGTGTGTGTGTGTGCTAATGTACAAAAAGTGTGTGTTTGTACATGAAGTGTTTTTTTAAGACAATAAGTGTTGTTGTTGTTGTTGTTCTTGATGAACAAAAGTGTTTTTATAATCAATGTTGTACATAAAGTGTTTTTTTATCGTTGTTCATGTTGAACAAATAGAGTTTTCATGTTTGAACAAGTGTCAATTTTTTGTTGTTCTTGTTGAACAAGTGTCATTCTTATGTTGTTGTTCATGTTGAACAAACAGAGTTTTCATGTTGAATAAATGACCATGAAATATAGTTTTTGTTGTTCTTGTTAACTTACTAGATAGATCTATGGGAAAATTATTACTACTACTACTTATTCACTGGACACGTATGATTTACAGTTAGTTGTAGTCCGACTGTTGTCAACAACAGCAGTAGCAGCATGTATCAATGTAAAACACCCTTCAGATCGTTTCTGTGTGGTCCGTCAATGTCAAAGAAAACAACACTTTTAGCTAAAATAATTCAAAATTGTAATAAAATGTTTCTTGAAAAACCAAAGAAAATTTATTGTTGCTATAGTATTTGGCAGGAGTCCTATGATCAAATAAAAGCCATTGCCACAACCATACCAATACAATTCATACGGGGACTTAATGTTTTCAATAGTATAGAACCAAACTCGTTGCTGATTATTGATGATTTGGCTGAATCCATTGAACAGTTCTCACAGGAAATGCTACAGCTGTTCACCGTTCGCTCTCATCATGAACAGGTTTCCATAACCCAAGTTCTACACAATCTGTTTCATCAGAGCAAATGTATGCAAACCCTTGCTTCGAATTGCACCATCTATATTATCTATCGAGTTGTTCGTGATTCTAGCTCACTAATAACTCTCAATAAGCAAATATATCCAGGCGCCCCTAAATTTCTGCTTTCAGCGTACACTCAGGCTACTAATAAGCCCTACGGTTACATTTTGCTGGATCTTAATCAGAGCACGCCCGAGGATCTACGTGTAGTCACCGACATTTTCGACAAAGAAATTACAGTATATCTTCCGGTGAACAGTAGAAAAGGCTATTAGTTGGCATTATGACACTGAAGAAACTACACGAACAACGGCATTTATTTTCCGTTTTAGGCACTTCAAAACCTCCACTCAGGAAGGCTATATTCAAACATGGTGTTGACAATGATTTCATTAATCTAATATCTAAACTTAGTTTAAATATGACCGAAGGCAAATTCAACAGCCAGAAGGTGTTAGACAACAGACAAAGCAACATCGTTCCACTGTACGCGCCTTGGCTTGTAAAAACAAGGGAAAATTTTTAAAAGGAAACGTCTCCTTCAAGCGGGCGGTAGCTTTTTCACACTTTTACTGCCAATAATTGCAGGACTTGTAAACAGTTTTCTCTAGAGAATGGCTAAACCCTATAAATTGACACCATTTGAACTTGTCCTCTCGCCCGTCGAACATTTTGAAGACAATCTAAGCAAATTCATTAATGATGAGAATATTGCCGATGACAAAAGACTGCTTTTACTTCAAGATGCATTGTGACGTGTGGATAAACATAGACCTTATCGTGAGAGACCAGCCGCTGTCACCGTCACCGATCCCTCTAAACAGGAATCATCTCCTCAAGATTCTCCAGCAGCAGCAGGAGTGCAATCAAAGGAGAAGGAATTGAATTCAATTGTATAGAAAATTGGAAACCTATTGCCAATGACCTATCGAGAACAGAGTAAAGGAGTATTATCATATCTCATGTTGGAAACTGGTGATGATGATGATGATCACAAGTTCAAGTCGACAGCACAGGGAAACGAATTATAATTCAGGGAAAAGTTGTAATCTAGTTGATTTAATATGTGATATGGTGCCGAATCGTAAAGCACTTTTATCATTTTACAGTAATCTATACACCTTTCTGAATGCATCAAACTTTGCCAAAAGTCTTATTGGCAATAAGCAAATAATAAAGAAACTAAGAGAATATAGTCCTCCAACAACGCCAGCACCAGCACCACCATTTAAAAAAGAAGAAGATTCAATATTTGAAAATACTAGCAGCAGCAGCAGCAGCAGCAATGATTTTATAACACCTGTTGCTGCTAGTCAAAAGTGAAGACGGATTGATTCACCCTCCAGTGTGCAAAAGGGGAGTGGACATTACACTACGTGTTTGTGTTCAAAATGGATGAAGTTCTGAAACATGTCTATGAAAATATTGGTGAAGCGGGAAGTTTAAGTTCCCCCAAAACGCTTTCTAAAGTTGCCTCTGACAGCACATTAAAAAAAGCAAAATAGTATCTAGAGAATGAACCGAGTTACACACTGCACCGGAATCGCAGGCTTCGTGGCAAACAATATCGACAAACTAAAGCCTTTTTCCCTCTGCATATAATGCAAACGGATCTTTTATTTTTAGACGCAATTCAACGGCGTCACAATTCACCCTACAAATATATTCTGGTGGCAATCAGTGTCTTTAGTCGCTATGCCTATGCCATTCCATTACGGTCAAAGAGAGGTGTTGAAGTTGCTCCGGGCATTGAAAGTATTCTTGAACAGGATTGCTATAGAAAAATTCAATCGGACCGAGGTAGCGAATTTGTTAATCCCCATGTGCAAAAGGTTGTATTGAAATATAATACAACACTTTATCATAGTCACAGCCCGATAAAGGCTGCATTGGCTGAACTATTGACAAGAACGATTCGTCTATTAATTTCAAGATATTGTACACTGAAAAATACATCTGCTTTTATTCATGATTTAGATAAAATCATGTGGATATACAACCATCGACCTCATCGATCTCTGTCCAACTCAAGCCCTCTTGAAGTTCATTGCAGTGAAAATACATTTGATGCTTTTCTAAAGCAATACTCCAATGGTGAAAAAGAAAAAAAAATGTAAGTAAGAAATTCAATGTTGGTGATACTGTTCGAATTAATAGAACCACCAATATTTTTGAAAAGGGGAATTATTTATGGAGCACTGAACTTTTTAAAGTGTCCAAAATCCTGGACACCAAACCCACGACATATCGACTGCGAGAAACAAAAGATGATGAGATTCTCGGCGGTTTTTATGAATATGAACTGCAAAAAGTTAGAAACACTAGTGAAATTTATCAAATGGAAAAGATATTAAAAGAGTCGTACTCGTAAGGAAAAAAGACAGTTGCTTGCTCGCTGGCTAGGATACAACTCTAATTTTGATTCTTGGGTCGGTGCTGAAGACGTTAACAATGCCCAATGATTTCTATGTGACTTTCATGTCCAATGTTTCTGATCCTCTCTACAATGACTTGAATAGAACAAGTGATTTTTGGACAAAACTCTCTCCCACCATCAAATTCGACGACGGAAAGTATGAAGTGGCTCTTGTCGACTGCATTCTAAAAAATACCTACGACATCCTGAGAAAAGATCGTAAATATGATATAAAAATTAGACCCTATGGTTGGCCACCACCACCCTCAGGTGATCAAGAACAAATTCAAAAAATCAATTGGATGAATTATGCATATATTGAATTACCCTACGAGGAACTCACCTGTATGAATGATTTATGTCGTTCTATTAATAAAAGAATTTCCGCTCGTAAAAAAGGAGCTTTTCATTTCAACTATTCAAAGGAGGAGGGCAGGATCTACATTAGTTCACCTATTGCCAATGAAAAGGTTATTCTCAATGATAACCTAAAGGATGTTCTTGGCTTTAAGCTCAATATAATCAACGGTAAAAGTTCCGGAAACACTAATTTCATTTTTGCTGACTACCCGCCTGCCTTCTCCACGGACACTTGTACGTATATTTCTCTACGCTTCATTTGTGGAAACATCTCGGGTTGGTAATTCAAATGTTCCCCTCCTACGAGTTCTTGAACGAAAAACCAATCAAGAACATATTCACCGCTACAATATAAAGCATCTTCAATATATTCCCGTAAACATTCCTATTTGGAACTCTGTCAGTTAACACTACGAACTGAATTGGGTGATCCCATAGCAATTTCAAAAGGTTTGGCTGTGATTACATGCCATTTTCGACCCATCGTTCAACAACAAGATGTCTAATAGAAAAGTGGTATTCATTTGTTCTGATATTGACTGCTATGTTAATACTCTTGGCCCAAGACAACAGGGCAATGGAATGGACTATTAAAAAAGTCGCTCGTCAATGTCTGGCCACGGTCTTGGCAGTTGGTTTGCTAAGCTGTTTCGCTCTGCACTACCTCTGGCTAGAAAATATCATGTACCGGCAGCGACAGATTTTGCATCCTCTACACTATACGATTGGGGCTCTGGCAAGGATTTTAAAAAAAGTGCTTCGGAAAATCTCAGGTCCAATGCGCGAACCCTTGGCGAGAGATTAAAACAAAATGGAAAAGGTTTAGAAAGGTCGAGAAACACTGCATCACTCATCAGTCTCTACTCAGGTCAGAAACGAAAGACATCACCACTCTTGTCAAAGAAAAGAAGGAAAAAGCCGACACGTAGTGTAAACAGAAGAAGAAGCCCCAGGAAGAGAATTGTTAGATCGAAACTAGATTTATTTTCCTAAGATGTCCTACCTACCGCATAAGGATTCTCAACCTTCAATCACCTCATCATTGAATCTATTCAATGCAAAAAATGTTGATGTGAGTGTCAAGCATGGATACTATGAACAATTTTATCCACAAGAACCCCTCTCTGATAATATCCACTTTCAAATTTATTCCAACGAAGACTACTCTATGGACTTGTCTTCGACATTTATAGATTTACAAATGAAAATCCGGGAATCCGATAATACATTGCCAATTGGAGCCGATGGAATATCCTATGAAAATTGTATATTACATTAATTATTTCGTCAAATCAGTGTCTACATCAATGGCACGCTGGTGAGCACAAGCAACAATCTCTCAAATTATACAAGCTATATGCAATTCATGTTGATGACACCCAAGTCATACAAGGAATTGAGAGGCACCTCCATTGGATATGAATATATTACTAATACTGATAGTACAGATGCACTTAAAAATGCTACAACTAGCGAATTACATATAGTTGGAAAAATATATCATGAAATATTTAATATACCCCAATGGCTACCACCCAATGTTAAAGTGGATATAAAACTGACGCTTGCACCATCCAATTTCATATTGAGAAAAGAGCTTGCTGCCAATCCTGATGTGACTCTCTCCCTCACTTCGGCAATACTTCATGTACGCAAACAACAAGTCATGAGTTATGTTGCTTTGGGAGTGGAAAAACTGAGAGCCAGTGGAAATAATGTTAAACTACTTGTTCCTCCTACAACCACCAATCAACGTCATATTACCATGGGGTCACGCACCTTCACCGACTCATCCTTTATCAATGGCAAAATTCCGTCAAAACTCGCTTTGGCTTTTGTAAAAAGCGCCAGTGCAATAGGATCGTGGACTGGATGCCCACATAGATTTGAAATAATTGGACTTTCATCTCTTGTGTGCAAAGTAAACGGTATACCACTCTACAATCTATCTTTTGATAAATCCTATAGAACATTGTATGAGTTGACCATGCAAACCCTAGATCAAGATTCGCAACTATTTGAAAATGGTATAACCGAAGAAATGTTTGCTAAAACACATGGTATCATTGTACTAGATTTGTCTGGTACGCAGGATATGAGTATAGTACGTACGGGGAGTGTGCGTTTAGAGTGTACATTTGCCGACCCATTGGCTGAGAGTATTGCACTAATCTCACTAGATCAATATGAAACCTATTGGGAAATCACTCCCGAAGGCAGTATTCTACTAGACTTGGCACCATGAACACCAGTCAAATAGTCAATGTATTTATTATGGATCCCTACATGTCCCAGTACAAATCCTATTGTCTGTCCTCAGACTTTCTTGGAAAAATTCAAAGTGCGAACAATACCTTAATTATTTTTAATAGCAGTCCGTCGACTATGCTGACGGGTCATTGGCTTTGCATCTTTCAAACAATGAGGACGATTGAATTTTTTTATCCTCTTGGTCTACCCTATACATTTTACACACCCCACATCAGCAACTATATTGAGAGCAGTGGAAAAACTATGATTCAAAATCGGAAGAGGGTGCAGGATCTGACGACTAAAAGCTGTGGCTTCGATGCACTACTATATTTTGTGTTCCGATGTCGCGGCTATACTTACAAGCAGTTTCTCCACATTTATGGTGACAATCCACGTCTGAACGACTTTCTAGTGGAAAATATCCTCTCAGACCTATATAATATTGATTTCAGTGCCCTAAGAGTAAAGTGCTTAAAAAATGTTTGTGAATTTGTTTATTAATAACGTATATACAACAATGTCTTTAAATCTTCAATTTAGATTTCTTCTTCTTCATCGGTGTATAGGCAACTGTCGTGAACCGCTAATGCTGGTAAATCATTTGGATTCACTGTATATTGATCTTGATTGGCTGCAAAGTCAGGGTCACATTTTCTACAGTACAATGTAACTTCACTCTTGTCATATCTCTTTGTATAGTCAATGATACTATTTGTATTCATATTATGAAATTCTCGAGTTTCAATCTGTCTATTTGAAGCAATATCGCATACAGTGTTTTCAAATGGTGAATCACATTCGTTAACTGCCAAATAAAAATCACTTGGTTTATAGTCATAATAGGCAGTGTCGTCACAACGATGACGTAGAAACCATTTTGTCTTGTTACCCCAACAGTTGAATCGTAGACCTGGCTCCTCCTCCCAGAATAACTTAAATCCACGACGATACCAATCTCGTAGAAATAAACTAAAATCACGTTTGGGATTCCTTCCAATCATAGCGGGGTAAGTATTCTCCCACTGATCACATTTATCATAGTGACAATTGGAGCACAGATGTCCTCTAGGGTGAGAGTCACATACCTCTTCAAGACATGAATTACATCCTTTAATTTGTACTACATAGCCTCTATGTAATTTACAAGGATTACATAATTTACGCTTTTCACTATAGTCATCAATAATTGTACAATTCTCACATTGACTCCAACTGCCAAGAGTGTATATACATAGTGGACATGTATAGAACTTTTTTTTATTTCTGATGTCAACTCTCTCTCACAGCTAAAACGAAACTGATCGTTCCAGCCGACGGATAAATTCAAGGTGGAGGAATGAGAGAGGAGTAACTCTGTGACGTCACCTCTTTCGAATGTTGTGGGGGGAGCCATCTACATTGAATCCATTGGCAATGTTTTTAAAAGTGTATCCACGATATGATTCTGCTTTGTTCCAGTTAATATATCAATAAATTGAGTATAAGCATTTGAGTCACATCGACAAAGCTTCATACAATAGTCCAATGGGGGAGAATCAGTTTTCATTATATTGTCAAGTGTTCCCCGAGAGAATATCCTGCGTTGAAGAGATAACTCAAGAAATCATCATCCAAAATCAAATGTTTTTCCATAAACACAAGATTTGATCTAATTCTCTCTTTCTCAAATTTATTCATTTTTCAATCCTTTCACTCTGACTGCTGACTCTAGACAGACCATGAATCGTTAGCCCTAGCATTCTAACCTGACAAAAAGAAAGGGAACATTTTCGATTTCGAAACAATTTTATTGAATAATTACAACAATAATACTAAGCATGTACGATTAGCGATACAGTTTATTGTCTTCGATATATTTCACTAATGCACTTAAAGCACATTGAAGTCTATTCACATGTGCTATATCAACTTTTGCAGCGAAACATAATTGATCCTCCATTTTAAATTTGCTCAAGGACACCACATATCTTGCATATACTTCATCCCATTCCAGACAAAGCCGTGATCCTCTCGTGATTTCCAACGCAATGTTTGGTGTTCTTGTATTATTGCCATCAACTCCACTATCAACTTCTAATAGGGTAAACATTCCACTCATCATCAACACAAATATATATCCAAATGAGTAAAGTCAAACTGTTCTTCTCACTCCTTTGAATTCAATTCACAGACTAATAAAAACTATAGCAAAAAGCCTTTCCTTATATTCCCTGCAATCCTCTCCCGCTAATATGTAACCAACCCTCTGATTGGCTTAGAAGGAGACACGTGATTTGGTTCCCGTTATCGGATCAATAAAATTCCCCCAGCGATTATGTAAATCAAGTTCTCGGAAATTCACTTCCCCTTCGATCACGCAATCAATTTCTCGGAAATCCACTTCCCCCTCGGTTACGCAATCAATTTCTCGGAAATCCATTTTCCCCCTCTTGTCCTAGATCAATACATCTCTCTCCCCCGTTAATGCGCATGTGCAAACTTCATCCCAGTGTCATTACACTTGGAAACAACAAATAAATAGACCTTGAAAGAACATCAAAGTGAGAAAAAACCTGTTTTTTCATTCTCAGTGACAAAAACCATAAAAACATGCATAAATTATGTGTAACCCGGAGTCGATAGGTCATTCCTACTGATTTTACCTTTCTCACAGTTGTGACCTCTTTTAAACCACACTATCAGAAGGCAACTATTTTGACATAAAATGATGAACTGAGCCCAAAAATCAAATTAACCTGATTTACTGTCTACTAGAAAACCCGTTTCATATTCATCAATATGCATTTTTTCATTTTCATATGACATATTTCTTTTATCACTTATTGTCCACCAATTCGTCGATTGTTGGTAAAAACAAGTTGCAATAGAAAAGATTTTCCCACCGTGTTGTAAAGAAAAAAAGCTGAACAACATATCCAAAGTTGCACATTCTAGGTCGGGGCAAAACTGTTTTTTTACGTATCGTGTCAGTTTTCTCACTTTCCTAACAAAACAATTAAATTCCGGTATTTGTTCGTTTTTCTTGAACTAAGTTATTATTCCGATGTAAAAAGACGAGATGAGTTCGAAAATTGAGTCAAACTTGGTGCACGGTATATGAAAAAAATTTCTAATCATCAATATAAGATTATTACGCTTCTCGTCGTCGTGACCCACATTCTTTTTACCAGACCATCTTTCGCTGGCTAAATTGTCAGTTTTGAAATCTAATAATTAATTAGCCTGAATCTGATCGTCGCTGGCTCCATCACCTGATGAGTCGGCCTAAAAAAAGAGATTGAATGATGTTTATTAAAACAAGGAAAATATTGGAAAAGGGAAATCACCTATAAAGATAGTTTTCAGCGGCCGACATTTAAAATCCCTCTTAGAATAAACTATTATAAACACACTGACTAGTCTTCAAAACTGCTAAAATTATCGAATCAACTTCATGAGCATTTGAAAGACAGAATCAAACTCCGACTACTGTTCACAACTTATTCTTTTGATTCAGATATCTAAGTTCGACGTTCTCCTCATCATTATAGCTTTCAATTCTTGGATAGTTAGAACATGATGTCCCTGTGCCCGTTTTACACGCTGCAGTGCAAGCTAAGCCATTTTTAAAGCAGCTATATCTCGTTGAGCTACATTCCAGTTGACAGCAGCACTATACGATTCTCAGAAGCAGACGTGGGGCTGGTGGAACGTCAGTAGTCAATGGATACAAGAAGTCATTTTTATTTTTCCAACCCTATTCCTCGGCTTCAAGTTCAGAATCTGGATCTCTACTCCATACCTGAAGTTGGTAGATAATCCCTGTAACTGTGGAAGTTAGCCGCATCAGAAGTTTGTGGTAAATGTTCTGGGTGGACAAAAGTGCTAGCAGTAGTCACCTTCTTTTAAAAGGTTCCCTTCGGAGTTCATTCAGATTTCCCCCTTTTGATGAGCCATACATCATGAGCAGAGCGTCTTCTCCAGCAACCCTTAATTCTTCCTTCGAAGCTGACTTCAGTATGGAAACTGCTGCTGATGTACGAAAATCGCCATCTGCCAGTAGCTTCTTCAGAGCAAGGCCTTTTCCCACACCCTGGATTCATGACGTAGAGTCAAAGCCTAATATGGCGGGAGCAAAAAGAATCCGATGGCGTGTCTCTTGAACAAGCTTCTCTTTCAATTTGTGAATATCCCATATTCGGTGAGCTTTGTTCGAATTTGGCTCAGGTGCAGAGAATAGTTTCTTGCTTGATAGGTCACCATGATAACACAATAGAAACAAAAGATTAGTATCATCTCCAATGACGGCAGTGTTTTAATACCGGGAAGAATCAACAACATCTTGCACAATTGGGACATCTGCATCACCTGGTGCCTGGACTACGACAAAACCCTTTGATCGGAGATAAAGAGCCAACAGGCAGATAAGCCTGGCCTTGTTTTTCTTGCAGGACAAGAAATCATACCTGTTTCACCTTCAGCTGCATAGCTGCAGTGAAGAAGATATCACGGCCGATTATACGACTTCTCTTTGACTGAACCATATCCTTCATGGTAGCTCCACCATCGTAGACGTCAAGCAAAATAGTGGCAGATGGATACTTTTGGGTCATGCAAGTAGCATAAAGGTCAAGGATCTCTGAGTATCGTTCATTTTTGGCCCATAGAATTCTGGAAAGAAGAACTCCACCGTGGATGATATATCGAATGCTCTTGGATAGGGGAGTAGAGCGCTCCTGAAGATTATAAGCCTGTGCTATAGCCTTGGCAAACTCTGGCTTGTTCGGAGACCGGAGCATGCAAGAACTGTCAAAAATAATGCCGGGTAGGAACACAGTTCGTTTTGAAAGTACTCAGATTCCGTGACATTGATCCTCTTTGCTAGCGTGATGAACCTCTGAAAAAGGAGAGTGGGGTTCAGTCTATTGCAATCTCCGCCTGGATTCTACTTTGTAGTAATTTGAAAAGCCTGTTGTTTTCGTGGAAATACAAGAAAAGCGACCAGCTTTCCAGATATGGAGTCAAATATTTTTAGGCCTAAATCTCTAGCAGAATCAACGTTGGCAGATTCGTGGGCTGTAAGACCGTTCGTGATGTTTCTTAGTTGAAGATACGCATTAAATGGTGATCCTTATTCTAAGAAATCGATAAGATCTGGGTGTCTTACAGTCTCTTAGCTGCCTCAGCTCGGACGTTTCCTTATGTTTTTCACTAGTTCCACAGAAAACCTGTGACATACCCTCCTTCAGAAGATTTAATGCAGAGCAGACTGGTCGAGACAAAACCCATAAAGACCTTTGAACCTCTATCATACCACTTCCATCGGTAACACCGCCAGCGGTTTTGAGACAATGCATGAGCTCTTGCTCAATGACAAGATCCGTGAAGAACCCAGGCCTAGAATCTATCAGAACGTCTGATCACAAGCATCCCATTCCGGAAGGCTTGATAAATGGTGAAGTGAAACTTGATAAACATTTGCAGTGACATTTCTTAGCTTGTTAGGTGGTGGATATATCGCATGACTTGTTTGTATCTATAGATGGCGAGATATCAAACAAGGGCATGAACGTGAATTAATAAATGATAAATGGGGTAATTTTCAATTGTGACTTTTTAGCTTACGGCTTTATCCGAGAAATCACTTGGGCAAAGCGTGGGACGAAACGTTGGACAAAACGTAAGGCGTGGGACAAAAAGTAAGCTATACCAGTAGTATCTTCATAAGGCCTTTCACAACACAGGTAGGGAATTAGCATAGGATTTAAGCAGCACAGGCAGGGAATTAGTATAGGATTTCCACAACACAGTTAGGGAATTATCAGAGGGTTTTCACAACACTGGTAGGGAATTAGCATAGGATTTCCACAACACAGGTAAGGAATTAGTATAGGATTTCCACAACACAAGTAGGAAATTAGCATAGGGTTTCCACAACACAGTTAGGGAATTAGCATAGGATTTCAGCAACCCAGGTAGGGAATCTCCTGTCTAGGAGATTCCCGAGACGCCCTGCTTCCGTAACCTAGTTGACGCAATCTCATTTCAGTATTAGAGGAAACACAATTGGCAATGATTCCCATGACATCCAGGATTCCCCTGGACAGGTATAACATGGATGAAGCCATCATATGGGATTTAATAGATTTATTTAGAGTGATGTAATAATGCATGGATTTATTGGGAATAACTTAATGACGGCGCGCACCTTACGCAATGACAGCGCACATGTTCTGTGATGACGGCAAAGACGTGGATCTCGTGTAATGACGGTGCACACGTGGGTCTTATGTAATCACGGTGCACACGTGGGTGCTGCATAATGACAGCAAGCATCTTACGTAATGGCAGCGCACACATCACTGGCATGTAATACTTTTTTGACATTCTATTTTTCGTCGAAACGTTCAAGTTTTTTTCTTTAGTTCTTTGTCCTCGGTAGGACTTGAAAGATCAACTTTTGTCCAATAGAACAACGCCCCAGGCACCAGGACCAGCAGGTTATTTCCCATATTCTGTTCTGCTTAATACATTCTAGAAATAGCCTATTCCACGATACCTGAGATTCCCGTGACGTCACAAGACACAACCCCAGGATTCCGAAAACATGTCCTGTTTCAAGCGTAAGCCATGTTTCTGTGACCAGGTGTAATATGGATGACGTAAAACGCGTAGAGGGGAGATTCTTTTTCTAGAAATTGCTTCTGCTTTTAATTTATTTTTAGTAATAAAGGCAAAAGGGATGATGCTTAAATTTTTTAAACGCTTAAGTATTAAAGATTCATCCTAAATTTTTTAATAAAAACAAAATTTACAACATTATTAAAACACAAAAAAAGCAGTAAAAACAAGGCAAATGGAAAAAACATACGTGAATAGAAGAAAGGTATTAGTCCTAGCAGCTAATTCCAGGGAGGGAGAGTTTATATTAGAGGTAAATTTTTAGGCACTATTGAGGTAGTTCTGTTAGCCCTTGACGAAAATACAGCGTTTTTGAACCAAGACTATGAATATTTCACACCACCATGAGAATATGCGGCTGCCTCAACAACCTAGCAATCATTTCCAGAGGGGTAGGGTTAATATTAGAGGTAAATTTGGGCCACATTGAGCTCTTTCTGAGAGCCTTTGACGAAAACGCCACGTTTTCTTTGACTTATGTGAATAACCGTAATTTTCTAAGATTTCCCCCCTGACTCTTCACGAGATTTTGAAGTTCTTTGACTACTATTACACATTCATCAATCTTACCAGCTTGAATTTTCCTCTTTTTTTACATATTTTCATCGAGAAAGCAGGATTTTTAGAGGTTAGTATTGATTTCTACAGTTTGGTCTTGATTTCTAAGGTTTGGTCTTTATTTATAGGGTTGCCCCTGATTTCTACAGTTTGATCTTGATTTTTTATGAATCTGTCTGGATTTTAAGAGGACGGCCTTAATTTCTACAGTTTGGCCTTGATTTTTATGAATTCGATAGATTTTCCATGCATTGGTCATGATTTTTTAGAGGTTTCCCATGATTTCTGCAGTTTGGTCTTGATTTATATGGTTTAATTGGCCCCTGATTTCTATGGTTTGGTCTTGATTTATGTGGTTTGGTCTAGATTTTAAGGGTTGAGCCTGACTTATTATGAATTTGTGTGGCTTTCTATGCATTGCGCATGGTTTCTATTAAATCGACGGGGTTTCTATGTATTGGTCATGATTTTTTATAGGTTGGCCATGATTTCTACAGTTTGGTCTTGATTTCTATAATTTAGTCTAGATTTCTAGGGTTGCTCCCCTGATTTCTATGGTTTGGATGGGATTTTTGGGTTGCCCTTGATTTTTCATGAATTTATGGGGATTTCTATGCATTGCGTATGGTACCTATTAATTTTTCCAGATTTCTATATATTGATTATGATTTTTGTGAACTCGTAGGGTTTTCTATGTATTGCCCATGATTTTTTAGAGGTTGGCATTGAGTTCTTTTTTGGATCTTGGTCATGATTTCTACAGTATGGTCTTGATTTCTAGGGTTTGATCTAGATTTCTAGGATCGGCCCTGATTTCTACAGCCTGGTCTTGATTCTTATGATTGTATCCAGATTTTAAGAGGATGATCTTAATTTATACAGTTTCGCCTTGATTTTGATGAACTCGACGGGATATCTTTGCATTGGTCGTGATTTTTTAAAGGTTGGCCGTTAACTTCTGTGGCAAAATCTTTTTGGCTAAAATAAATGTCTATTTGAACAGTTTATTTTGTAGGATTAGTGGCACCTTTTAGAAACGAATGCACCCGTACGGCATTGCTACCTCTGAAACTGGAAGTTCAATATGCGTATAGATTTTTGATAACTCGAAATCAATTTACTGTCTCAGAATTTTCAAGCAATATCTTTTCAGCCTTCTTTCGACTAGAATTCTTGTTTTGTACCATAAACCAGCTGGAAACAATGCTTTGCGCTGGCACAGAATTTTTTTTTTGCCCAAAATAAATGTCTTTCTTCTCATGAAAATGATTTTCTTCATCGAAGTTGATTTGTATAATTTTTTTTTTATTTTTGTTTTCGTGGAACTTGTTCCATACTGATTTTTCTTCCCGTGAAACTCGTTACATGTTGATTTGCTTCCTCGTAAAAGGGTATATTGATTTTTTTTTCTCATTGTGAAACACTTCATGTTCGTAGGACTCGTTATGTGCTGATTTTTGTTCGTGAAACACATTGCATTTTGATTTTTTTTTTCTTTGTGAAACTCGCACATTGATTTTTTCATCTCGCAAAACTGATTTTGTTCACAGAACTGCTCGCGTGATGATTTATGATCATTAAACTTGTTGAGTGCTGATTTTTGGTCGTGAAACTTGTTGCATGTCTTTTTTTTATCTACACGAAACTTGTTTATTGATTTTTCATATCATGAAACTGATTTTATTCAAGAATTCACTGTATGCTTATTTTTGTTCGTAAAACATGCTGCACCTTGATTTGTTCTTCATGAAACTAGTTTCATGTTTTTTTTCTGTACGTGAAACTTGTACGTTGATTTTTTTTCCTCACGAAACTGATTTTGCTCATGGATCATGTTGTAGGATGATTTATGCTCATGGAACTTTTTGAGCGCTTATTTTTGCTCATGAGACTACTTATATGTTGATTTTTCTCGTCGCAAAAGAAGTAATTGATTTTTTCCCCCACGAAACTGATTTCATTCATGAAACATGTTGCGTGGTCATTTATGCTCGTGGAACTTGTTGAGTGCTAATTCTTATTCTTAAAACTTGTTACATGTCGATTTTTCTCTTCGTGAAACTGATTTTCTTCATGGAACAAGTTTCGTGATCATTTGTGTTCGAGGAACTTATTGACTGCCAATTTTTTGTTCATGAAAATTGTTACATGTCGATTTTTCTCTTCGTGAAATATGTACATTAATTTTTCTCTTCATGAAGCCGATTTCTTCATGGAACTTGAGGCACGCTGATTTTTGTTCATGAAACTTTTTGAGTGCTGATATTGTTCGTGAAACTAGTTATATGTTTTTTTCTCTTAAAAAACTAATACACTATTTTCCTAGCGAAATGGATTATCTTCATGGAGCTCATTGCATGCTTATTATTGTTCGTTAACGTTGTTGCATACTGATTTTTCTCATCGTGAAATATTTATGTTTTTTTCTCCTCACGAAACTGATTTTGTTTATGGAACTTGTTGCATGATAATTTTTACTTCGTGAAAATTTTTTTTCTCTCTCTCTTTTCGCATAAATTTTTACAATGATTGTTCTTACCGTGAATCTGATTTTGTTCAAGGGACCTATTGCGTGCCGATTTTAGTTCTTGGAACTTGTTACGCGTTGATTTTCTGTTCGTGAAACTTATACATTGATTTTTCTTCTCGTGAAGCATTTTACACATTGATTTCTCTCTTCATGAAAACATACAGTCATTTTTAGGTCATTGTGAAACTTATCTTGCTCGTGAAACTCATTACATGGTGATTTTTGTTCGTGAAACTTGTTGCATGTTGATTTTTCTTCTCATGAAACTCCTACATTTATTTTTTTCTCCTTATGATGGATCTTTTTTCAATTTTCTGAAAAAAATCAGAAATGAAGTGTAACTTTTATTCTCTTCCTTGATAAAATTCAGAATTAAGGTGAAACTACTTCTCTTCCTTGAGAAGCTCAGAATTAAAGTGGATTTTTTTTATCTTCCATGGTGAATCTCAGAACCGAAATATATCTTTAAAAAAGATTAGAATTAAAATGGAACTATTTCTCCTCTACAGAAAAAGTCAGAATCAAAGTATAAATTTATCTTTTCTCTGAAAAAAAAAATCCAGAATCGAAGTATAACCTTTTTTCTCTTCGTTGAGAAAATCCAGAACTGAGCTTGAACTGTTTTCTATGCTTTGGAAAAATTCAGAATCGAAATATAACTTTTTTATTATCTTTGAGAAAATTCAGAATCGAAGCATAGCTTTTTTCTCTTCTATGGGAAAATCCAAAACAGAACTCGAACCTTTTTTCTCTTCTTTGAGAAAATTCAGATTCGAAGTATAACTCTTTCTCATCTTTGAGAAAACTCAGCACTTAAGTGGATCTTTTTTCAGTTCTGAGTGGAAACTCAGAACTGAAGTTTAATTTTTTTCTTTTCTTTAAAAAGAATTCAGAATCAAAGATTAACACTGTTTCTTTTCTATGGAAAATTCAGAATCGAACATTAGCATTTTTTCTCTTCCATGGAAAAATTCAGAAGAGAACTTGAACTTTTCTTCAGTTCTTTTTGAAAAATTCAAAAGATAACTTGAACTTTTCTTTTTTGAAAAATTCAGAACTGAAGTGGAACTTTATATCTTCTTTGGTGAATCTCAGAGCTTAAGTGGAACTTTCTTTCTCTTCAACGGAAAAAAATTCTGAATCGAAGTATAACTATTCCTATCTTCTACGGAAAAAATTCAGAACAGAACTTGGAATTTTTTCTCTTCTTTGAGAAAATTCAGAACTGAAGTGACTTCTTTCTCTTCTTTGAGAAAATTCAGAATTGAACTAGAACTTTTATCCGTTCTTTGGAGAAATTTGAAATCGAAGTGTAACTTTTTTTTCTCTTCATTGAGAAACTCAGAACTAAGCTCGACTCTGGAAAAAATTTAGAATCGAAGTAAAACTTTTTTGCTTCTCCAGAAAAAAGTCCAGAATCAAAGTATAACTTTTTTTTCCTTTCTATGGAAAAATCCAGATCAGAACTTGAACTTTTTTCTCTTCTTTGAGAAAATTCAGAATCGAAGTGTAACTCTTTCACATCTTTAAGAAATTTCAGAACTTAAGTGAAACTTTTTTTCTTCTTTGGGGGAGCTCATAACTGAGGTGTAACTTCCTTTTTCCCTTCTTCGGAAAAATTCATAATTAGAGTTTAACACTTTTTTCTCTTCTTTGAGAAAATTCAGAACTAAAGTGGAACTTCGTTCTCTTCTTTTGAGAAAATCCATAATTGAACTGAAACTTCCTCTATTCGTCGGAAAAATTAGAAATCGAAGTGTAACTTTTTTCTCTTCCTTGAGAAAATCAAGAATTGAAGTATAATTTTTTCTCTTCTTTGAGAAAATTCCAAATTTAAGCCTAACTTTTTTCTTCTTTGGTAAAACTCAGAACTGAAGTGTAACTTTTTTTTCTTCTTCGGAAAAATTCATATTCGAGTTTTAACATCAAGCCAAGTGTCATTGACCTTCAAAACCTGTTTTTGCCGGATTATAAAGCCCCCTCAAAGCCAAAAAAGATGGGGCGAGATTACGTCATTATGAAATTTAAATATTAGTTAGCTACTTTTGAGTCGGGTTTATTTAGGTTAGGTTAGCATGAGCGGCCATGCTAACCTACCCTAAATAAACCTAACTTAAAAGTAGTTAACTAGTTTTGCGAGGAGAAAAAATCAATGTACGAGTTTCACAAAGAGAAACATCAACATGCAACTTGTTACACGAACAAAAATCAGCACATAACGAGTCCTACGAACACGATGAGTTTCACAGTGAGAAAAAAAATCAATGTACATTTTCACGAAAAGGAAAATCAATACGTAACGAGTTTCACGAGAAGAAAAATCACTATGCAATAAGTTCCACGAAAACAAAAACAAAAATTAGTACACATCAACTTTCATGAAGAAAATCAGTTTGACGAGGAGAAAGACATTTATTTTGGGCCAAAAAATACTGTGTCAGTTCAAAGCAGCGTTTTCAGCTGATTTGTGGTACAAAACAAGAATTCTAGTTGAACGAAGGCCGAAAAGCTATTTGTGAAAATTCCGAGAGAGTCAATTTATTTAGAATTATCAACAATCTATACGCATATTGGACTTCCAGTTTCAGAGGCAGCAATGCCGTACGGGGTGCGTTCGTTTCTAAAAGGAGCCGCTAATCCTACAAAATAAACTGTTAAAATATACATTTATTTTAGCCAAAAAGATTGTGCCACAAAAATCATGGTTAGCCCCTAAAAAATCACGATCAATACATAGAGATCCGGTTGAATTTATAAAAATCAAGGTTAAACTGTAGAAATTAAGGTCATCCTCTTAAAATCCGGAAATATTCATAACAATCAAGACGAAATTGCAGAAATCGGGGCCAACCCTAGAAATCTAGACCAAACCATGGAAGTCAAGACCATACTGTAGAAATCATGGCCAACCTAAAAAAAAAAAATCAAGGCCAACCTCTAAAAAATTGGTGGCCGGCTCTTACCCCCCCGGAGAATAACCGCCCCGAAAAATACCCTCCGGAAAATACCTCCCCCCTCGGAAATACCCCCCCCCCCCGGAAAATACCCCCGTGGAAAATAACCCCCGCGGAAAATATCCCCCGCGCAGAAAATGCCCCCCGGATAATACCCCCGGTGGAAAATACCCCCCGGAAAACATCCCTCCGCAGAAAGTTCTCCCCCGAAAAATATCCCCCCAGGAAAATACACCACCGGAAAATACCCCCCGCGGTAAATACCCCCGGAAAATACCCCCCAGAAAATACCCACCGCAGGAAATACCCCCGGAAAATCCCCCCTGGAAAATCCCTCCGGAAAATAACCCCCCGTGGAATCCCCCCTGGAAAACACCCCCTGGAAAATACCCCCCGAAAAATGCCCCCCCCCCCTCCCCATGGAAAATAAGGCTTTCCAAATTTGAGAATTTTAATTGAGTTTTATTTTTTTTTAACACCGTTTTTTTGTTAGTTTCTATGTTACTTTAGAAATTAATCTGCGTTATAGATTTACATATTAGGGGGGGGGGGGGGGTAAGCATAGTGGGTCTGCATGCAAAATGTGTTTGGTACAATCATTCTGCATATTAGATAGATAGACAAATAACTGTATTTTAAAGCCAAATATACGGCTATGAACACGATAAAATAACATAAATGAATAAAGTGACCGGGGGGGATTTTTAAACCCCCCCCCCCAAAAAAAAAATAATTGTCGCCGCCCACGGAAAGTAATCCCCACGGAAAATACCCCCTCCTTGGAAAATACCAGTGCAGAAAATACCCCCCCCCACCCCTGTGGTAAATAAGGTTTCTAAATTTGAAACTTTTATTTGCGTTTTTTTTTTAGTTTCGTTGAGAAGTGCTAATGAACGGGAAAAAGAGGAATTTATACACCAGATGTGTCTTAAAAACTTAGAGAAAAAAAATCCATATGAACTTTTGCAATTTTTGGTAGTAGCGAGTGCCAAATTAAAAAAAAAATTGAAGAAGAAAAAAAATTAGGCAAACAATCATCAAAATTAATCTAAAACATATGGCACCAAAAAGTTTAAAAAGGTTTGGCAATCCTTTGAAAGGATATTTGGCTTTGGGAACCAACACACTCTAAATTGTTTAAGTTTTTACGGACAAAATCGTTGTTAAATTCTACGAGTTTGTTTTTCTTATCTTCCAAGTATAAAACTACCACAAATCATCATTAACAAATAAATGAAACGAAAAACTAACAGAAATTACAATAGATAGACTAGTCAAACTCAAAACGAGCAAAAAGTAAAAGGAGTATGGCTGACAACATCCATGTCTACTTCAGAACGGAAAATAATTTGCACTTTACTTAAAAAAAAATAATAACCGTGTATTGTCACTTTGATATACATATTCTGATATCTATTCTGATATCTGATATCCTCATAGTCGTAATACTTCTTTATTTGTTGAAGTCAAAAAAGGGAAAACATCTAAAATGTATTTTTTTTCTGCTGTTACTTTCTAGTCTTGAGGAGGTTTTGGGGGTTGTAAGCCCTACTCATGCTAATTGTTGCTGTTTTGAGTTTGAATAGGTTATTTATTGTTATTTCTGTTCGTTTTGGGTTCAATTCAATTATTTGTGGTGATTTGTGGAAGTTTTACGTTTGGAAAATTATTTGAATTTATTTCTACTCATTTTTGGCTTAACGAGGCCATGAGCACCGGAAAGGGGGGCAGGGGGCCATGGCCCCACTTGGAAATTTGGAACTATATTGTAATTATAAGGCAACCAAAGTTAAAAGCAGAATAGGGAAAACCATGGAAAAATGTTTGTTGCCCCATAGTTGGCTGCCTGCCAATAGATTTTGACCCATACTAAGGAAAAATATAAGTTCTAATTTGTGACTGAGTGACCCCTAACAAGTTTTCCACAAAATTTTTTTCTATATGATTTAGTTGGAGGAAAAAAACTCACACAAAAAAGTAAATTCTTCATAGTAATGAATGGTAAGTAAATAACGATCCTTGTCAATAACGAAAGTATAAAAGCCTAACTATTGATATCATTCAGTTAAAGAATCAGATTTTTATGGTGATTTTAAATATGTATTTGTTTATTAGTAATTAGTGCCGTTATTAGAACACAAGAAAGTTCGCATAATTACAGGAAACACAAGGAAAACAACTTAATAAGGGGCGAATTTGGTAAAAATATGCCGTCAACTTTTGATTGCATTGCAAGAGTACCCATGAGCTGATGTATGAAGCTACTATAATCAGAAATGTTTCCCCTGGACGGAATGCTAAGAATTTTTGTCCTTTCCCCCCTGAACGGATACGGTTTTTGTGTTTTATTATCAATTTTTTTTTGTTTTTACGAGTGATTTTATTTATATGTTTTTCACTTTGAAAAAAATATAATTTTTTACAGTTATGAAGTTTAAAGGTGTCAAATATAATTGCTTTTGGCATTCAAAATTAAATTAAAAATATTGAATTAAATATTTTTATTTGATTTTCTTAATCTTAGTTTCGATGTTTTACTTTGAACAAACTACTTTGATAATGCGTTACTTTTTATAAACACTGAGTCTAAAGGCATTAAATATTTTGGCGTTTGATAACCAAGTTCAAAACTGTCGATATTGTAAAAAATATCCGTCCAACGCTTCGGCATTGCTCAACAGAACTTAACTTAATGCTAGGAGTTTTTATCTTAGTTTTTGTAAGGAGGCTATTGCTTTTTGTATTTTTTGTAACTAATTACTGTTTTTCATTTTTAAATATTTTTACTTTAATTGACATACTTCCTCTATTGCCTTTAGAAAATTGTTTGCCTCTAATCTTCATTAAATAAAGAAAATAAAACAAGTTTTTTTCAACTGAAAGTAAAGAGCAACATTAAAACTTAAAACAAAAATAAATTATTACATATATGAGGGCGGTTTTCCCCCTCCTCAACATCTCGCTCTTCAAGCTACAAGTTTTTGGCACTTTAAAAAAAAAGTTGCTTATTGTTCTAATTAAACGACCCTTGTGTTTGGGAATCATTTTTAAAGAATTAGGACAAAATTTAAACTTTAGCGCAAAGAGTGAGATGTTGAAGAGGGGGCAACCCCCTTATATGCGTAATAATTTCTGTTTGTTTTAAGTTTTAATGTTGCTCCTTACTTTCAGTTGAAAAACCATGTTTTTTTTTATTTCTGATCGTTTTTTAAATAACGACAAGATACCTGGCTCCACCTCCACAGAAAAATCCCCCTCCCCATAGAAATATCCTCTGGACAATTCAGTCCTGGCGAAGATTTGTCCCGGACAATTACCCTTAACATCTCCACTCGTAAAATTAAATCAGCAAAGAGAAAGCAAGACATATAAAGAAATTTCGTTTATGAATTCTTGCAAATTCACCCAGCGTAAAATTTCTTCTTACAATTTCATCCCCTGGAAACCATTTAAAATTCTCTCAGCAGAAAATTCGTCCTCCCCTTCCCAACTGAAAAATGTATGCATACTTCCCAATAACAAATAAATCAAAGGGCGATTCTTATAACTTAAAAACCTTTCCCCAGGTGCTGTACGGGGTCATTTTATCTTTAAAGACATAGTTATCGGGCTTTTTAACTATGCTGAAGAAAAAAGCTATCTCAAAATTTTGATCGGACGATTTTGGGAAAAAGTGACTTGGGAGGGGGCCTAGTTTCCCTCCAATTTGTTTGGTCAGTTAAAAAGGGCACAGGAACTTGTCATTTCCATGAAAATGAGCCCTATCCCGACGTTCTAGGCCTACTGGGTCGATACGATCACCCCTGGGGGAAAACAAAAACAAATAAACACGCATCCGTGATTTATCTTCTGGTAAAAATTACAAAATTCCACTTTTTTTGCAGATATGAGCTTGAAACATCTACAGTAGGGTTCTTGGATACGCTGCAATCTGACTGCGTTATTTTCATTAAAATTATATGACTTCAAGGGGGTATTTCCCCTTTTTTCCGAAAATCGAACAAACTTTCTCAGGCTCCTAGCTTTTGATGGGTAAGACTAAACTTAATGAAACTAATATATTTGCATTCAGCATTATAAGCCAATTCTTTTGATATTTCTATTGGCATCACAATTCCGTTTTTAAAAGTTTTGGTTATAATTGAGCCAAGTCGCAAAGTTTCATGAAATGTAATTAAAAAATAGAAAAGGTTTTCAACTAAAGTAAGTTTAAAACTTAAAACAAATATAAATCGCTCTGTATATAAGGGGGACTGCCCCCTTTTCGGCACCTTGCTCATTAAAAAAAGATTTTAGTGCTTTGAAAAATGTTTTTTTCCAATTGCAAATTTTCTTTAAAAATTTGGAAAAAAGCAAAACTTCATAGTAAAGAGTAAGGAGCTAAGGAGAAGACAATCCCCTTCATACAAAGAATAATCTGTTCAATTAGGTTTCAAATCTGTTCCTTGCTTTCAACTGAAAAGCTCTTTTTTTATTTAGCTTCTGATTGTTTTCCAAATCATACCCATGCCTAACCAAAATATAATTTGAGGTACCGGTTCCTTAAATCCCTGGTCGATTGCTTTTAAAATGTTTAAATCATCAATTGTACGTTGATTAGTACGGTACTACGTTTAAATTTGCAATTTCAATTTTGGATAAAATTTGAATATACTTAAAAAATTGGCTATGAATAGTGATTTTGGTGAAAAGTATTTGTTAATATTATTGCTAAAGAATTTTGGTTGGAAGAAAAGGAGGATTATTCTTTGGATGGATGAAAATTCTGCGAGACTTTTGATCTTCTACAAAACTGAAGCCATCATAACCTCTACAATAGGATTTTCTTATTGATAAATACATTACATATATATTAGTAGTAACCTTGATGCTGGTCCGGGACGAGATTAGGGACGAGACTGCATAATGCCACCAAACATGTTATATTTGGAACTAGATATTCACGAACGAGATGGTATAATACAACCAGACAGCTTTTTCTAGGTTCAATACCCAAAACAAAAGACCTTAGTATAACGTGTTCAAAGGTTTAATGGACTTTCTGTAAAAATACTAGTTTCAGCTGGAGGTCATATAATCGTGTTTTTTGTGAATAAATTGATTATTTAACAACTCTTTTTCTACAGTTGGAGAAACTATTTCAACAAGTATATTACCTGCCTTTTTTGTTAAATTTATTCTTATTGAAATGGAGAATTTCAAAAAGATTTTGGTAGGTTTTTTATTTTTATTCTTGTTAGATGAAAAAACGAGACTTTTTTCGTATAGCTAGCTTTAACTATCTGCCATATGGGTTTCTGATTGACAGCCGACTACATGGCTATCGCAAATTCCAACGCTTTGTGACAGCCGTTCAGGTACAAGGCATTTTGGATAAAATGCGTCTTAAGTGGTTTGCAGAAACATCGCTCATTTAAGACTAAAAATTGATTTATGAGCAATGCTTGTCTTTAAATATGTACAATATCTTTAATGTGTTGAGGGGGCTTTGGTATTGTGGATGGGGGTGAGGATTATTAATATTCTGAAAAAAAAAATCTGGCGGAACTAATACGCAAAATTGTGTTAAATTTATGCATATCATATTCAAAATATAGGTTAGGCTCCATCTATAACTAGCAAAATTCTTTCTTTTTATATGAGCTTGAGCAAATGGAATTTAACCCCATAAGTTTTAAATCGTGTCTTTCATTATTGAAATAATCATACATTTTTTCGTTTACCCTCTTTTGTGAGAGATTATCTCACAAATTGTGTGATATTTTTTTTATGTTAGATCGTATTCGTGTTATTATTTGAAATTATGACGGAAATAATTTATCCCCATAAGTTTGAATTGTGTTTATTCTTATTTGAAAAAGCATACATTTTTCTTTTTCCTGCATGATAAAAAAGAGATTAATAGCCCCTATCTATGGGACTTACCTGAGTAGAAAGGCCTCATGAGCTCCGAACAGCACATAATTTATGCATGTTTTTATGGTTTTCTCTCTGAGAATGAAAAAACAGGAATTTTCTCACTTGAAAAAACAAGAACTTTCTCACTTTGATGGATGTTTTCTTGGATGGTTATGGGTGTTGATCAATTTATTTGATGTTTTTCATGGATGTCAACAACAATTTATGTCTGTTTTATGGTTTTTGTCAGTGAGAATGAAAAAACAAGAACTTTCTCACATTTATGGATGTCAACAGCTATTTATGTCTGTTTTATGGTTTTTGTCAGTGAGCATGGAAAAACAGGAACTTTCTCACTTTGATGGATGTTTTCTTGGATGGTTATGGGTGTTGGTCAATTTATTTGATGTTTTTCATGGATGTCAACAGCAATTCATGTCTGTTTTATAGTTTTTGTCAGTGAGAATGAAAAAACAGGAACTTTCTCACTTTGATGGATGTTTTATGGTTCATTGTCAGTGAGAATGGAAAAACAGGAATTTTCTCACTTTGATGGATGTTTCAAGGTCGATTTATTTGCTGTTGTTTGTCCAGGTGTAATGACATTGGGGTGATTTACATAATCGGTGGGGGAGAATGTATTGATTTACGAAAGGGGGAATTAAGAAACAAACATGGCTTCTTTGATCTTTAGGCGAACCTAACCTGAGAAATTGATTTACATAATCGCTAGGGCAATGTATTGGTTCACGAAAGGGGAATTAAGAAACAAACATTATGGCTTCTTTAATCTTAGGTCTGAGGGATAAACGTTCTTTAGGTCAGAGAGAAAAATTAATGTTACTATTGAGTCGGATCGTTCCTTACTTACGCTTCGTTACCATGAACTTTTTGACCAAGGAACATTCTTCCGAAAAGCGTTTTTTTTCTTTGGTCCCCCTCCACCCTTCTGCTTCTTCAACAATTAGCCCCTGAGTTAATCCACACACAACTAGCTGATTTAAAACTATTAAGAAAAAAATAAGAATAGACGAATGGTATAACATAAAATGTGACAAGAAGTATCTAAGCCCCTTAGGTTCTTGCTAATTTACAATCCATGGTATATTTCCTTGTGAAATTGTAAGTGCATTAAAAACCTGAATAAAGAATACGGGTTTATTTACGATTTCATTTAAGTAGAATAGAATTAGGGGTTTTTGCACCCTCTCCACCCCTCCTCTTTCCCCCGCCACCGCAATTACTGAATTACCTAGTATACGTAAGTATTTGATAAAGGCCCTTACGTCAGGAATTGTAGGTAACTCGACAGAAATATCCTGGCTATCAGATGGCGGTGCATAGGTGATTACACTCCTTCTGGTCATGTTCATTGTTGTAATTACGTCCACATCAAGTGTGCTAGATCTGCCATCAACCTTTGGTCGGTTTTGCTCGGGGTGACTTTGACCATCAATCTCCTTGAATAAAAATTCATTTTCAGTTTTTTCGTCAGGTAAGTTCCATAGATAGGGGCTAGTAATCTCTTTTTCATCATGCAGGATAAACGAAAAAATGTATGCTTTTTCAAGTAGGAATACACACAATTAAAACTTATAGGGGTAAATTATTTCCGTCATAATTTCAAATAGTAACACGAATACGATGTAACATAAAAAAAATTAACACAATTTGTGAGATAATCTCTTACGAAACTTGATAAAAGAAAAAATGTATGTTTTTTCAATTATGAAAGACACGATTTAAAACTTATGGGATTAAATTCCATTTGCTCAAGCCCTCTACCCTTGCGTCAGGAATTATAGGTAACGTAGATGGAGCCTAACCTATCTATATTTAAATATGATTTGCATAAAAACACACAATTTTGCGTATTAGTTCCGCCAGGTTTTTTTATTCAGAATAACAAATCCTCATCCTCCTCCATAATACCAAAGCCCCCCCCCAAATTAAAGATATTGTACATATTTAAAGACACACATTGCTCATAAATCAATTTTTAGTCTTAAATGAGCGATATTTCTGCAAACCACTTAAGACGCATTTTACCTAAAATGCCTTATAGCTGAACGGCTGTCAAAAAGCGTTGGAATTTGCGATAGATATGCAGTCGGCTTTCAATCAGAAGCCCATATTGCAGATAGTTAAAGCTAGCTATACGAAAAAAGGCTCGTTTCTTATGAAACAAGAATAAAAAGAAAAAAAAACAAATTCCTTTTGAAATTCTCCATTTCAATATGAATAAATTTAACAAGAAAGGCAGGTAATATACTTGTTGAAATAGTTTTTCAAACTGTAGAAAAAGAGTTGTTACATCATCAATTTATACACAAAAAACAAGATTTTATGACCTCCGGCCGGAACTAGTATTTTTACAGAGGGTCCATTAAACCTTGATTTTTTGTCATTCACTAGTAATAGATCATCTATTCTATAAACGTGCTTATAAGCCAGGTCAAACTTAACTTATCAAACTAACAGTAAAAAAAGGTTTATTTTTAGATTTCCAATAAAATTTTGTTTTTAGAGTTTCGGTTACTATTGAGTCGGATCGTTCCTTACTTACACTTCGTTACCATGAACTTTTTGACCAAGGAAAATTCTTCCGAAAAGCGTTTTTTTTTCTTTGGTCCCCCTCCACCCCTCTGCTTCTTCAACAATTAGCCCCTGAGTTAATCCACACACAACTAGCTGATTTAAAACTATTAAGAAAAAAATAAGAATAGACGAATGGTATAATATAAAATGTGACAAGGAGTATCTAAGCCCCTTAGGCTCTCGCTAATTTACCATCCGTGGTATATTTTCCTTGCGAAATTGTAAGTGCATTACAAACCTGAATAAAAAAATAGGAGGTTATTAACGATTTTCATTTAAGTAGAATGTAGGGTTTTTTGCACCCTATCCACCCCTTCTCTTTCCCCCCGCCGCCGCAATTACTTCATTACCTAATATACGTAAGTATCTGATAAAGACACTTACGTCAGGAATTGTAGGTAGCTCGACAGAAATATCCTGGCTATCAGATGGCGGTGCATAGGTGATTACACTCCTCCTGGTCATGTTCATTGTTATAATTTAGTCCTCATCAAGCGTGCTAGATCTGCCATCGACCTTTGGCCTTTTTGCTAGGGGTGAATTTTACCATCAATATCCCTGAATAAAAATTAATTTTCAGTTTTTTCGTCAGGTAAGAAGAAAGGCCTCATGAGCTCCGAACAGCACATAATTTATGCATGTTTTTATGGTTTTCTCACTGAGAATGAAAAAACAGGAATTTTCTCACTTGAAAAAAACATGAATTTTCTCACTATGATGGATGTTTTCTTGGATGGTTATGGGTGTTGGTCAATTTATTTGATGTTTTTCATGGATGTCAACAGCAATTTATGTCTGTTTTATGGTTCTTTGTCAGTGAGAATGGAAAGATATGAATTTTCTCACATTGATGGTTGTTTCTTGGATGGTTATGTGTGTTGGTCAATTTAATTGATGTTTTTCATGGATGTCAACAACAATTTATGTCTGTTTTATGGTTTTTGTCAGTGAGAATGAAAAAACAGGAATTTTCTCACTTTGATGGATGTTTTATGGTTCATTGTCAGTGAGAATGGAAAAACAGGAATTTTCTCACTTTGATGGATGTTTCAAGGTCGATTTATTTGCTGTTGTTTGTCCAGGTGTAATGACATTGGGGTGATTTACATAATCGGTGGGGGAATTATTGATTCACGAAAGGGGGAATTAAGAAACAAACATAGCTTCTTTGATCTTTAGGCGAAACTAACCTGAGAAATTGATTTACATAATCGCTAGGGGAATGTATTGGTTCACGAAAGGGGAATTAAGAAACAAACATTATGGCTTCTTTAATCTTAGGTCTGAGGGATAAACGTTCTTTAGGTCAGAGAGAAAAATTAATATTCTATTTTTAAATAGGGCTTCATTGATCTTTAGTGTCAGGAATTAGAAATGACATCACTTGTTATCTTGGAATTATGCGGGAGTCTAAAGAGATAGAAATTCTATTTTTAAATACGGCTTCACTGAGCTTTAAGTCGGAGAGATAAATTGATATTCTAACGAAACCTTAATAGTGTAGCTAGGAACATTTATGAGATGAAGAGATTAACGTAGGAAAGGGTTTCCTAGAAATTTGAAATGTGACAGCGCAGGGATGCCAAAAACAAAAGGAACACACAGAAATTACTTTTAGGGGATTATTTGGGTGAAACAGTTTTAAACATTTTAGGGAATTATTTCGGCGAAACAGTTAGAGACATTTTAAAAGATGATTTTAGAAAAGGTTTTAGAAGAGGTTTTGAGTGTGGTCGTTATAGTAAACAAGTTCTATTTGAACAGTGTCGTGAGGTCCTCTACCCCAACCCCAAAGGGCCCCGATCGCCCTACCCAGACCCAAAGGGCTCCGATCCCCATTACCCAATCCCGAAGGAACCCCCCGGTCCCCGAAGGTCGCCCCCTCCCTCTCCCTCCCTCTCCTCCCCCCCCCCCCCTTACCGTTCCCTCACCGGGCCCCCCAAAGGGCCCCCGGCGCCCCAAAGGCCTGATTTTTCAAAGTTCATTTTGAATTTCTTTTGTTGAAAAGCAAGAGTTGGAATATTTCAGTAGTGTTTGGTTGTGGTTTACCTTGTCACAGTTACATTTTCTTGATTTTTCAAAGTTCATTTTGAATTTCTTTCATTGAAATGCAAGAGTTGGAATATTTCAGTAAACTTTTCAGTGGAAGATAGAAAAAGTAATGCCAAACTTGTGAATATTTTCCCGGAAGATAAAAAGTTCTAGTTCAATTTAAAATTTTCTCAACGAAGTGAAGAAAAGTTCAAGTTCTCTTCTGAATTTTACCAAAGAACACACTTCAATTCTAATTTCTCTTTTTTTCCAATCTATTCTATTTTTCTATTTTTTCTATTTCTATTATATTTCTATTTCTATTCTATTTCTATTATTTAGATCATTTCTATTTTTCCAAATAATATAAAAATTTTCCACTTTAGTTCAGATCTGTCTCGAAAAGATGAAAAATTTAAAATAATGTTCTAAATTTTTCACTGAAGATAAAAAAGTTCAAGTTCTCTTCGGAATTTTACCGAAGAACACAATTAAATTCTAATTTCTCCAGAGAAAACAAAAATCTTCCACTTCAGTTCTTTATTACACAAAGACATAAAGAAATTTAGAGTTCAATTCTAAATTTTTTGGTGGAAGATAGAAAAAGTAATACCATACTTGTGAATATTTTTGCAGAAGATAAAAAGTTCTAGTTCAATTTTAAATTTTCTCAACGAAGTGAAGGAAAGTTCAAGTTCTCTACTGAATTTTACCAAAGAACACAATTCAATTCTAATTTATCCAGAGAAAATAAAAATCTTCCACTTAAGTTCTATATTTCACAAAGACATAAAGAAATTTAAAGTTCAATTCTAAATTTTTCGGGGGAAGATAGAAAAAGTAATACTATACTCGTGAATATTTTCCCGGAAGATAAAAAGTTCTAGTTCAATTTTAAATTTTCTCAACGAAGTGAAGGAAAGTTCAAGTTCTCTACTAAATTTTACCAAAGAACACAATTCAATTCTAATTTATCCAGAGAAAATAAAAATCTTCCACTTAAGTTCTATATTTCACAAAGACATAAAGAAATTTAAAGTTCAATTCTAAATTTTTCGGTAGAAGATAGAAAAAGTAATACCATACTTGTGAATATTTTCCCGGAAGATAAAAAGTTCTAGTTCAATTTAAAATTTTCTCAACGAAGTGAAGAAAAGTTCAAGTTCTCTTCTGAATTTTACCAAAGAACAAACTTCAATTCTAATTTCACCAGAGAAAATAAAAATCTTCCACTTCAGTTCTTTATTTCACAAAGACATAAAGAAATTTAAAGTTCAATTCTAAATTTTTCGGTGGAAGATAGAAAAAGTAATACCATATTTGTGAATATTTTCACGGAAGATAAAAAGTTCTAGTTCAATTTAAAATTTTCTCAACGAAATGAAGAAAAGTTCAAGTTCTCTACTGAATTTTACCAAAGAACACAATTCAATTCTAATTTCTCCAGAGAAAATAAAAATCTTCCACTTAAGTTCTTTATTTTACAAAGACATAAAGAAATTTAAAGTTAAATTCTAATTTTTCGGTGGAAGATAGAAAAAGTAATACAATACTTGTGAATATTTTCACGGAAGATAAAAAGTTCTAGTTCAATTTAAAATTTTCTCAGTGAAGTGAAGAAAAGTTCAAGTTCTCTACTGAATTTTACCAAAGAACAAATTCAATTCTAATTTCTCCAGAGAAAATAAAAATCTTCCACTTAAGTTCTTTATTTTACAAAGACATAAAGAAATTTAAAGTTCAATTCTAAATTTTTCGGTGGAAGATAGAAAAAGTAATACCATACTTGTGAATATTTCCACTGAAGATAAAAAGTTCTAGTTCAATTTAAAATTGTCTCAACGAAGTCAAGGAAAGTTCAAGTTCTCTTCTGAATTTTCTCAATGAAAAAGAAATTAGTCATTGATCATTTCTATTTTTCCAAATAATATAAAAATTTTCCACTTTAGTTCAGATCTGTCTCGAAGAGATGAAAAATTTAAAATACTGTTCTAAATTTTTCACTGAAGATAAAAAAGTTCAAGTTCTCTTCGGAATTTTACCAAAGAACACAATTCAATTCTAATTTCTCCACAGAAAACAAAAATCTTCCACTTCAGTTCTTTATTTCAGAAAGACATAAAGAAATTTAAAGTTCAATTCTAAATTTTTCGGTGGAAGATAGAAAAAGTAATACCATACTTGTGAATATTTTCCCGGAAGATAAAAAGTTCTACTTCAATTTAAAATTATCTCAACGAAGTGAAGAAAAGTTCAAGTTCTCTACTGGATTTAACCAAAGAACACACTTCAATTCTAATTTCTCTAGAGAAAACAAAAATCTTCCACTTAAGTTCTTTATTTCACAAAGACATAAAGAAATTTAAAGTTCAATTCTAAATTTTTCGGCGGGAGATAGAAAAATTAATACCATACTTGTGAATATTTTCACGGAAGATAAAAAGTTCTAGTTCAATTTAAAATTTTCTCAACGAAGTGAAGAAAAGTTCAAGTTCTCTAATGACTTTTACCAAAGAACACAATTCAATTCTAATTTCACCAGAGAAAATAAAAATCTTCCACTTAAGTTCTTTATTTCACAAAGTCATAAAGAAATTTAAAGTTCAATTCTAAATTTTTCGGTGGAAGATAGAAAAAGTAATACCATACTTGTGAATATTTTCACGGAAGATAAAAAGTTCTAGTTCAATTTAAAATTTTCTCAACGAAGTGAAGAAAAGTTCAAGTTCTCTACTGAATTTTACCAAAGAACACAATTCAATTCTAATTTCACCAGAGAAAATAAAAATCTTCCACTTAAGTTCTTGATTTCACAAAGACATAAAGAAATTTGAAGTTCAATTCTAAATTTTTCGGTGGAAGATAGAAAAAGTAATACCATACTTGTGAATATTTTCCCGGAAGATAAAAAGTTCTAGTTCAATTTTCTTTTTTCTCAACGAAGTGAAGAAAAATTCAAGTTCTCTTCTGAATTTTACCAAAGAAAACAATTCAATTCTAATTTCACCAGAGAAAATAAAAATCTTCCACTTCAGTTCTTTATTTCACAAAGACATAAAGAAATTTAAAGTTCAATTCTAAATTTTTCGGTGGAAGATAGAAAAAGTAGTACCATACTTGTGAATATTCTCTCGAAGAGATGAAAAATTTAAAATACTGTTCCAAATTTTTCACAGAAGATAAAAAAGTTCAAGTTCTCTTCGGAATTTTACCAAAGAACACAATTCAATTCTAATTTCTCCAGAGAAAATAAAAATCTTCCACTTCAGTTCTTTATTTCACAAAGACATAAAGAAATTTAAAGTTCAATTCTAAATTTTTCGGTGGAAGATAGAAAAAGTAATACCATACTTGTGAATATTTTCCCGGAAGATAAAAAGTTCTAGTTCAATTTTAAATTTTCTCAACGAAGTGAAGAAAAGTTCAAGTTCTCTTCTGAACTTTACCAAAGAAAACACTTCAATTCTAATTTCTCTAGAGAAAACAAAAATCTTCCACTTAAGTTCTTTATTTCACAAAGACATAAAGAAATTTAAAGTTCAATTCTAAATTTTTCGGTGGGAGATAGAAAAATTAATACCATACTTGTGAATATTTTCACGGAAGAAAAAAAGTTCTAGTTCAACTTAAAATTTTCTCAACGAAGTGAAGAAAAGCTCAACTTCTCAACTGAATTTTACCAAAGAACACAATTCAATTCTAATTTCACCAGAGAAAATAAAAATCTTCCACTTAAGTTTTTTATTTCACAAAGTCATAAAGAAATTTAAAGTTCAATTCTAAATTTTTCGGTGGAAGATATAAAAAGTAATACCATACTTGTGAATATTTTCCCGGAAGATAAAAAAGTTCTAGTTCAATTTACAATTTTCTCGACGAAGTGAAGAAAAGTTCAAGTTCTCTTCTGAATTTTACTAAAGAACACAATTCAATTCTAATTTCACCAGAGAAAATAAAAATCTTCCACTTCAGTTCTTTATTTCACAAAGACATAAAGAAATTTAAAGTTCAATTCTAAATTTTTCGGTGGAAGATAGAAAAAGTAATACCATACTTGTGAATATTTTCACGGAGAATAAAAAGTTCTAGTTCAATTTAAAATTTTCTCAACGAAATGAAGAAAAGTTCAAGTTCTCTTCTGAGCTTTACCAAAGAACACACTTCAATTCTAATTTCTCCAGAGAAAATAAAAATCTTCCACTTCAGTTTTAAGTTCCCCAATGAAATAAAGAAATTTAAAGTTCTATTCTAAATTTTTAGATGAAAGATAGAAAAAGTAATACTATGATTGTGATTATTTTCCATGAAGATCAAAAGTTTCACTTTATTTATAATTTTTCTTAAATTCAGTTCTGATTTTTCTCAAAGAGATGAAAAATTTAAAGTTCTGTTCCAAATTTTTCATAGAAGATAGAAAAAGTTATACATTGATTGTGAATATTCAACATGAAGATAAGGAACTCAACTTTAATTCAGGGTTTTCTCGAAGAAGTGCAAAATGTTCAAGTTCTCTTCTGAATTTTCTTAAAGAAGAGAAAAAAGTTAGCTCAATTCTGAATTTTACCAATGAAAATGAAAAAACCTTCCACTTCAGTTCATAGTTTCTCAAAGACATAAAAAATTTAAAGTTCAGTTCTAAATTTTTCTGTAGAAGATAGGAAAAGTTATACTATGATTGTGTTTATTTTCCAGTGAAGATAAAAAGTTTCACTTTAATTCTAATTTTCTTAAATTCAGTTCCGATTTTTTGCAAAGAGATGAAAAATTTAAAGTTCTGTTCCAAATTTTTCATAGAAGATAGAAAAAGTTATACATTGTTTTTGAATCTTCGACATGAAGATAAGGTGCATCACTTTAATTCTGAGTTTTCTCGAAGAAGTGCAAAATGTTCAAGTTCTCTTCTGAATTTTCTTAAAGAAGAGAAAAAAGTTAGCTCAATTCTGAATTTTACCAATGAAAATGAAAAAAGCTTCCACTTCAGTTCTTAATTTCTCAAAGACATAAAAAATTCAAAGTTCTCTTCTAATTTTTCCAAGAAAATAAAAAGGTTCCACTTCAGTTCTGGTTCTTTCTCAAAGAGATGAAAAATTTAAACTTCTATTCTAATTTTAAATTAAATTTTAGCTCCTTTGTCTTATGAATTTACCCCTCAAATTTTTAAATTAGAAAATGAGTGACTCGTTCTATTATTAAAGAAAATCATTCAAACTCGTTCATCTAACCTCCAAAACAATAGGTTAGATTAGATTAGGTATAAATAAATATTAATAAATAAATAGAAACATTTCTACATGTTTAAGTTAGGTTAGGTTAGGTTAACTTATCATGAGCGCTCATGATAAGTTAACCTAACCTTTTCTGGCGAGTATGGTTAGGTTAGGTTAGGCTAGATTAAGTTAGGTTAGATTAGGTTAGGTTAAGTTAGGTTAGGTTAGCCTACGTACGCTTCACTTAGGTTAGCTTAGGTTAGGTGAGAGACAGGCAAAAAGTTAGGTGTATGATTAGGTTAGGTTAGTTTAGATTAAGTTAGGTTAGGTTAAGTTAGGTTAGGCTAGGTTAGTCTACGTACAGGTTAGGTTAGCTAGTAAACATTTCTCCATGTTTAACTTAGGTTAGGTTAAGTTAACTTATCATGAGCGCTCATGATAAGCTAACCTAGCCTAACTAAAGCATAGTACAAAGTCGACATGGGTGGATTTTCCGGCGAGTATGGTTAGGTTAGGTTAGGCTAGATCAAGTTAGGTTAGGTTAGGTTAAGTTAGGTTAGGTTACGTTAGCCTACGTACGTGCGCGAACTTAAGTGGAATATTTTTATTTTCTCTGGATAAATTAGAATTGAATTGTGTTCTTTGGTAAAATTCAGTAGAGACCTTGAACTTTCCTTCACTTCGTTGAGAAAATTTAAAATTGAACTAGAAATTTTTATCTTCCGTGAAAATATTCACAAGTATAGTATTACTATGAAAAATTTTGAACAGAACTTTAAATTTTTCATCTCTTTGAGAAAAATCAGAACTGAATTTAAGAAAAATTATAAATAAAGTGAAACTTTTGATCTTCATGGAAAATAATCACAATCATAGTATTACTTTTTCTATCTTTCATCTAAAAATTTAGAATAGAACTTTAAATTTCTTTATTTCATTGGGGACCTTAAAACTGAAGTGGAAGATTTTTATTTTCTCTAGAGAAATTAGAATTGAAGTGTGTTCTTTGGTAAAATTCAGAAGAGAACTTGAACTTTTCTTCACTTCGTTGAGAAAATTTTAAATTGAACTAAAACTTTTTATCTTCCGTGAAAATATTCACAAGTATGGTATTACTTTTTCTATCTTCCACCGAAAAGTTTAGAATTGAACTTTAAATTTCTTTATGTCCTTGTGAAATAAAGAACTGAAGTGGAAGATTTTTATTTTTTCTGGTGAAATTAGAGTTGAATTGTGTTCTTTAGTAAAATTCAGAAGAGAACTTGAACTTTTCTTCACTTCGTTGAGAAAATTGTAAATTGAACTAGAACTTTTTATCTTCCGGGAAAATATTCACAAGTATGGTATTACTTTTTCTATCTTCCACCGAAAAATTTAGAATTGAACTTTAAATTTCTTTATGACTTTGTGAAATAAAGAACTGAAGTGGAAGATTTTTATTTTCTCTGGTGAAATTAGAATTGAATTGTGTTCTTTGGTAAAATTCAGTAGAGAACTTGAACTTTTCTTCACTTCGTTGAGAAAATTTTAAATTGAACTAGAACTTTTTATCTTCCGTGAAAATATTCACAAGTATGGTATTAATTTTTCTATCTCCCGCCGAAAAATTTAGAATTGAACTTTAAATTTCTTTATGTCTTTGTGAAATAAAGAACTTAAGTGGAAGATTTTTGTTTTCTCTAGAGAAATTAGAATTGAAGTGTGTTCTTTGGTAAAGTTCAAAAGAGAACTTGAAATTTTTTATCTTCTGTGAAAAATTTGGAACAGTATTTTAAATTTTTCATCTCTTCGAGAGAATATTCACAAGTATGGTATTACTTTTTCTATCTTCCACCGAAAAATTTAGAATTGAACTTTAAATTTCTTTATGTCTTTGTGAAATAAAGAACTGAAGTGGAAGATTTTTATTTTCTCTGGTGAAATTAGAATTGAATTGTGTTCTTTGGTAAAATTCAGAAGAGAACTTGAATTTTTCTTCACTTCGTTGAGAAGTGAAGAAAATTGAACTAGAACTTTTTATCTTCCGGGAAAATATTCACAAGTATGGTATTACTTTTTCTATCTTCCACCGAAAAATTTAGAATTGAACTTTAAATTTCTTTATGTCTTTGTGAAATCAAGAACTTAAGTGGAAGATCTTTATTTTCTCTGATGAAATTAGAATTGCATTGTGTTCTTTGGTAAAATTCAGTAGAGAACTTGAACTTTTCTTCACTTCGTTGAGAAAATTTTAAATTGAACTAGAACTTTTTATCTTCTTTGAAAATATTCACAAGTATGGTATTACTTTTTCTATCTTCCACCGAAAAATTTAGAATTGAACTATAAATTTCTTTATGACTTTGTGAAATAAAGAACTTAAGTGGAAGATTTTTATTTTCTCTGATGAAATTAGAATTGAATTGTGTTCTTTGGTAAAATTCATTAGAGAACTTGAACTTTTCTTCACTTCGTTGAGAAAATTTTAAATTGAACTAGAACTTTTTATCTTCCGTGAAAATATTCACGAATATGGTATTAATTTTTTTATCTCCCGCCGAAAAATTTAGAATTGAACTTTAAATTTATTTATGTCTTTGTAAAATAAAGAACTTAAGTGGAAGATTTTTGTTTTCTCTAGAGAAATTAGAATTGAAGTGTGTTCTTTGGTAAAATTCAGTAGAGAACTTGAACTTTTCTTCACTTCGTAGAGAAAATTTTAAATTAAAGTAGAACTTTTTATCTTCCGGGAAAATAGTCACAAGTATGGTATTACTTTTTCTATCTTCCACCGAAAAATTTAGAATTGAACTTTAAATTTCTTTATGTCTTTGTGAAATAAAGAACTGAAGTGGAAGATTTTTGTTTTCTCTGGAGAAATTAGAATTGAATTGTGTTCTTTGGTAAAATTCCGAAGAGAACTTGAACTTTTTTATCTTCAGTGAAAAATTTAGAACAGTATTTTAAATTTTTCATCTCTTCGAGACAGATCTGAACTAAAGTGGAAAATTTTTATATTATTTGGAAAAATAGAAATGATCAATGACTAATTTCTTTTTCATTGAGAAAATTCAGAAGAGAACTTGAACTTTCCTTGACTTCGTTGAGAAAATTTTAAATTGAACTAGAACTTTTTATCTTCAGTGAAAATATTCACAAGTATGGTATTACTTTTTCTATCTTCCACCGAAAAATTTAGAATTGAACTATAAATTTCTTTATGTCTTTGTGAAATAAAGAACTTAAGTGGAAGATTTTTATTTTCTCTGGAGAAATTAGAATTGAATTTGTTCTTTTGTAAAATTCAGTAGAGAACATGAACTTTTCTTCACTTCACTGAGAAAATTTTAAATTGAACTAGAACTTTTTATCTTCCGTGAAAATATTCACAAGTATTGTATTACTTTTTCTATCTTCCACCGAAAAATTAGAATTGAACTTTAAATTTCTTTATGTCTTTGTAAAATAAAGAACTTAAGTGGAAGATTTTTATTTTCTCTGGAAAAATTAGAATTGAATTGTGTTCTTTGGTAAAATTCAGTAGAGAACTTGAACTTTTCTTCACTTCGTTGAGAAAATTTTAAATTGAACTAGAACTTTTTATCTTCCGTGAAAATATTCACAAGTATGGTATTACTTTTTCTATCTTCCACCGAAAAATTTAGAATTGAACTTTAAATTTCTTTATGTCTTTGTGAAATAAAGAACTGAAGTGGAAGATTTTTATTTTCTCTGGTGAAATTAGAATTGAATTGTGTTCTTTGGTAAAATTCAGAAGAGAACTTGAACTTTTCTTCACTTCGTTGAGAAAATTTTAAATTGAACAAGAACTTTTTATCTTCCGGGAAAATATTCACAAGTTTGGTATTACTTTTTCTATCTTCCACCGAAAAATTTAGAATTGAACTTTAAATTTCTTTATGTCTTTGTGAAATATAGAACTTAAGTGGAAGATTTTTATTTTCTCTGGATAAGTTAGAATTGAATTGTGTTCTTTGGTAAAATTCAGTAGAGAACTTGAACTTTCCTTCACTTCGTTGAGAAAATTTAAAATTGAACTAGAACTTTTTATCTTCCGTGAAAATATTCACAAGTATAGTATTACTTTTTCTATCTTCCCCCGAAAAATTTAGAATGGAACTTTAAATTTCTTTATGTCTTTGTGAAATATAGAACTTAAGTGGAAGATTTTTGTTTTCTCTGGAGAAATTAGAATTGAATTGTGTTCTTTGGTAAAATTCAATAGAGAACTTGAACTTTCCTTCACTTCATTGAGAAAATTTAAAATTGAACTAGAACTTTTTATCTTCCGTGAAAATATTCACAAGTATGGTATTACTTTTTCTATCTTCCACCGAAAAATTTAGAATTGAACTCTAAATTTCTTTATGTCTTTGTGAAATAAAGAACTGAAGTGGAAGATTTTTGTTTTCTCTGGAGAAATTAGAATTTAATTGTGTTCTTTGGTAAAATTCCGAAGAGAACTTGAACTTTTTTATCTTCAGTGAAAAATTTAGAACAGTATTTTAAATTTTTCATCTCTTCGAGACAGATCTGAACTAAAGTGGAAAATTTTTATATTATTTGGAAAAATAGAAATGATCAATGACTAATTTCTTTTTCATTGAGAAAATTCAGAAGAGAACTTGAACTTTCCTTGACTTCGTTGAGAAAATTTTAAATTGAACTAGAACTTTTTATCTTCCGTGAAAATATTCACAAGTATGGTATTACTTTTTCTATCTTCCACTGAAAAATTTAGAATTGAACTTTAAATTTCTTTATGTCTTTGTGAAATATAGAACTTAAGTGGAAGATTTTTATTTTCTCTGGATAAGTTAGAATTGAATTGTGTTCTTTGGTAAAATTCAGTAGAGAACTTGAACTTTCCTTCACTTCGTTGAGAAAATTTAAAATTGAACTAGAACTTTTTATCTTCCGTGAAAATATTCACAAGTATAGTATTACTTTTTCTATCTTCCCCCGAAAAATTTAGAATGGAACTTTAAATTTCTTTATGTCTTTGTGAAATATAGAACTTAAGTGGAAGATTTTTGTTTTCTCTGGAGAAATTAGAATTGAATTGTGTTCTTTGGTAAAATTCAATAGAGAACTTGAACTTTCCTTCACTTCGTTGAGAAAATTTAAAATTGAACTAGAACTTTTTATCTTCCGTGAAAATATTCACAAGTATGGTATTACTTTTTCTATCTTCCACCGAAAAATTTAGAATTGAACTCTAAATTTCTTTATGTCTTTGTGAAATAAAGAACTGAAGTGGAAGATTTTTGTTTTCTCTGGAGAAATTAGAATTTAATTGTGTTCTTTGGTAAAATTCCGAAGAGAACTTGAACTTTTTTATCTTCAGTGAAAAATTTAGAACAGTATTTTAAATTTTTCATCTCTTCGAGACAGATCTGAACTAAAGTGGAAAATTTTTATATTATTTGGAAAAATAGAAATGATCAATGACTAATTTCTTTTTCATTGAGAAAATTCAGAAGAGAACTTGAACTTTCCTTGACTTCGTTGAGAAAATTTTAAATTGAACTAGAACTTTTTATCTTCCGTGAAAATATTCACAAGTATGGTATTACTTTTTCTATCTTCCACTGAAAAATTTAGAATTGAACTTTAAATTTCTTTATGTCTTTGTGAAATAAAGAACTTAAGTGGAAGATTTTTATTTTCTCTGGAGAAATTAGAATTGAATTGTGTTCTTTGGTAAAATTCAGTAGAGAACTTGAACTTTTCTTCACTTCGTTGAGAAAATTTTAAATTGAACTAGAACTTTTTATCTTCCGTGAAAATATTCACAAATATCTTCCGTGAAAATATTCACAAGTATGGTATTACTTTTTCTATCTTTCACCGAAAAATTAGAATTGAACTTTAAATTTCTTTATGTCTTTGTGAAATAAAGAACTTAAGTGGAAGATTTTTATTTTCTCTGGAGAAATTAGAATTGAATTGTGTTCTTTGGTAAAATTCAGTAGAGAACTTGAACTTTTCTTCACTTCATTGAGAAAATTTTAAATTGAACTAGAACTTTTTATTTTCCGTGAAAATATTCACAAGTATGGTATTACTTTTTCTATCTTCCACCGAAAAATTTAGAATTGAACTATAAATTTCTTTATGACTTTGTGAAATAAAGAACTTAAGTGGAAGATTTTTATTTTCTCTGATGAAATTAGAATTGAATTGTGTTCTTTGGTAAAATTCATTAGAGAACTTGAACTTTTCTTCACTTCGTTGAGAAAATTTTAAATTGAACTAGAACTTTTTATCTTCCGTGAAAATATTCACGAATATGGTATTAATTTTTTTATCTCCCGCCGAAAAATTTAGAATTGAACTTTAAATTTATTTATGTCTTTGTAAAATAAAGAACTTAAGTGGAAGATTTTTGTTTTCTCTAGAGAAATTAGAATTGAACTGTGTTCTTTGGTAAAATTCAGTAGAGAACTTGAACTTTTCTTCACTTCGTAGAGAAAATTTTAAATTGAAGTAGAACTTTTTATCTTCCGGGAAAATATTCACAAGTATGGTATTACTTTTTCTATCTTCCACCGAAAAATTTAGAATTGAACTTTAAATTTCTTTATGTCTTTGTGAAATAAAGAACTGAAGTGGAAGATTTTTGTTTTCTCTGGAGAAATTAGAATTGAATTGTGTTCTTTGGTAAAATTCCGAAGAGAACTTGAACTTTTTTATCTTCAATGAAAAATTTAGAACAGTATTTTAAATTTTTCATCTCTTCGAGACAGATCTGAACTAAAGTGGAAAATTTTTATATTATTTGGAAAAATAGAAATGATCAATGACTAATTTTTTTTTCATTGAGAAAATTCAGAAGAGAACTTGAACTTTCCTTGACTTCGTTGAGAAAATTTTAAATTGAACTAGAACTTTTTATCTTCAGTGAAAATATTCACAAGTATGGTATTACTTTTCTAACTTCCACCGAAAACTTTAGAATTGAACTTTAAATTTCTTTATGTCTTTGTGAAATAAAGAACTTAAGTGGAAGATTTTTATTTTCTCTGGAGAAATTAGAATTGAATTTGTTCTTTGGTAAAATTCAGTAGAGAACATGAACTTTTCTTCACTTCACTGAGAAAATTTTAAATTGAACTAGAACTTTTTATCTTCCGTGAAAATATTCACAAGTATTGTATTACTTTTTCTATCTTCCACCGAAAAATTAGAATTGAACTTTAAATTTCTTTATGTCTTTGTAAAATAAAGAACTTAAGTGGAAGATTTTTATTTTCTCTGGAAAAATTAGAATTGAATTGTGTTCTTTGGTAAAATTCAGTAGAGAACTTGAACTTTTCTTCACTTCGTTGAGAAAATTTTAAATTGAACTAGAACTTTTTATCTTCCGTGAAAATATTCACAAGTATGGTATTACTTTTTCTATTTTCCACCGAAAAATTTAGAATTGAACTTTAAATTTCTTTATGTCTTTGTGAAATAAAGAACTGAAGTGGAAGATTTTTATTTTCTCTGGTGAAATTAGAATTGAATTGTGTTCTTTGGTAAAATTCAGAAGAGAACTTGAACTTTTCTTCACTTCGTTGAGAAAATTTTAAATTGAACTAGAACTTTTTATCTTCCGTGAAAATATTCACAAGTATCTTCCGTGAAAATATTCACAAGTATGGTATTACTTTTTCTATCTTTCACCGAAAAATTAGAATTGAACTTTAAATTTCTTTATGTCTTTGTGAAATAAAGAACTTAAGTGGAAGATTTTTATTTTCTCTGGAGAAATTAGAATTGAATTGTGTTCTTTGGTAAAATTCAGTAGAGAACTTGAACTTTTCTTCACTTCATTGAGAAAATTTTAAATTGAACTAGAACTTTTTATTTTCCGTGAAAATATTCACAAGTATGGTATTACTTTTTCCATCTTCCATCGAAAAATTTAGAATTGAACTTTAAATTTCTTTATGTCTTTGTGAAATAAAGAACTGAAGTGGAAGATTTTTATTTTCTCTGGTGAAATTAGAATTGAAGTGTGTTCTTTGGTAAAATTCAGAAGAGAACTTGAACTTTTCTTCACTTCGTTGAGAAAATTTTAAATTGAACTAGAACTTTTTATCTTCCGGGAAAATATTCACAAGTATGGTATTACTTTTTCTATCTTCCACCGAAAAATTTAGAATTGAACTTTAAATTTCTTTATGTCTTTGTGAAATAAAGAACTTAAGTGGAAGATTTTTATTTTCTCTGGATAAGTTAGAATTGAATTGTGTTCTTTGGTAAAATTCAGTAGAGAACTTGAACTTTCCTTCACTTCGTTGAGAAAATTTAAAATTGAACTAGAACTTTTTATCTTCCGTGAAAATATTCACAAGTATAGTATTACTTTTTCTATCTTCCCCCGAAAAATTTAGAATGGAACTTTAAATTTCTTTATGTCTTTGTGAAATATAGAACTTAAGTGGAAGATTTTTGTTTTCTCTGGAGAAATTAGAATTGAATTGTGTTCTTTGGTAAAATTCAATAGAGAACTTGAACTTTCCTTCACTTCGTTGAGAAAATTTAAAATTGAACTAGAACTTTTTATCTTCCGTGAAAATATTCACAAGTATGGTATTACTTTTTCTATCTTCCACCGAAAAATTTAGAATTGAACTCTAAATTTCTTTATGTCTTTGTGAAATAAAGAACTGAAGTGGAAGATTTTTGTTTTCTCTGGAGAAATTAGAATTTAATTGTGTTCTTTGGTAAAATTCCGAAGAGAACTTGAACTTTTTTATCTTCAGTGAAAAATTTAGAACAGTATTTTAAATTTTTCATCTCTTCGAGACAGATCTGAACTAAAGTGGAAAATTTTTATATTATTTGGAAAAATAGAAATGATCAATGACTAATTTCTTTTTCATTGAGAAAATTCAGAAGAGAACTTGAACTTTCCTTGACTTCGTTGAGAAAATTTTAAATTGAACTAGAACTTTTTATCTTCCGTGAAAATATTCACAAGTATGGTATTACTTTTTCTATCTTCCACTGAAAAATTTAGAATTGAACTTTAAATTTCTTTATGTCTTTGTGAAATATAGAACTTAAGTGGAAGATTTTTATTTTCTCTGGATAAATTAGAATTGAATTGTGTTCTTTGGTAAAATTCAGTAGAGAACTTGAACTTTCCTTCACTTCGTTGAGAAAATTTAAAATTGAACTAGAACTTTTTATCTTCCGTGAAAATATTCACAAGTATAGTATTACTTTTTCTATCTTCCCCCGAAAAATTTAGAATGGAACTTTAAATTTCTTTATGTCTTTGTGAAATATAGAACTTAAGTGGAAGATTTTTGTTTTCTCTGGAGAAATTAGAATTGAATTGTGTTCTTTGGTAAAATTCAATAGAGAACTTGAACTTTCCTTCACTTCGTTGAGAAAATTTAAAATTGAACTAGAACTTTTTATCTTCCGTGAAAATATTCACAAGTATGGTATTACTTTTTCTATCTTCCACCGAAAAATTTAGAATTGAACTCTAAATTTCTTTATGTCTTTGTGAAATAAAGAACTGAAGTGGAAGATTTTTGTTTTCTCTGGAGAAATTAGAATTTAATTGTGTTCTTTGGTAAAATTCCGAAGAGAACTTGAACTTTTTTATCTTCAGTGAAAAATTTAGAACAGTATTTTAAATTTTTCATCTCTTCGAGACAGATCTGAACTAAAGTGGAAAATTTTTATATTATTTGGAAAAATAGAAATGATCAATGACTAATTTCTTTTTCATTGAGAAAATTCAGAAGAGAACTTGAACTTTCCTTGACTTCGTTGAGAAAATTTTAAATTGAACTAGAACTTTTTATCTTCCGTGAAAATATTCACAAGTATGGTATTACTTTTTCTATCTTCCACTGAAAAATTTAGAATTGAACTTTAAATTTCTTTATGTCTTTGTGAAATAAAGAACTTAAGTGGAAGATTTTTATTTTCTCTGGAGAAATTAGAATTGAACTTTTATTTTCTCTGGAGAAATTAGAACTTGAACTTTTCTTCACTTCGTTGAGAAAATTTTAAATTGAACTAGAACTTTTTATCTTCCGTGAAAATATTCACAAGTATCTTCCGTGAAAATATTCACAAGTATGGTATTACTTTTTCTATCTTTCACCGAAAAATAAGAATTGAACTTTAAATTTCTTTATGTCTTTGTGAAATAAAGAACTTAAGTGGAAGATTTTTATTTTCTCTGGAGAAATTAGAATTGAATTGTGTTCTTTGGTAAAATTCAGTAGAGAACTTGAACTTTTCTTCACTTCATTGAGAAAATTTTAAATTGAACTAGAACTTTTTATTTTCCGTGAAAATATTCACAAGTATGGTATTACTTTTTCTATCTTCCACCGAAAAATTTAGAATTGAACTATAAATTTCTTTATGACTTTGTGAAATAAAGAACTTAAGTGGAAGATTTTTATTTTCTCTGATGAAATTAGAATTGAATTGTGTTCTTTGGTAAAATTCAGTAGAGAACTTGAACTTTTCTTCACTTCGTTGAGAAAATTTTAAATTGAACTAGAACTTTTTATCTTCCGTGAAAATATTCACAAGTATGGTATTACTTTTTCTATCTTCCACCGAAAAATTTAGAATTGAACTTTAAATTTCTTTATGTCTTTGTGAAATAAAGAACTGAAGTGGAAGATTTTTATTTTCTCTGGTGAAATTAGAATTGAATTGTGTTCTTTGGTAAAATTCAGAAGAGAACTTGAACTTTTCTTCACTTCGTTGAGAAAATTTTAAATTGAACAAGAACTTTTTATCTTCCGGGAAAATATTCACAAGTTTGGTATTACTTTTTCTATCTTCCACCGAAAAATTTAGAATTGAACTTTAAATTTCTTTATGTCTTTGTGAAATATAGAACTTAAGTGGAAGATTTTTATTTTCTCTGGATAAGTTAGAATTGAATTGTGTTCTTTGGTAAAATTCAGTAGAGAACTTGAACTTTCCTTCACTTCGTTGAGAAAATTTAAAATTGAACTAGAACTTTTTATCTTCCGTGAAAATATTCACAAGTATAGTATTACTTTTTCTATCTTCCCCCGAAAAATTTAGAATGGAACTTTAAATTTCTTTATGTCTTTGTGAAATATAGAACTTAAGTGGAAGATTTTTGTTTTCTCTGGAGAAATTAGAATTGAATTGTGTTCTTTGGTAAAATTCAATAGAGAACTTGAACTTTCCTTCACTTCGTTGAGAAAATTTAAAATTGAACTAGAACTTTTTATCTTCCGTGAAAATATTCACAAGTATGGTATTACTTTTTCTATCTTCCACCGAAAAATTTAGAATTGAACTCTAAATTTCTTTATGTCTTTGTGAAATAAAGAACTGAAGTGGAAGATTTTTGTTTTCTCTGGAGAAATTAGAATTTAATTGTGTTCTTTGGTAAAATTCCGAAGAGAACTTGAACTTTTTTATCTTCAGTGAAAAATTTAGAACAGTATTTTAAATTTTTCATCTCTTCGAGACAGATCTGAACTAAAGTGGAAAATTTTTATATTATTTGGAAAAATAGAAATGATCAATGACTAATTTCTTTTTCATTGAGAAAATTCAGAAGAGAACTTGAACTTTCCTTGACTTCGTTGAGAAAATTTTAAATTGAACTAGAACTTTTTATCTTCCGTGAAAATATTCACAAGTATGGTATTACTTTTTCTATCTTCCACTGAAAAATTTAGAATTGAACTTTAAATTTCTTTATGTCTTTGTGAAATATAGAACTTAAGTGGAAGATTTTTATTTTCTCTGGATAAGTTAGAATTGAATTGTGTTCTTTGGTAAAATTCAGTAGAGAACTTGAACTTTCCTTCACTTCGTTGAGAAAATTTAAAATTGAACTAGAACTTTTTATCTTCCGTGAAAATATTCACAAGTATAGTATTACTTTTTCTATCTTCCCCCGAAAAATTTAGAATGGAACTTTAAATTTCTTTATGTCTTTGTGAAATATAGAACTTAAGTGGAAGATTTTTGTTTTCTCTGGAGAAATTAGAATTGAATTGTGTTCTTTGGTAAAATTCAATAGAGAACTTGAACTTTCCTTCACTTCGTTGAGAAAATTTAAAATTGAACTAGAACTTTTTATCTTCCGTGAAAATATTCACAAGTATGGTATTACTTTTTCTATCTTCCACCGAAAAATTTAGAATTGAACTCTAAATTTCTTTATGTCTTTGTGAAATAAAGAACTGAAGTGGAAGATTTTTGTTTTCTCTGGAGAAATTAGAATTTAATTGTGTTCTTTGGTAAAATTCCGAAGAGAACTTGAACTTTTTTATCTTCAGTGAAAAATTTAGAACAGTATTTTAAATTTTTCATCTCTTCGAGACAGATCTGAACTAAAGTGGAAAATTTTTATATTATTTGGAAAAATAGAAATGATCAATGACTAATTTATTTTTCATTGAGAAAATTCAGAAGAGAACTTGAACTTTCCTTGACTTCGTTGAGAAAATTTTAAATTGAACTAGAACTTTTTATCTTCCGTGAAAATATTCACAAGTATGGTATTACTTTTTCTATCTTCCACTGAAAAATTTAGAATTGAACTTTAAATTTCTTTATGTCTTTGTGAAATAAAGAACTTAAGTGGAAGATTTTTATTTTCTCTGGAGAAATTAGAATTGAATTGTGTTCTTTGGTAAAATTCAGTAGAGAACTTGAACTTTTCTTCACTTCGTTGAGAAAATTTTAAATTGAACTAGAACTTTTTATCTTCCGTGAAAATATTCACAAGTATCTTCCGTGAAAATATTCACAAGTATGGTATTACTTTTTCTATCTTTCACCGAAAAATTAGAATTGAACTTTAAATTTCTTTATGTCTTTGTGAAATAAAGAACTTAAGTGGAAGATTTTTATTTTCTCTGGAGAAATTAGAATTGAATTGTGTTCTTTGGTAAAATTCAGTAGAGAACTTGAACTTTTCTTCACTTCATTGAGAAAATTTTAAATTGAACTAGAACTTTTTATTTTCCGTGAAAATATTCACAAGTATGGTATTACTTTTTCTATCTTCCACCGAAAAATTTAGAATTGAACTATAAATTTCTTTATGACTTTGTGAAATAAAGAACTTAAGTGGAAGATTTTTATTTTCTCTGATGAAATTAGAATTGAATTGTGTTCTTTGGTAAAATTCATTAGAGAACTTGAACTTTTCTTCACTTCGTTGAGAAAATTTTAAATTGAACTAGAACTTTTTATCTTCCGTGAAAATATTCACGAATATGGTATTAATTTTTTTATCTCCCGCCGAAAAATTTAGAATTGAGCTTTAAATTTATTTATGTCTTTGTAAAATAAAGAACTTAAGTGGAAGATTTTTGTTTTCTCTAGAGAAATTAGAATTGAACTGTGTTCTTTGGTAAAATTCAGTAGAGAACTTGAACTTTTCTTCACTTCGTAGAGAAAATTTTAAATTGAAGTAGAACTTTTTATCTTCCGTGAAAATATTCACAAGTATGGTATTACTTTTTCTATCTTCCACCGAAAAATTTAGAATTGAACTTTAAATTTCTTTATGTCTTTGTGAAATAAAGAACTGAAGTGGAAGATTTTTGTTTTCTCTGGAGAAATTAGAATTGAATTGTGTTCTTTGGTAAAATTCCGAAGAGAGCTTGAACTTTTTTATCTTCAGTGAAAAATTTAGAACAGTATTTTAAATTTTTCATCTCTTCGAGACAGATCTGAACTAAAGTGGAAAATTTTTATATTATTTGGAAAAATAGAAATGATCAATGACTAATTTTTTTTTCATTGAGAAAATTCAGAAGAGAACTTGAACTTTCCTTGACTTCGTTGAGAAAATTTTAAATTGAACTAGAACTTTTTATCTTCCGTGAAAATATTCACAAGTATGGTATTACTTTTTCTATCTTCCACCGAAAACTTTAGAATTGAACTTTAAATTTCTTTATTTCTTTGTGAAATAAAGAACTTAAGTGGAAGATTTTTATTTTCTCTGGAGAAATTAGAATTGAATTTGTTCTTTGGTAAAATTCAGTAGAGAACATGAACTTTTCTTCACTTCATTGAGAAAATTTTAAATTGAACTAGAACTGTTTATCTTCCGCGAAAATATTCACAAGTATTGTATTACTTTTTCTATCTTCCACCGAAAAATTAGAATTGAACTTTAAATTTCTTTATGTCTTTGTAAAATAAAGAACTTAAGTGGAAGATTTTTGTTTTCTCTGGAAAAATTAGAATTGAATTGTGTTCTTTGGTAAAATTCAGTAGAGAACTTGAACTTTTCTTCACTTCGTTGAGAAAATTTTAAATTGAACTAGAACTTTTTATCTTCCGTGAAAATATTCACAAGTATGGTATTACTTTTTCTATCTTCCACCGAAAAATTTAGAATTGAACTTTAAATTTCTTTATGTCTTTGTGAAATAAAGAATTGAAGTGGAAGATTTTTATTTTCTCTGGTGAAATTAGAATTGAATTGTTTTCTTTGGTAAAATTCAGAAGAGAACTTGATTTTTTCTTCACTTCGTTGAGAAAATTTTAAATTGAACTAGAACTTTTTATCTTCCGTGAAAATATTCACAAGTATCTTCCGTGAAAATATTCACAAGTATGGTATTACTTTTTCTATCTTTCACCGAAAAATTAGAATTGAACTTTAAATTTCTTTATGTCTTTGTGAAATAAAGAACTTAAGTGGAAGATTTTTATTTTCTCTGGAGAAATTAGAATTGAATTGTGTTCTTTGGTAAAATTCAGTAGAGAACTTGAACTTTTCTTCACTTCATTGAGAAAATTTTAAATTGAACTAGAACTTTTTATTTTCCGTGAAAATATTCACAAGTATGGTATTACTTTTTCCATCTTCCATCGAAAAATTTAGAATTGAACTTTAAATTTCTTTATGTCTTTGTGAAATAAAGAACTGAAGTGGAAGATTTTTATTTTCTCTGGTGAAATTAGAATTGAAGTGTGTTCTTTGGTAAAATTCAGAAGAGAACTTGAACTTTTCTTCACTTCGTTGAGAAAATTTTAAATTGAACTAGAACTTTTTATCTTCCGGGAAAATATTCACAAGTATGGTATTACTTTTTCTATCTTCCACCGAAAAATTTAGAATTGAACTTTAAATTTCTTTATGTCTTTGTGAAATAAAGAACTTAAGTGGAAGATTTTTATTTTCTCTGGAGAAGTTAGAATTGAATTGTGTTCTTTGGTAAAATTCAGTAGAGAACTTGAACTTTCCTTCACTTCGTTGAGAAAATTTAAAATTGAACTAGAACTTTTTATCTTCCGTGAAAATATTCACAAGTATAGTATTACTTTTTCTATCTTCCCCCGAAAAATTTAGAATGGAACTTTAAAATTCTTTATGTCTTTGTGAAATATAGAACTTAAGTGGAAGATTTTTGTTTTCTCTGGAGAAGTTAGAATTGAATTGTGTTCTTTGGTAAAATTCAATAGAGAACTTGAACTTTCCTTCACTTCGTTGAGAAAATTTAAAATTGAACTAGAACTTTTTATCTTCCGTGAAAATATTCACAAGTATGGTATTACTTTTTCTATCTTCCACCGAAAAATTTAGAATTGAACTCTAAATTTCTTTATGTCTTTGTGAAATAAGGAACTGAAGTGGAAGATTTTTGTTTTCTCTGGAGAAATTAGAATTTAATTGTGTTCTTTGGTAAAATTCCGAAGAGAACTTGAACTTTTTTATCTTCAGTGAAAAATTTAGAACAGTATTTTAAATTTTTCATCTCTTCGAGACAGATCTGAACTAAAGTGGAAAATTTTTATATTATTTGGAAAAATAGAAATGATCAATGACTAATTTCTTTTTCATTGAGAAAATTCAGAAGAGAACTTGAACTTTCCTTGACTTCGTTGAGAAAATTTTAAATTGAACTAGAACTTTTTATCTTCCGTGAAAATATTCACAAGTATGGTATTACTTTTTCTATCTTCCACTGAAAAATTTAGAATTGAACTTTAAATTTCTTTATGTCTTTGTGAAATATAGAACTTAAGTGGAAGATTTTTATTTTCTCTGGATAAATTAGAATTGAATTGTGTTCTTTGGTAAAATTCAGTAGAGAACTTGAACTTTCCTTCACTTCGTTGAGAAAATTTAAAATTGAACTAGAACTTTTTATCTTCCGTGAAAATATTCACAAGTATAGTATTACTTTTTCTATCTTCCCCCGAAAAATTTAGAATGGAACTTTAAATTTCTTTATGTCTTTGTGAAATATAGAACTTAAGTGGAAGATTTTTGTTTTCTCTGGAGAAATTAGAATTGAATTGTGTTCTTTGGTAAAATTCAATAGAGAACTTGAACTTTCCTTCACTTCGTTGAGAAAATTTAAAATTGAACTAGAACTTTTTATCTTCCGTGAAAATATTCACAAGTATGGTATTACTTTTTCTATCTTCCACCGAAAAATTTAGAATTGAACTCTAAATTTCTTTATGTCTTTGTGAAATAAAGAACTGAAGTGGAAGATTTTTGTTTTCTCTGGAGAAATTAGAATTTAATTGTGTTCTTTGGTAAAATTCCGAAGAGAACTTGAACTTTTTTATCTTCAGTGAAAAATTTAGAACAGTATTTTAAATTTTTCATCTCTTCGAGACAGATCTGAACTAAAGTGGAAAATTTTTATATTATTTGGAAAAATAGAAATGATCAATGACTAATTTCTTTTTCATTGAGAAAATTCAGAAGAGAACTTGAACTTTCCTTGACTTCGTTGAGAAAATTTTAAATTGAACTAGAACTTTTTATCTTCCGTGAAAATATTCACAAGTATGGTATTACTTTTTCTATCTTCCACTGAAAAATTTAGAATTGAACTTTAAATTTCTTTATGTCTTTGTGAAATAAAGAACTTAAGTGGAAGATTTTTATTTTCTCTGGAGAAATTAGAATTGAACTTTTATTTTCTCTGGAGAAATTAGAACTTGAACTTTTCTTCACTTCGTTGAGAAAATTTTAAATTGAACTAGAACTTTTTATCTTCCGTGAAAATATTCACAAGTATCTTCCGTGAAAATATTCACAAGTATGGTATTACTTTTTCTATCTTTCACCGAAAAATAAGAATTGAACTTTAAATTTCTTTATGTCTTTGTGAAATAAAGAACTTAAGTGGAAGATTTTTATTTTCTCTGGAGAAATTAGAATTGAATTGTGTTCTTTGGTAAAATTCAGTAGAGAACTTGAACTTTTCTTCACTTCATTGAGAAAATTTTAAATTGAACTAGAACTTTTTATCTTCCGTGAAAACATTCACAAGAATGGTATTACTTTTTCTATCTTCCACTGAAAAATTTAGAATTGAACTATAAATTTCTTTATGACTTTGTGAAATAAAGAACTTAAGTGGAAGATTTTTATTTTCTCTGATGAAATTAGAATTGAATTGTGTTCTTTGGTAAAATTCATTAGAGAACTTGAACTTTTCTTCACTTCGTTGAGAAAATTTTAAATTGAACTAGAACTTTTTATCTTCCGTGAAAATATTCACGAATATGGTATTAATTTTTTTATCTCCCGCCGAAAAATTTAGAATTGAACTTTAAATTTATTTATGTCTTTGTAAAATAAAGAACTTAAGTGGAAGATTTTTGTTTTCTCTAGAAAAATTAGAATTGAAGTGTGTTCTTTGGTAAAGTTCAGTAGAGAACTTGAACTTTTCTTCACTTCGTAGAGAAAATTTTAAATTGAAGTAGAACTTTTTATCTTCAGGGAAAATATTCACAAGTATGGTATTACTTTTTCTATCTTCCACCGAAAAATTTAGAATTGAACTTTAAATTTCTTCATGTCTTTGTGAAATAAAGAACTGAAGTGGAAGATTTTTGTTTTCTCTGGAGAAATTAGAATTGAATTGTGTTCTTTGGTAAAATTCCGAAGAGAACTTGAACTTTTTTATCTTCAGTGAAAAATTTAGAACAGTATTTTAAATTTTTCATCTCTTCGAGACAGATCTGAACTAAAGTGGAAAATTTTTATATTATTTGGAAAAATAGAAATGATCAACGACTAATTTCTTTTTCATTGAGAAAATTCAGAAGAGAACTTGAACTTTCCTTGACTTCGTTGAGAAAATTTTAAATTGAACTAGAACTTTTTATCTTCAGTGAAAATATTCACAAGTATGGTATTACTTTTTCTAACTTCCACCGAAAACTTTAGAATTGAACTTTAAATTTCTTTATGTCTTTGTGAAATAAAGAACTTAAGTGGAAGATTTTTATTTTCTCTGGAGAAATTAGAATTGAATTTGTTCTTTGGTAAAATTCAGTAGAGAACATGAACTTTTCTTCACTTCACTGAGAAAATTTTAAATTGAACTAGAACTTTTTATCTTCCGTGAAAATATTCACAAGTATTGTATTACTTTTTCTATCTTCCACCGAAAAATTAGAATTGAACTTTAAATTTCTTTATGTCTTTGTAAAATAAAGAACTTAAGTGGAAGATTTTTATTTTCTCTGGAAAAATTAGAATTGAATTGTGTTCTTTGGTAAAATTCAGTAGAGAACTTGAACTTTTCTTCACTTCGTTGAGAAAATTTTAAATTGAACTAGAACTTTTTATCTTCCGTGAAAATATTCACAAGTATGGTATTACTTTTTCTATCTTCCACCGAAAAATTTAGAATTGAACTTTAAATTTCTTTATGTCTTTGTGAAATAAAGAACTGAAGTGGAAGATTTTTATTTTCTCTGGTGAAATTAGAATTGAATTGTGTTCTTTGGTAAAATTCAGAAGAGAACTTGAACTTTTCTTCACTTCGTTGAGCAAATTTTAAATTGAACTAGAACTTTTTATCTTCCGGGAAAATATTCACAAGTATGGTATTACTTTTTCTATCTTCCACCGAAAAATTTAGAATTGAACTTTAAATTTCTTTATGTCTTTGTGAAATATAGAACTTAAGTGGAAGATTTTTATTTTCTCTGGATAAGTTAGAATTGAATTGTGTTCTTTGGTAAAATTCAGTAGAGAACTTGAACTTTCCTTCACTTCGTTGAGAAAATTTAAAATTGAACTAGAACTTTTTATCTTCCGTGAAAATATTCACAAGTATAGTATTACTTTTTCTATCTTCCCCCGAAAAATTTAGAATGGAACTTTAAATTTCTTTATGTCTTTGTGAAATATAGAACTTAAGTGGAAGATTTTTGTTTTCTCTGGAGAAATTAGAATTGAATTGTGTTCTTTGGTAAAATTCAGTAGAGAACTTGAACTTTCCTTCACTTCGTTGAGAAAATTTAAAATTGAACTAGAACTTTTTATCTTCCGTGAAAATATTCACAAGTATGGTATTACTTTTTCTATCTTCCACCGAAAAATTTAGAATTGAACTCTGAATTTCTTTATGTCTTTGTGAAATAAAGAACTGAAGTGGAAGATTTTTGTTTTCTCTGGAGAAATTAGAATTTAATTGTGTTCTTTGGTAAAATTCCGAAGAGAACTTGAACTTTTTTATCTTCAGTGAAAAATTTAGAACAGTATTTTAAATTTTTCATCTCTTCGAGACAGATCTGAACTAAAGTGGAAAATTTTTATATTATTTGGAAAAATAGAAATGATCAATGACTAATTTCTTTTTCATTGAGAAAATTCAGAAGAGAACTTGAACTTTCCTTGACTTCGTTGAGAAAATTTTAAATTGAACTAGAACTTTTTATCTTCCGTGAAAATATTCACAAGTATGGTATTACTTTTTCTATCTTCCACTGAAAAATTTAGAATTGAACTTTAAATTTCTTTATGTCTTTGTGAAATAAAGAACTTAAGTGGAAGATTTTTATTTTCTCTGGAGAAATTAGAATTGAATGTGTTCTTTGGTAAAATTCAGTAGAGAACTTGAACTTTTCTTCACTTCGTTGAGAAAATTTTAAATTGAACTAGAACTTTTTATCTTCCGTGAAAATATTCACAAGTATCTTCCGTGAAAATATTCACAAGTATGGTATTACTTTTTCTATCTTTCACCGAAAAATTAGAATTGAACTTTAAATTTCTTTATGTCTTTGTGAAATAAAGAACTTAAGTGGAAGATTTTTATTTTCTCTGGAGAAATTAGAATTGAATTGTGTTCTTTGGTAAAATTCAGTAGAGAACTTGAACTTTTCTTCACTTCATTGAGAAAATTTTAAATTGAACTAGAACTTTTTATTTTCCGTGAAAATATTCACAAGTATGGTATTACTTTTTCCATCTTCCATCGAAAAATTTAGAATTGAACTTTAAATTTCTTTATGTCTTTGTGAAATAAAGAACTGAAGTGGAAGATTTTTATTTTCTCTGGTGAAATTAGAATTGAAGTGTGTTCTTTGGTAAAATTCAGAAGAGAACTTGAACTTTTCTTCACTTCGTTGAGAAAATTTTAAATTGAACTAGAACTTTTTATCTTCCGGGAAAATATTCACAAGTTTGGCATTACTTTTTCTATCTTCCACCGAAAAGTTTACTGAAATATTCCAACTCTTGCATTTCAATGAAAGAAATTCAAAATGAACTTTGAAAAATCAAGAAAATGTAACTGTGACAAGGTAAACCACAACCAAACACTACTGAAATATTCCAACTCTTGCTTTTCAACGAAAGAAATTCAAAATGAACTTTGAAAAATCAGGCCTTTGGGGCGCCGGGGGCCCTTTGGGGGGCCCGGGGGAGGGGCCCTTCTGTGTCTCAATGCACAAAAAAATATTAAAAAATGGGGGAGGGGAGGAGGGGAGGGGAGGGGAGGAGTGGAGGGGAAGGGGAGGGGAGGAGGGGAGGGGGAGGGGAGGAGGGGAGGGGGAGGAGGGGAGGGGGAGGATGGGGGAGGTGAGGGGAGGTGAGGGGACTGTAAGGAGGGGGGAGGAGAGGGAGGGAGAGGGAGGGGGGCAACATTTGGGGACCGGGGGGTTCCTTCGGGATTGGGGTATGGGGATCGGAGCCCTTTGGGTCGGGGTAGGGCAATCGGGGCCCTTTGGGTTTGGGGTAGAGGACCTCACGACACTGTTCAAATAGAACTTGTTTACTATAACGACCACACTCAAAACCTCTTAAAAACCTTTTCTAAAATCATCTTTTAAAATGTCTCTAACTGTTTCGCCGAAATAATTCCCTAAAATGTTTAAAACTGTTTCACCCAAATAATCCCCTAAAAGTTATTTCTGTGTGTTCCTTTTGTTTTTGGTATCCCTGCGCTGTCACATTTCAAATTTCTAGGAAACCCTTTCCTACGTTAATCTCTTCATCTCATAAATGTTCCTAGCTACACTATTAAGGTTTCGTTAGAATATCAATTTATCTCTCCGACTTAAAGCTCAGTGAAGCCGTATTTAAAAATAGAATTTCTATCTCTTTAGACTCCCGCATAATTCCAAGATAACAAGTGATGTCATTTCTAGTTCCTGACACTAAAGATCAATGAAGCCCTATTTAAAAATAGAATATTAATTTTTCTCTCTGACCTAAAGAACGTTTATCCCTCAGACCTAAGATTAAAGAAGCAATAATATTTGTTTATTAATTCCCCTTTCGTGAACCAATACATTCCCCTAGCGATTATGTAAATCAATTTCTCAGGTTAGGTTCGCCTAAAGATCAAAGAAGCCATGTTTTTTCTTAATTCCCCCTTTCGTAAATCAATACATTCTCCCCCACCGATTATGTAAATCACCCCAATGTCATTACACCTGGACAAACAACAGCAAATAAATCGACCTTGAAACATCCATCAAAGTGAGAAAATTCCTGTTTTTCCATTCTCACTGACAATGAACCATAATTCATCCATCAAAGTGAGAAAGTTCCTGTTTTTTATTCTCACTGACAAAAACCATAAAACTGACATAAATTGTTGTTGACATCCATGAAAAACATCAAATAAATTGACCAACACCCATAACCATCCAAGAAAACATCCATCAAAGTGAGAAAGTTCCTGTTTTTTCCATTCTCACTGACAAAAACCATAAAACAGACATAAATTGCTGTTGACATCCATAAATGTGAGAAAGTTCCTGTTTTTTCATTCTCACTGACAAAAACCATAAAACAGACATGAATTGCTGTTGACATCCATGAAAAACATCAAATAAATTGACCAACACCCATAACCATCCAAGAAAACATCCATCATAGTGAGAAAATTCATGTTTTTTCAAGTGAGAAAATTCCTGTTTTTTCATTCTCAGTGAGAAAACCATAAAAACATGCATAAATTATGTGCTGTTCGGAGCTCATGAGGCCTTTCTACTTACCTGACGAAAAAACTGAAAATTAATTTTTATTCAGGGATATTGATGGTCAAATTCACCCCTAGCAAAAAGGCCAAAGGTCGATGGAAGATCTAGCACGCTTGATGAGGACTAAATTATAACAATGAACATGACCAGGAGGAGTGTAATCACCTATGCACCGCCATCTGATAGCCAGGATATTTCTGTCGAGCTACCTACAATTCCTGACGTAAGTGTCTTTATCAGATACTTACGTATATTAGGTAATGAAGTAATTGCGGCGGCGGGGGGAAAGAGAAGGGATGGATAGGGTGCAAAAAACCCTATATTCTACTTAAATGAAAATCGTTAATAACCTCCTATTTTTTTTATTCAGGTTTGTAATGCACTTACAATTTCGCAAGGAAAATATACCACGGATGGTAAATTAGCGAGAGCCTAAGGGGCTTAGATACTTCTTGTCACATTTTATATTATACCATTCGTCTATTCTTATTTTTTTCTTAATAGTTTTAAATCAGCTAGTTGTGTGTGGATTAACTCAAGGGCTAATTGTTGAAGAAGCAGAGGGGTGGAGGGGGACCAAAGAAAAAAAAACGCTTTTCGGAAGAATTTTCCTTGGTCAAAAAGTTCATGGTAACGAAGTGTAAGTAAGGAACGATCCGACGCAATAGTAACCGAAACTCTAAAGACAAAATTTTATTGGAAATCTAAAAATAAACCTTTTTTTACTGTTGGTTTGATAAGTTAAGTTTGACCTGGCTTATAAGCACGTTTATAGAATAGATGATCTATTACTAGTGAATGACAAAAAATCAAGGTTTAATGGACCCTCTGTAAAAATACTAGTTCCGGCCGGAGGTCATAAAATCTTGTTTTTTGTGTATAAATTGATGATGTAACAACTCTTTTTCTACAGTTTGAAAAACTATTTCAACAAGTATATTACCTGCCTTTCTTGTTAAATTTATTCATATTGAAATGGAGAATTTCAAAAGGAATTTGTTTTTTTCATTTTATTCTTGTTTCATAAGAAACGAGACTTTTTTCGTATAGCTAGCTTTAACTATCTGCAATATGGGTTTCTGATTGACAGCCGACTGCATATCTATCGCAAATTCCAACGCTTTTTGACAGCCGTTCAGCTATAAGGCATTTTAGGTAAAATGCGTCTTAAGTGGTTTGCAGAAATATCGCTCATTTAAGACTAAAAATTGATTTATGAGCAATGCGTGTCTTTAAATATGTACAATATCTCTAATTTGTGGGGGGGGGGGCTTTGGTATTATGGAGGAGGATGAGGATTTGTTATTCTGAATAAAAAAAAAACTGGCGGAACTAATACGCAAAATTGTGTGTTTTTTATGCAAATCATATTTAAATATAGATAGGTTAGGCTCCATCTATGTTACCTATAATTCCTGACGCAAGGGTAGAGGGCATGATCAAATGGAATTTAATCCCATAAGTTTTAAATCGTGTCTTTCATAATTGAAAAAACATACATTTTTTCTTTTATCAACTTTCGTAAGAGATTATCTCACAAATTGTGTGATTTTTTTTATGTTACATCGTATTCGTGTTATTATTTGAAATTATGACGGAAATAATTTATCCCTATAAGTTTTAATTGTGTGTATTCCTACTTGAAAAAGCATACATTTTTTCGTTTATCCTGCATGATGAAAAAGAGATTACTAGCCCCTATCTATGGAACTTACCTGACGAAAAAACTGAAAATGAATTTTTATTCAAGGAGATTGATGGTCAAAGTCACCCCGAGCAAAACCGACCAAAGGTTGATGGCAGATCTAGCACACTTGACGTGGACGTAATTACAACAATGAACATGACCAGAAGGAGTGTAATCACCTATGCACCGCCATCTGATAGCCAGGATATTTCTGTCGAGTTACCTACAATTCCTGACGTAAGGGCCTTTATCAAATACTTACGTATACTAGGTAATTCAGTAATTGCGGTGGTGGGGGAAAGAGGAGGGGTGGAGAGGATGCAAAAACCCCTATTTCTATTCTACTTAAATGAAATCGTAAATAAACCCCTATTCTTTATTCAGGTTTATAATGCACTTACAATTTCACAAGGAAATATACCATGGATGGTAAATTAGCAAGAACCTAAGGGGCTTAGATACTTCTTGTCACATTTTATGTTATACCATTCGTCTATTCTTATTTTTTTCTTAATAGTTTTAAATCAGCTAGTTGTGTGTGGATTAACTCGGGGGCTAATTGTTGAAGAAGCAGAAGGGTGGAGGGGGACCAAAGAAAAAAACGCTTTTCGGAAGAATGTTCCTTGGTCAAAAAGTTCATGGTAACGAAGCGTAAGTAAGGAACGATCCGACTCAATAGTAACCGAAACTCTAAAAACAAAATCAAAAGACATGAAACTGTGAAAATTTACCATATTTTTGAAAAAGATGAAAGCCCCTTTAAAGTCATAAAATTTTATTGGAAATCTAAAAATAAACCTTTTTTACTGTTAGTTTGATAAGTTGCGTTTGACCTGGCTTATAAGCCCGTTTATAGAATAGATAATCTATTACTAGTGAATGACAAAAAATCATATCTATAAAACCCTATGAACTAAAGAATTATAAGAAACACTATTTATTCATTTTTATATTTTTAATAATATTTTTAACGATTCTACTAGATAGTTCCCTGCATAATTTAACAATGTATATCGTCTTGCATCTCTTCCTTTAAATAAACGAAAATGTTTCTCTTTTTCTTGTGCTTTAAGAAGCACTCTAATACGATTTCTTGCAGCACTTGAGTCTCTCATAATGAACAACGGGCTTGCTGTATCATTGGTTTTAGGGGGTTCCATCAACAAGATCACATAATTCCTTTACTTCTTCTCTACTCAAAGGAAATGCGTCCCAAACATTATCTTCACCATCAAAAAGACCCTATAATAAGGAAAATAGCTTAATTTCAAAACATCTTAATAACCTTTTTTTAAAAGGGTCGAAAAAAGTATAATTCAAGTTCTCTTCTGAATTTTCTCAAAGAAAAAAATGAGTTACAGATCAATTCTAATTTTTTCCAATGAAAATAAAAAAGGTTAGATTTCAGTTCTGATTTTTCTGAAAGAGGTGAAAAAAATTAAAGTTCTGTTCTAAATTTCTCTTAAAAGATAGAAAAAAGTTATACTTTGATTGCAAATATTCACCATGAAAATAAAGAGTTCTACTTTTTTCAAAGAAGAGAAGAAAAGCTCAAGTTCTCTTTATGACGTGTGTATGGATGTATTTTAGAGACCCGTTGTGTATGGAGTATTTTAGAGGAAAAAATTAGAATTGGACTATAACTTTTTTCTTTTCTTTGAGAAAATTCTGAAGAGAGTTTGAACTTTTCTTCACTTCTTTGAGAAACTACAGAATTAAAGCAGAACTTTTTCTCTTCTTGGGGGAAAAATTCAGAATCGAAGTATATCTTTTTTCTAACTTCTATGGAAAAATTTAGAATTGAGCTGTAACTTTTTTTTTATTTGAGAAAATTCAGAAGAGAACTTGAACTTTTCTTCACTTCTTCTAGAAAACTCAGAATTGAAAGTGGAACTATTTATCTTCAGAAGAAAGAACTTGCACTTTTCTTCACTTCTTTGAGAAAACTCATAATTATAGCGGAACTTTTTCTATCTTCATGGAGAATATAAAGAATTCAAGTGTAACTTCTTTTCTATCTTCTACGGATAAATTTAGAACAGAAATTTTGTTTTTTTTCATGTCTGAGAAAATTCAGAACTGAATTGGAACTTTTTTCTCTTCTTTGGTAAAATTCATAATTGAGCTAACTTTTTTTTCTCTTCTTTAGGAAAATTCAGAGGAGAACTTGAACATTTTTGCACTTCTTTGAGAAGTGCATTGCCCCTTTTTCCCATATAAACATTGAGTACTCAAAAGGGAAGATAATAATTTAAATAGTTCCGTAGGCTACAAACCCATAGCATAATTTCGAAATGTTATAAGCTCAAGAAACAGGGGGTATTTAAATTAGATAAAAAAGATCGTTAACCCAGTAGCTTATAGGCCTAAAATTTGCGATCATAGGTAAAAATCCTATTCAATTTACACTTAATATAGTCTTTATGCAACTCCTAGAGACTTTTCTTTCTAGCCTTGTGTACCAAAGTTAAAAAACCATAGTTTTCACGCTCCCTCCTGAGAATATAAAATAAACTTTACCGAAAGAAAGCTAGAAAAAAAATTAAAAACATGCCTAGAGACGCAAATCATATATTTACACATTATTCCTCTATGTTCAAAGGTTTATATAATTTAAAAGGGCCTGCGGTTCAATAAATCTTCTCATTGTAGCAATGTATCTTTTTCTTAAAAACCCTCCCTTCCCCCCATATGAACACTGAGTACTCAAAATGGAAAACGAATACAACATGAAACTAACACCCATCCCCTCTTAACAATCCCCCTTTTTACAGAAGAAAAAACTAGTACCCTCGCTCTTAATCAGAATTTATTATCAGGTATAATTCTGTCTAGAAAGCATTTATCTCCCTTTTCAGCAAAGCTAAAAGTAAAATTTACGATGAAGAAGCTATGTCGCTAATTTGACCAAAAAGTATCCTTTTCAGTGAAACCACTGTAATGCAAATTCATAAGGATTAAGAAGCAGGATGTACACTTGAGAGGAAGCAATAATTAAGGTTTTAAATCTTTGCGGAAATGCTTAAGTCAAGTTAGCGGCATAAATGGAAACAGTATATTAAGGGTTGACAGAAAGTTGACTGTCACTTTTAGATAGGATACAGAAAGAATAAATTTATCAAAAACAGAATTATTTCCAATGAAAGAATTAAAGTCATAAACATGGGGGGAGGTTTACATGGTAAAAAAGAGTGTATTTTACGCTTTCTATCGAGTATAAACATCGTATAGTGGAGTTTGTATTGAGTGTGTGTGTGGGGGGGGGGGGTATATCCTGAATTTGAATTTACTGGAGGGGTGACTATGTAAAATGATTTTACTTGGAAATAAACTAAGAAAATTTACTAAACATAACTCAGATTATAAATCGATGTAGCCAAAGTTTCTAAGTCATCAATATTCAATGCTTTATCCATGGTGTCTTAGAACTGTATGATAATTTGACCACAACGCATGTCCGTTATATACAAAATCTCAAGGGCAAATTGTGATGTAATGGGAAACCTTACGTAACTTTCTTGATTGGCTTAGAAAGACGCATGTGATCCTGTTCCCGTTAGACTTGATCAATAATCCCCCGTCGATTGTGCAATCAATTTCTCAGAAATCCAATTACCCTCGAGTGGATCAATACATTGTTCCCGTTAGAATTCAATGCGCGTGTGCAAACTCCGTCCCGGAGTCATTACACTTAGAAAGAACAAATAAATCAACCTTGAAAAAGGGGTGTCAATGATCTTGTACTCGCAGTATTTCCGACTCCCTGATTGGTCTAGAAAGAACACTTTTACCAAGGACATTAAATCTCTTCCCGAATTTTTACCAAGGACATTAAATCTCTTCCAGGCTCCTACCAAGGACATTAAATCTCTTCCCGGAACTCATGATAGCTCCCTACTTTTGTTTAATATTTATTACACTTTTTGATCTGGAGTGAAAAAATAACATTTTTTTATCAGAGTGATTGTACTCTATAGATCATGTTTGGACTATAGGAGGTCCTAAAAAGATTTCAAAAAGAATGTTCCAACATAAACTTTCAGGCATTACCAACTATGGTTTTCTGAAGAGTTTAAAGAAATATCCAAATTTCTGACAGAATGTCGATAACCTGTTAATAGAGCTGATGCATCGTTTGCCAACAGAACTGCCCTGTTTATATTTTAATCCTCTTAGGCTCTTGTGCTAGGAATTGACAAGGAGGCACCGAATCTTCAGAACTTGCGTACACCAGGTAATGCGGTAGGTAAAGTATGTCAACTGTGGAGTAACCGTGTCCAGTGCTGTGGAAATGCATCACACGTTGTAGATCACTCTATCACGATGACCCTCGAGGGTCTCTCCCTGCCATACATTCTTTGTTTTTTTGTCTCTCTCCTGGTATTTTGTTTTAATTGCTTCAACTGTTCAAATTTAGTCTTTAGTAGCACATTGGTTTCATTCTATATAAGTTTAACTGTTACTTCTGACTTTAATATTTCATGACTAGTTTAAAGTATTTCTTTGCCCTTTCTTCCATACAGAATTAAATTTCGCTAGTTTATTCCATTATTAATAAGTTCTACTCAGTTCAAACGTATTGCACCCAGTTACAACAAATTACACAGCACCGTAAAAAATTTGGCGGTAGTCATTCCCTCAATATACGAAAATATTTCTCTATCATAGGCAGCGCAATAGCGCTGCCTAAGTAAAGAACGGTGTTTGCAAAATGGATTATTTTTAGTTTTGTTTTAGACCAGGGCACTTTCAATAGAAGGAGTTGTCGTAGAAATTTTGAAAATGGTTCATTCGATTGAAAATTAGAAGGGGTTGTGCCCTTTTTAATAGCCAAAAGAGACTCCTGAAATTATGTCTTTAAGGAGTACACTCCCTCCAGAGCCCTCAGGGCAAGGGTTTTAAGTTATGCCCTGGGGTCATATAAGATTTCTATAGAAAGCGTAGTTATCATTTAGCATTTGACCTATGAACATCTAATGATATTTAAGCCGGATTAAATTTGGAATAAATTGCAATGGATTGCAGTGACCGTCAGTTTCAAAATATGTGAAATAATAAATTGATATTTACTGACTATTTTACCATTGGATATATTTACTCACTCATTTAAGGTGTTCTATTATTCTACTATCTTTTAAATTTGATTTAATAATCTGATTATAATTCAATTTTGCTAAAAAGCGAGCAGAAGAGGGGAGTTTCTTGTTGCAAGGGCCGTTGTACCTGCCGGGAGTGTTACTCCCTTAAATTGCGGGGATCTGGTAGCAAGAAACTACGCTTCCTTCACTTATTGGTATCTGGCTTTTATAGGTATCTGGTTCTTATGATATGTACAGTGAATAATGAATATTGGACTTGTTTTTTCGCCGGTTTTGAATTTTTTGCAATTTAACCGTTACATTGGAGTGAATGAAAACGAAATACTGGAGTTTGGAAAGGATTTTTTTCTGGACTTGCCGACTGTAATCGAAGCTACTCCTCTACGATGCGGCCGTACCTGGGTCTGAGCTTCCGTGAAGACAGGGGCCGAAGGCTTTGGAAAGCCATCTGAAGGATATGTTAAGCATATTCGTGAAATGTGATGATGAAGACATAGACCTACAGATGTTTGTAATTCGTTCTCCAAATGATGTACCTGTCATCCCTGCTTTGGTTTACTCGAGTTTGAACGCTAAATTGAATAGAATGGAACACTTCCTAAAGACTGTTTCAAGTAAGTTCGATTCGTATGATAATCACTTTCCACCACTGCCTGCCCGCGCGACGCCGTCAACTGACTCTCACTCCACTGTTGTTGTCTCTAAAGTGCCGCAAACACTAAATGATCCGATAAAACGCAAAGACGTGCTCGATAAAGTAAGCTGTCATGATGCAGTTACCAAGCTGAGTTTGCGAGGTGACAAATGGCTAATTAATGTTGAAAAATCTGCTTCAGAAGAATTCAAAGACTCAATTTCAGCGATTTTAGCAGAATCTCCACCCAAGGTGATCACTAAGCGGTTTTTCGGGATAGCAGAGGAATATCGAAGGACTTAGACCTCTTATTCTTTCAAGGATATCCGGGTGTGATGGAAGCTATGCGGCTCTGTGACACTGTTACGGTTAAGCTTGAGTTTTGTGACTCCATGTCAAAAGCCAAGGCTCTGCAAAATGGTGTTAAACTTGGATATGAATACTTATCTGTGAAAGAATATCTGTCGGCACCTCGGTGCTGTCTCAAATGCCGTTCGTCAGACCATAAAGTAGCTGATTGTACAAGTTTGGTTGCGAAGTGTGCACGCTGTGCGGGCCCTCATATTTCCACCAAGGATTCTCCCTGCCAGCTTGATCCAAGATGTGCCAATTGTGGTGAGAATCATGCCTCCTTTAGTCTTGGATGCAAAGTGCTGAGAGATATCATTGCCAAGAAGAAATGATTGTGCATGTTTCGATTGTTTTACTTAATATAAATGGTACTCGTTTAAAGGAGCATATGATTGATGAAATTTGTGACCGGTTTGACATAGTATGCCTTCATGAACACCTCCTAAATTCTACTAGTATTAACGTGTTAAAAAGAAGTCGTAATCATTCCGTTTTTACAACTAATGCTGAGGTCACTTTTGTAGACCTTCTGGAGGCCTCGCGTGCATTGTTAAGAGTGACCTGAGTTTGCTCTCTCCCGTTTGTTTTCATAGTGATAAATTAATCCTTACAGTTCGGTTTGGTAATACTGTGCTGATAAATGTGTATCACCCGTGTAACAAAAAAACTATTTCCGCTTTAAACGCGTATATGAAAGCCTCGGCAAATATTAAGGCTGTTCTTGCGCTGTTGTATCGACTGGTTGTGATTTCATAGTGGTTGATGACTTCAACACAGATATTACAAGTCAGCCAGTTCGATCCGATATAGTCCTTGATGCTTTTTCTGCTTATAAAATAGTCAATACAAGTGTTGATTAGTCATATATTCACCAATCTGGAAGTATGTCTAATATTGACCATGTAGTTACCTCGCCAAATATTAATGTATCAACTGTTCTTGTTCATGAAGACGATCGTGATATTGACCACCTCCCGATTTCGTTCTCTGCTTCACTATTCGCTATCCGTTCTACTAGACCATTTACACAAAATTCTAAGTGGTTTTACAGGTATAACTGGAGTAGAGCTAATTTTGCTCTTTATGTTACTACGTTATCCACGTTATTGGGCTCTATAAAAGTTCCTCACTATTTGCTTCAAGTTATTGACCGTTTCTCAAATGATAAGCAGTCTCTAAATGAGTATTATGATAAAATAATTTGGTGCTTAAAACAAGCAGAGACGACTGCTGTTCCTCTAGAAAAGATCAAAGTTAAAACTAGAAAACCAGAATGGGTTTTGGACCCAGAATTAAAAGTTATAAAGAATAAAGCTAAGTTTTGGCTAAGAATATGGGTGTCTTGCGGTCGGCCAAATCGAGGAGTTGTCTTCGATCTGAAGCAATGTACCAATCGTGCTTATAAAAAACGTTTACGGCAGTCTAGGGTATCTGGTTTTGATTTTCCTGCGTCGAGAAAGGAGTGGTCTCATGTTCTGAATTCGGATAAGCTTAGTAGTGAGTTTTCTGAAAGTCCTATAGCAGTTCATACTTGGTTGTCGTATTATAATGATATTTTCGGCAAGCCGAACCGGGAAGTTGAAAAGCTTTTTAGTAATCTTCTTGAGTCGTGTTTGCCCAATCGTATTTCTCAGTGTAATGTATTACCAGTTTCTACATGCAATCTAGCTCTGTTGACCAAGACGGAATTTCTTCTTATTATCTAAAATTAGTTTGCCTAACTTTGATAGATTACCTTCAGCTACTGTTTCAGATGTGTTTATCTACTTCTATGGTTCCCGACAGTTTTCTCTGTGGCACAGTCACCTCGGTTTTGAAGCGTGGAAAAAGTTCGTCAGAGTGTAGTTCTTATCGACCAATTACTGCTTCGTGCAATCTTAGCAAAATTTTTGAATATATTCTTCTCCCTTTCATTTCAGAAAATGTTAATTTCGGTGAAAATCAATTTGGCTTTCAAAAACGGCTGGGATGTCAGCACGCCCATCGTGTTTTAGCTTCCCTCCTGTTGTAAGGCCATTTTAAACTTAAGCTCAGGAGAGACAAATACCTGTTAAAATTCAAACTCAAAACGACCAGAAATTACTATTAAAGAATAAATGAAACCCAAAACGAACAGAAATTAAATAAACAATCATAGCAAAAAACATACAACAAGTTACAATAATACAACAAGTTACAATAACAAACCTACTGCGTCATTGGCGCTTTACTGAAAACGAATTATATTACAAATGTCTTCTTTTGTACTTAATATTGAAAATAAATATTAAAATTACAGTAAAATTTTGAACTGATGAGCTTTTAGCAATTAATATCATTATGCATTAAATATTCAGTTTAATTTATTAGTTCTTTTCAAGATTAGTCAAGACAAATATAGTTTCACTACAAGCAAAATTTGGATACTGCCCCCTTTTTTAAATGTAAAAACCTAAAGCCTTCTGCGTCATTGGTGCTTCACTGAAAACGAATTACTCGTATATTAGAAATTTATTATTTTCCAGTTCTTACAGCATTGAAAATGAAAATAAAATTACAGTGAAAAAAAAATCTTGAACTGATGGATCTTTCAACAATTAGTATCATTACATATCTAATATTCAATTTGATTTTGTTTATACTTTCCAAGACTGTTCAAGACTCATATAGTTTTGCCATTTTTTTAAATCTGCCATTTTTTCTAACTACTCGTGTTGGTTTGTTATGAAAACATTCTATGGCTTCTAGGCATTTCTATTTGAGTGGAAAACTGCACCTCAAACTTTGTGGAACATGCATTTTCTTGCATGAAACACCAAAATATAATAAAATGTCAAGTTTCGGAGTGTTCCACTACTCGCAAGAAAGTGCCATTGGTATTTTTGAATCCGCACGGTCAATTTAGGGGGTGGAGGGTAGGCTAATTCTCGTAGCAGCCCCATTCCGTCGTGGTATGGTTCACATTTTCAACACCTGGCGTCCGGACTATCATATAATCTACCAAACATACAACTATCCCAAATCAGTATCAATAAATAAATGAAACCCAAAACGAACAAATATTAAAATAAATATTAGAGTCAAACTCAAAACCAGCATAAATTAATATGAGTAGGGTTCAAAACCCCTATGCTTTCTAAAAGCTAGAACATAATTTGTACTTTACTGAAAAAAATTCAAATGAGTTTACTGAAAAAAAATGTGCATTGTCAATTTAATATACATATGCTGATATTGATTCCCTAAAATCTTAATTAATGAAAGAATTGTTTTCAGTAAATCACCAATGACGCAGTAGGTTTTAGGCTTCTGCAGTGAGACGATACCCAAACTCTTGTTTGTAGTTATTTTTATTCGATTTAAACTTGATTTGCATATTCAATGTAAGTTTCACTCGTTTTAACATTTATTTATTCATTTACATTAATATATATTGTATGTTTGTTCGCACTGATTGTTATTTAATTTCTGTTCGTTTTAAGTTTCATTTATACTTTAATAGCAAAATATTTGTTTTCGTTTTAAGCTTGATTTTCATATCCAATCTAAGCATTACTCGCTTTAAGATCTATTTATTCATTTATATTATTATTTGTTGTATGTTTTTTTGCTATGATTGTTTATTTAATTTCTGTTCGTTTTGGGTTTCATTTATTCTTTAATAGTAATTTCTGGTCGTTTTGAGTTTGAATTTTAACAGGTATTTGTATCTCCTGAGCTTAAGTTTAAAATGGCCTTTACTTTTCTTTGAAAAACTTATTTGTCGGACAGTTTTTTTTAAATTAATTTTTGTTCGTTTCTGATCGCAATAAGTTTCAAGTTTTTATGGCATGGGGGGGGGATGCTAACTGTCCGATTATTCTTGACTTTAAAAAACGGATCTAGAACTTTCAATTTAAATAGAATGAGGCTTTTTTACAAGTCTATACGATTACTTCTTTGATAATAACCTTATATATGAACAATAGACAGCTTGCATAACTTGTGAACAGCGATTGACAACAATGAATGGATTGAAAAAACAACAGGTTTAAAATGGTTCAAGATTTTGTTCAGTTCAAGATTTCTTTTTCACTGTAATTTTATTTTCATTTTCAATGCTGTAAGAACTGGAAAATAATAAATTTCTAATATACGAGTAATTCGTTTTCAGTGAAGCACCAATGACGCAGAAGGCTTGAGATTTTTACAGTTAAAGAAGGAGCAGTATCCAAATTTTTGTTTGTAGTGAAACTATATTTGTCTTGACTAATCTAGAAAAGAACTAATAAGTTAAACTGAATATTTGATGCATAGTGATATTATTTGCTAAAACCTCATCAGTTCAAAATTTTACTGTAATTTTAATATTTATTTTCAATATTAAGTACAAAAGAAAACAATTGTAACATAATTCTTTTTCAGTAAAGCGCCAATGACGCAGTAGGTTTTAGGCCTCTGCAGTGAGGCAATACCCAAGCTCTTGTTTGTAGTTATTTTTATTCGATTCAAACTTGATTTGCATATTCAATTTAAGTTTCACTAGTTTTCAGATTTATTTATTCATTTACATTAATATATATTGTATGTTTGTTCGCATTGATTGTTATTTAATTTCTGTTCGTTTTAAGTTTCATTTATACTTTAATAGCAAATTTTTTTTTCGTTTTAAGCTTGATTTTCATATTCAATCTAAGCATTACTCGCTTTAAGATCTATTTATTCATTTATATTATTACTTGTTGTATGTTTTTTGCTATGATTGTTTATTTAATTTCTGTTCGTTTTGGTTTTATTTATTCTTAATAGTAATTTCTGGTATTTGTATCTCCTGAGCTTAAGTTTAAAATGGCCTTTACTTTTCTTTGAAAAACTTATTTTTCGGACAGTTTTTTTTAATTAATTTTTGTTCGTTTTTGATCCCAAAAAGTTTCAAGTTTTTATGGCATGGGGGGGTGTGCTTACTGTCCGATTATTCTTGACTTTAAAAAACGGATCTAGAACTTTCAATTTATGTCGAATGAGGCTTTTTTCAAAGTCTATACGATTACCTCTTTGATAAAAACCTTATATATGAACAATAGATAGCTAGCATAACTTGTGGACAGCGATTGACAACAATGATGGATTGAAAAAAATAGCTCCAATAAGGGGTTTAGACCATTTCATTTGCTGACAAAAAGGGATCACGACTGTTTGGAATTGACCTTAATAGGATTTTGTGTGCCAAAGCAATTTTACATCTATCTCAGAGTATGTATTTTAACCTTATAATTGGATAATTATAATAGATTTCCTATGTGTTTCTTCCCATACAAAACCCCTTCTCTTAAGTTAAAAAAACCCTTTAATAAGTTATGCCCCAGGGCATAACTTACAACGCCTACCCCGGGCCCTGGTGGGCTATGTCGACACCGGAGTTTTTTGTTATCAGAACTTTGAACTATTTTTTACAAAATGTCTATCTCAAAATTTTTACCTGATGCATTTAGGGTGTGGAGGAGGGGGGGGGGGGCTAGTCACCCTTCAATCTCTTTTGACTCTTAAAAGTGAACAAGAACTTTCAATTTTCAGTCAAATGAGACCTCTCCAAAGTCTATACAAGCATCCCTTCCAAAAGAAATAATGGGAAGGATTCGGAGAATCCTTAAATTACAACTCTTGCCCTGAGGGCTGTGGTGGAGTCGTCATCCTCAAAGACCTAATTTCCAGAACTTAAAACTACGTTTACTAAAATGGCTGTCTCAAAATTTTGATTGGATGTGTTTGGGGGAAAGGTGGGCGTGAGAGGGGGTTAGTTGCCCTCAAATCACTTTCGACTATTAAAAAGGGCACTAGCCCTTTGAATTTCCAATGGAATGAGCCTTTTTTGAAGTTTCTACGACACCGCCTTCTATGATAACCTTATATGCCCCCAGGGCATAACTTAAAACCCTTGCCCTGAAGGTTGTGGGGGAGTGTCCTCCTCAAAAATATATTTTCTATCTGGAAATCAACTACGCTGAACAAAATGGCTATCTCAAAATTTTGATTGGATGTGTTTGGGGAAATGTTAGGCGTTGGGGGGGGGGGGGCTAGATGCACTCCAATCACTTTCGACTATTAAAAAGGGCACTATCCCTTTGAATTTCCAATCGAATGAGCCTTTTTTTGAAGTTTCTACGACAACGCCTTCTGTAATAACCTTATATGCCCCCAGGTCATATCTTAATACCCTTGCCCTGAAGGTTGTGGGGGAGTGTCCTCCTCAAAAAAATATTTTCTATCTGGAAATCAACTACGCTGAACAAAATGGCCATCTAAAAATTTTGATTGGATGTGTTTGGGGAAAGGATAGGCGTTGGGGGGGGGGCTAGATGCACTCCAATCACTTTCGACTATTAAAAAGGGCACTAGCCGTTTAATTTCCAATCAAATGAGCCTGTTTTGAAGTTTCTACGACAACGCCTTGTATAAAACCTTATATGCCCCCAGGGCATAACTTAAAAACCTTGCCCTGAGGGTTGTGGGGGAGTGTCCTCCTCAAAAATATATTTTCTATTTGGAAATCAACTACGCTGAACAAAATGGCTATCTGAAAATTTTGATTGGATGTGTTTGGGGAAATGATGAGCGTGGGGGGGGGGCTAGTTAGACTCCAGTCACTTTCGACTATTAAAAAGGGCACTAGCTCTTTAATTTCCAATCGAATGAGCCTGTTTTGAAGTTTCTACGACAACGCCTTCTATAAAAACCTTATATGCCCCAGTGCATAACTTAAAACCCTTGCCCTGAGGTTGTGGGGGAGTGTCCTCCTCAAAAATATATTTTCTATCTCGAAATCAACTACGCTGAACAAAATGGATATTTCAAAATTTTGATTGGATGTGTTTGGGGGAATGATGGGCGTGGGGGGGGCTATTTGCCCTCCAATCATTTTCAACTATTAAAAAGGGCACTAGCCATTTAATTTCCAATCGAATGAGCCTGTTTTGAAGTTTCTACGACAACGCCTTCTATAAAAACCTTATATGCCCCCAGGGCATAACTTAAAACCCTTGCCCTGAGGGTTTTGGGGGAGTGTCCTCCTCAAAAATATATTTTCTATCTGGAAATCAACTACGCTGAACAAAATGGCTATCTAAAATTTTGATTGGATGTGTTTGGGGAAATGATGGGCTTGGGGGGGGGGGAGGGGAGCTAGTTACACTCCAATCACTTTCCTCAAAAATATATTTTCAATAGGAGAATCAACTACGCTGAACAAAATAGGTATCTCAAAATTTGATTGGATGTGTTTGGGGGAATGATGGGCGTGGGGGGGGGGCTAGTTGCCCTCCAATCATATTCGACTATTAAAAAGGGACTAGTCCTTTAATTTCCAATCGAATGAGCCTGTTTTGAGGTTTCTACGACAGCGCCTTCTATAAAAACCTTATATGCCCCCAGGGCATAACTTAAAACCCTTGCCCTGAGGGTTGCGGGGGAGTGTCCTCCTCAAAAATATATTTTCTATCTGGAAATCAACTACGCTGAACAAAATGGCTATCTGAAAATTTTGATTGGATGTGTTTGGGGAAATGACGGGCTTGGGGGGGGGGAGGGGAGCTAGTTACACTCCAATCACTTTCGAATATTAAAAAGGGCACTAGCACTTTAATTTCCAATCGAATGAGCCTGTTTTGAAGTTTCTACGACAACGCCTTCTATAAAAACCTTATATGCCCCAAGGGCATAAATTAAAACCCTTGCCCTGAGGGTTGTGGGGGAGTATCCTCCTCAAAAACATATTTTCTATCAGGTAATCAACTACGCTGAACAAAATAGGTATCTCAAAATTTTGATTGGATGTGTTTGGGGGAAAGATAGGCGGGGGGGGGCTAGTTGCCCTCCAATCATTTTCGACTATTAAAAAGGGCACTAGCCCCTTAATTTCCAATCGAATGAGCCTGTTTTGAAGTTTCTACGACAGCGCCTTCTATAAAAACCTTATATGCCCCCAGGGCATAACTTAAAACACTTGCCCTGAGGTTTGTGGGGAGTATCCTCCTCAAAAATATATTTTCTATCTGGAAATCAACTACGCTGAACAAAATGGCTATCTGAAAATTTTGATTGGATGTGTTTGGGGAAATGATGGGCTTGGGGGAGGAGGGGAGCTAGTTACACTCCAATCACTTTCGACTATTAAAAGGGCACTAGCCCTTAAATTTCCAATTGAATTAGCCTGTTTTGAAGTTTCTACGACAACGCCTTTTATAAAAAACCTTATACGCCCCCAGGGCATAACTTAAAACCCTTGCCCTGAGGGTTGTGGGGGAGTGTCCTCCTCAAAGATATATTTTCTATTTGGAAATCAACTACGCTGAACAAAATGGCTATCTAAAATTTTGATTGGAAGTGTTTGGGGAAATGATGGGCGTGGGGGGGGAGGGGGCCAGTTGCTCTCCAATCATTTTCGACTATTAAAAAGGGCACTATCCCTTTAATTTCCAATCGAAGGAGCCTGTTTTGAAGTTTCTACGACAACGCCTTCTATAAAAACCTTATATGCCCCAAGGGCATAACTTAAAACCCTTGCCCTGAGGGTTGTTGGGGAGTATCCTCCTCAAAAATATATTTTCTATAAGGAAATCAACTACGCTGAACAAAATAGGTATCTCAAAATTTTGATTGGATGTGTTTGGGGAATGATGGGCGTGGGGGGGGGGGGGTTAGTTGCCCTCCAATCATTTTCGACTATTAAAAAGGGCACTAACCCTTTAATTTTTAATCGAATGAGCCTGTTTTGAAGTTTCTAAGACAGCGCCTTCTATAAAAACCTTATATGCCCCCAGGGCATAACTTAAAACCTTTGCCCTGAGGGTTGTGGGGGAGTGTCCTCCTCAAAAATATATTTTCTATCTGGAAATCAACTACGCTGAACAAAATGGCTATCTGAAAATTTTGATTGGATGTGTTTGGGGAAATGATGGGCTTGGGGGGAGGGGAGGGGAGCTAGTTACACTCCAATCACTTTCGACTATTAAAAAGGGCACTAGCCCTTTAATTTCCAATTGAATGAGCCTGTTTTGAAGTTTCTACGACAACGCCTTCTATAAAAAACCTTATACGTTCCCAGGGCATAACTTAAAACCCTTGCCCTGAGGGTTGTGGGGGAGTATCCTCCTCAAAAATATTTTTTCTATCTGGAAATCAACTACGCTGAACAAAATGGCTATCTAAAATTTTGATTGGATGTGTTTGGGGAAATGATGGGCGTGGGGGGGGAGGGGGGCTAGTTGCCCTCCAATCATTTTCGACTATTAAAAAGGGCACTAGCCCTTTAATTTCCAATCGAATGAGCCTGTTTTGAAGTTTCTACGACAACGCCTTCTATAAAAACCTTATATGCGCCAAGGGCATAACTTAAAACCCTTGGCCTGAGGGTTTTGGGGGAGTATCCTACTCAAAAATATATTTTCTATCAGGAAATCAACTACGCTGAACAAAATAGGTATCTCAAAATTTTGATTGGATGTGTTTGGGGGAATGATGGGCGTGGGGGGGGGCTAGTTGCCCTCCAATCATTTTCGACTATTAAAAAGGGCACTATCCCTTTAATTTCCAATCGAATGAGCCTGTTTTGAAGTTTCTACGACAGCGCCTTCTATAAAAACCTGATATGTCCCCAGGGCATAACTTAAAACCCTTGCCCTGAGGGTTGTGGGGAGTGTCCTCCTCAAAAATATATTTTCTATAATCAACTACGCTGAACAAAATGAATATCTGAAAATTTTCATTGGATGTGTTAGGGGAAATGATAGGCTTGGGGGGGGGAGGGGGCTAGTTACACTCCAATCACTTTCGACTATTAAAAAGGGCACTAGCCCTTTAATTTCCAATCGAATGAGCCTGTTTTGAAGTTTCTACGACAACACCTTCTATAAAAAACCTTATACGCCCCCAGGGCATAACTTAAAACCCTTGCCCTGAGGGTTGTGGGGGAGTATCCTCCTCAAAAATATTTTTTCTATCTGGAAATCAACTACGATGAACAAAATAGCTATCTCAAAGTTTTGATTGGATCTGGTTGGGGGAATTATGGGTGTGGGGGGGGGGGCTAGTTGCACTCTAATCATTTTTGACTATTAAAAGGGGCACTAGCCCATTAGTTTCCAATCGAATGAGCCTGTTTTGAAGTTTCTACGACAACGCCTTCTATAAAAATCTTATATGCCCCCAGGGCATAACTTAAAACCCTTGCCCTGAGGGTTGTGGGGGAGTGTCCTCCTCAAAAATATATTTTCTATTTGGAAATCAACTACGCTGAACAAAATGGCTATCTAAAATTTTGATTGGATGTGTTTGGGGAAATGATGGGAGTGGGGGGGGAGAGGGGCTAGTTACACTCCAATCACTTTCGACTATTAAAAAGGGCACTAGCTCTTTAATTCCGAATCGAACGAGCTTGTTTTGAAGTTTCTACGCATAACTTAAAACCCTCGCCCTGAGGGTTGTGGGGGAGTATCCTCCTCAAAAATATATTTTCTATCTGGAAATCAACTACGCTGAACAAAATGGCTATCTGAAAATTTTGATTGGATGTGTTTGGGGGAATGATTGGCATGAGGGGGGCTAGTTGCCCTCCAATCATTTTCGACTATTAAAAGGGCACTAGCCCTTTAATTTCCAATCGAATGAGCCTGTTTTGAAGTTTCTACGACAACGCCTTCTATAAAACCTTATATGCCCCCAGGGCATAACTTAAAACCCTTGCCCTGAGGGTTGTGGGGGAGTATCCTCCTCAAAAATAAATTTTCTATCTGGAAATCAACTACGCTGAACAAAATGGCTATCTTAAAATTTTGATTGGATGTGTTTGGGGAAATGATGGGCGTGGGGGGGATGGGGGCTAGTTACACTCCAATCACTTTCGACTATTAAAAAGGACACTAGCTCTTTAATTTCCAATCGAATGGTTCTGTTTTGAAGTTTCTACGACAACGCCTTCTATAAAAACCTTATATGCCCCCAGGGCATAACTTAAAACCCTTACTCTGAGGGTTGTTGGGGAATATCCTCCTCAAAAATATATTTTCTTTCTGGAAATCAACTACGCCGAACAAAATGGCTATCTCAAAATTTTGATTGGATGTGTTCGGGGGAATGATGGGCGTGGGGGGGGGGGGGGGGGGCTCGTTTCCCTCCAATCATTTTCGACTATTAAAAAGGGCACTAAAACTTTCAATTTCCAATCGAATGATCCCTCTTTGAAGCTTCTACGATGACCCCATCCATATGAAGTGCCTCTGGGAAAAAAATAAATAAATAATAATATTAATAAAACATTGGAGCCGTATGGCCTTTACTATAGGCAACGCTACAGCGTTGCCTCTGATTTTCAGTTTGAAAACTTGCTTTTTTATATTTGATTTCTGATTTTTTTAAAATAATGCTGGAAATCTGGCACCTTCATAGCAATGTCCCTTTGAGGAGTATCCTCCTCAAAAACATATTTTCTATCAGGTAATCAACTACGCTGAACAAAATAGGTATCTTAAAATTTTGATTGGATGTGTTTGGGGGAAAGATAGGCGGGGGGCTAGTTGCCCTCCAATCATTTTCGACTATTAAAAAGGGTACTAGCCCTTTAATTTCCAATCGAAGGAGCCTGTTTTGAAGTTTCTACGACAACGCCTTCTATAAAAACCTTATATGCCTCAAGGGCATAACTTAAAACCCTTGCCCTGAGGGCTGTTGGGGAGTATCCTCCTCAAAAAATAAAAAGGACACTAGCTCTTTAATTTCCAATCGAATGGTTCTGTTTTGAAGTTTCTACGACAACGCCTTCTATAAAAACCTTATATGCCCCCAGGGCATAACTTAAAACCCTTACTCTGAGGGTTGTGGGGGAATATCCTCCTCAAAAATATATTTTCTTTCTGGAAATCAACTACGCCGAACAAAATGGCTATCTCAAAATTTTGATTGGATGTGTTCGGGGGAATGATGGGCGTGGGGGGGGGGGCTCGTTTCCCTCCAATCATTTTCGACTATTAAAAAGGGCACTAAAACTTTCAATTTCCAATCGAATGATCCCTCTTTGAAGCTTCTACGATGACCCCATCCATATGAAGTGCCTCTGGGAAAAAAATAAATAAATAATAAATATTAATAAAACATTGGAGCCGTATGGCCTTTACTATAGGCAACGCTACAGCGTTGCCTCTGATTTTCAGTTTGAAAACTTGCTTTTTTATATTTGATTTCTGATTTTTTTTTAAATAATGCTGGGAAATCTGGCACCTTCATAGCAATGTCCTTTTTGAGGAGTATCCTCCTCAAAAAGATATTTTCTATCAGGTAATCAACTACGCTGAACAAAATAGGTATCTTAAAATTTTGATTGGATGTGTTTGGGGGAAAGATAGGCGGGGGGCTAGTTGCCCTCCAATCATTTTCGACTATTAAAAAGGGTACTAGCCCTTTAATTTCCAATTGAAGGAGCCTGTTTTGAAGTTTCTACGACAACGCCTTCTATAAAAACCTTATATGCCCCAAGGGCATAACTTAAAACCCTTGCCCTGAGGGCTGTTGGGGAGTATCCTCCTCAAAAATATATTTTCTATAAGGAAATCAACTACGCTGAACAAAATAGGTATCTCAAAATTTTGATTGGATGTGTTTGGGGGAATGATGGGCGTGGGGGGGGGGGGGGTTAGTTGCCCTCCAATCATTTTCGACTATTAAAAAGGGCACTAACCCTTTAATTTCCAATCGAATGAGCCTGTTTTGAAGTTTCTAAGACAGCGCCTTCTATAAAAACCTTATATGCCCCCAGGGCATAACTTAAAACCTTTGCCCTGAGGGTTGTGGGGGAGTGTCCTCCTCAAAATATATTTTCTATCTGGAAATCAACTACGCTGAACAAAATGGCTATCTGAAAATTTTGATTGGATGTGTTTGGGGAAATGATGGGCTTGGGGGGGGGGGAGGGGAGCTAGTTACACTCCAATCACTTTTCGACTATTAAAAAGGGCACTAGCCCTTAATTTCCAATTGAATGAGCCTGTTTTGAAGTTTCTACGACAACGCCTTCTATAAAAAACCTTATACGTTCCCAGGGCATAACTTAAAAACCCTTGCCCTGAGGGTTATGGGGGAGTACCCTCCTCAAAAATATTTTTTCTATCTGGAAATCAACTACGCTGAACAAAATGGCTATCTAAAATTTTGATTGGATGTGTTTGGGGAAATGATGGGCGTGGGGGGGAGGGGGGCTAGTTGCCCTCCAATCATTTTCGACTATTAAAAAGGGCACTAGCCCTTTAATTTCCAATCGAATGAGCCTGTTTGAAGTTTCTACGACAACGCCTTCTATAAAAACCTTATATGCGCCAAGGGCATAACTTAAAACCCTTGGCCTGAGGGTTTTGGGGGAGTATCCTACTCAAAAATATATTTTCTATCAGGAAATCAACTACGCTGAACAAAATAGGTATCTCAAAATTTGGATTGGATGTGTTTGGGGGAATGATGGGCGTGGGGGGGCTAGTTGCCCTCCAATCATTTTCGACTATTAAAAAGGACACTATCCCTTTAATTTCCAATCGAATGAGCCTGTTTTGAAGTTTCTACGACAGCGCCTTCTATAAAAATCTTATATGCCCCCAGGGCATAACTTAAAACCCTTGCCCTGAGGGTTGTGAGGGAGTGTCCTCCTCAAAAATATATTTTCTATAATCAACTACGCTGAACAAAATGAATATCTGAAAATTTTCATTGGATGTGTTTGGGGAAATGATAGGCTTGGGGGGGGGGGGGGAGGGGGCTAGTTACACTCCAATCACTTTCGACTATTAAAAAGGGCACTAGCCCTTTAATTTCCAATCGAATGAGCCTGTTTTGAAGTTTCTACGACAACACCTTCTATAAAAAACCTTATACGCCCCCAGGGCATAACTTAAAACCCTTGCCCTGAGGGTTGTGGGGAGTATCCTCCTCAAAAATGTTTTTTCTATCTGGAAATCAACTACGCTGAACAAAATGGCTATCTCAAAGTTTTGATTGGATCTGGTTGGGGGAATGATGGGCGTGGGGGGGGGGGGCTAGTTGCACTCTAATCATTTTTGACTATTAAAAGGGGCACTAGCCCTTTAATTTCCAATCGAATGAGCCTGTTTTGAAGTTTCTACGACAACGCTTTCTATAAAAATCTTATATGCCCCCAGGGCATAACTTAAAACCTTGCCCTGAGGGTTGTGGGGGAGTGTCCTCCTCAAAAATATATTTTCTATTTGGAAATCAACTACGCTGAACAAAATGGCTATCTAAAATTTTGATTGGATGTGTTTGGGGAAATGATGGGAGTGGGGGGGGGAGAGGGGCTAGTTACACTCCAATCACTTTCGACTATTAAAAAGGGCACTAGCTCTTTAATTTCCAATCGAACGAGCTTGTTTTGAAGTTTCTACGCATAACTTAAAACCCTCGCCCTGAGGGTTGTAGGGGAGTATCCTCCTCAAAAATATATTGTCTATCTGGAAATCAACTACGCTGAACAAAATGGCTATCTGAAAATTTTGATTGGATGTGTTTGGGGGAATGATTGGCATGGGGGGGGCTAGTTGCCCTCCAATCATTTTCGACTATTAAAAAGGGCACTAGCCCTTTAATTTCCAATCGAATGAGCCTGTTTTGAAGTTTCTACGACAACGCCTTCTCTAAAACCTTATATGCCCCCAGGGCATAACTTAAAACCCTTGCCCTGAGGGTTGTGGGGGAGTGTCCTCCTCAAAAATACATTTTCTATCTGGAAATCAACTACGCTGAACAAAATCGCTATCTTAAAATTTTGATTGGATGTGTTTGGGGAAATGATGGGCGTGGGGGGATGGGGGCTAGTTACACTCCAATCACTTTCGACTATTAAAAAGGACACTAGCTCTTTAATTTGCAATCGAATGGTTCTGTTTTGAAGTTTCTACGACAACGCCTTCTATAAAAACCTTATATGCCCCCAGGGCATAACTTAAAACCCTTACTCTGAGGGTTGTGGGGGAATATCCTCCTCAAAAATATATTTTCTTTCTGGAAATCAACTACGCCGAACAAAATGGCTTTCTCAAAATTTTGATTGGATGTGTTCGGGGGAATGATGGGCGTGGCGCTGGGGGGGGGGGGGCTCGTTTCCCTCCAATCATTTTCGACTATTAAAAAGGGCACTAAAACTCTCAATTTCCAATCGAATGATCCCTCTTTGAAGCTTCTACGATGACCCCATCCATATGAAGTGCCTCTGGGAAAAAAATAAATAAATAATAAATAGTAATAAAACATTGGAGCCGTATGGCCTTTACTATAGGCAACGCTACAGCGTTGCCTCTGATTTTCAGTTTGAAAACTTGCTTTTTTATATTTGATTTCTGATTTTTTTTTTAAATAATGCTGGGAAATCTGGCACCTTCATAGCAATGTCCCTTCCCCCATGAAAACTTCCGTCATGGAAAGATCCTCCCACATAACCCCCAACCGACCCACCCCCCTACTACCAGAAAAAATCCCCCCTGAAAACGTCTGTATACTTCCTAATAACCAATACTATATGTTAACATTGGGCAAAGTCCATAACTTTCAGCCCTCCGCCCGAGGACTTCGGGGGATTAAGTCATCCTAAAGGATATATTTACCATATTATTAACCATGCTGAACAAAATGGGTATCCGAGAATTTTGATCAGGTGACTTTGGGAAAAAATGAGCGTGGGAGGGGGCCTAGTTACCCTCCATTTTTTGTCACTTAAACAGGGCACTAGAACTTTTAATTTCCGATCCAATGAGTCCTTCCATGATATTCTAGGACCACTGGGTCGATACGATCACCCCTGAGAAAAAATAAATAAAATAAACACGCATCCGTGATCTTTCTTCTAGCAAAAAATGCATAATTCCACATTTTTGTAGATAGGAGCTTGAAACCTCTACAGTAGGGTTTTCTGATACGCTGAATATGATGGTGTGATTTTCATCAAGGTTCTATAGCTTTTAAGGGGTCTTTTCCCCTTTTTTTCAAAAATCAGCCAAATTTTCTCAGGTGCTTAACTTTTGATGGGTAGGACTAAACTTGATGAAAATTATATATTTGAAATCAGCATTGAAATCTGATTCTTTTGACGTATCTATTGGTATCAAAATTCCGTTTTCTAGAGTTTCGGTTACCATTGAGCCGGGTCGCTCGTTACTTACAGTTCGTTACCACGAACTGTTTGATTTTTTAAGTGTGCGAGTTTCCTTTTTTTTTTTTTTTTTTTTTTTTTTTTTTTTTTCTTGATGTACTCCACTTCTTTTTTATAGTGGGTAATAATTAAATTATTTTTATTATTATAAAGAAACTTCCAAAAGGGCTAATTCGATTGGAAACTGAAAGGGCTAGTGCCCGTTTTAATAGTCGAAAGTAACTGGAGGGCAACTAAACCCCTCTCACGCCCACCACTTCCCCAAACACATCCAATCAAAATTTTGAGATAGGCATTTTGTTCAACGTAGTTGAAAGGTCTGGAAATTATGTTTTTTAGGATGACACTCCCCCCAGAGCCCTCTGAGCAAGGGTTGTAAGCTATACCCTGGGGGCATATAAGGCTTTTGTAGAAAGCGTTCTCGTAGAAACTTCAAAAAGGGCTCATTCAATTGAAAATTGAAAGGGTTAGTGCCCGTTTTAACAGTCGAAAGTGATTGGCGGGCAACTAATCCCCTTCTCACGGCCACCATTTCCCCGAACAAATCCAATCAAAATTTTGAGATAGCCATTATTTCAACGTAGTTGAAAGGTCCGGAAATTATGTCTTTGAGGATGACAAACCCCCCACAGCCCCCAGGGCAAAAGCTGTAAGTTATGCCCTGGAGGCATAGAAGGTTTTTATAAAAAGTTTTGTCGTAGAAACTTAAAAAGGGCTCATTCAACTGTAAATTGAAAGGGCTAGCGCTCTTTTTAATAGTCAAAAGCTATCGGAGGGCGAATACCCCCCACGCCCATCATTTCACCAAACACTTCCCATCAACATTTTGATATAGCCATTTTCTTGAACGTAGTTGATGGGTCTGGAAATTATGTCTTTGAGTATGACAACCCCTACAGCCCCCAGGGCTAAGGTTGTAAGTTATGCCCCTGGGGCATATAAGGTTTTTATAGAAAGCATTGTCGTAAAAACTTCAAAAAGGCTCATTTGATTGGAAATTGAGAGGGCTATTGCCCCTTTCAATAGTCGGAAGTAATCAGAGGGAGATTTAGCCCTCTCCCCCCGCACCCCCATCATTTCTCCGAACATTTTCGATAAACATTTTGATATGGCAATTTTTTTTCAACATAGTTAAAAGGTCTGGAAATTATGAATTTGAATATGAACCCCCCCTCCCTCCATAGCCCTCGGTACAAGGGTAGTAAGCTATGCCCTTGGATGATTTAGGGTTTTTATAGAAAGTTTTGTCATAGAAGCTTCAGAAAGAGCTCATACGATTGGAAATTGAGAGGGCTGGTCCCTTTTTATTAGTAAAAAGCGATCGGATGGCGAATACCCCCCCCCCCACGCGTATCAGTTCCCCAAACATTTCCAATAAAAATTCTGAAACTACTATTTTGGTCAATGTATTTGAAATGTCTGGAAAATATGTCTTTGATGATAAAAAATTCCCCCATTTCTCAGGGCAAGGGTTGTAAGTTATGCCCTGGGGGCATATAAGGTTTTATAGAAAGCTTGGTCATATAAACTTCGGAGGGGGCTCATTGGATTGGAAGGGTAGCTAAACCCCCTCCCCCCCCCCACACACGTCGTATTATCTCGAAATGAATCTAATATAAATTTTGAGATAGCCATTCTATTCAAAATAATCTAAATATCATATAACACAGCTTCAGGCGTTGAAACAAACCCCAGAGATTAGAGGCAAGGGTTGCAAGTTATGCTCAGGGGGCATTTGAGGTATTTATGGAAAGGGTGGTTGTTTAACTTTAGAAGAGGTTCATTTGGTTGAAAATAGGAAGTTCTGGCTCCTTTTTAAACGTCAAAAGTGATGGACAGCATTTAGCCCTCCCCCCTCTCCTACAACCCCTCCTTTCACCAAACGTATCTGATTAAATTATGAGATAGCGATTTTTTTCAAAATAGTCCATAAAACATAAAATAATGTCTCTGGGGTGACACAAACCTCCAGTGCCCTGGGGATAGGGTTTTAAATTATTTTATGAGGGCATATAAATTTTTTATTAAATGGGCGGTCGTATAAACATCAGATGGGGCTTATTTGATTTGAAATTGAAAGTTATAGTGTCCTTTTTAAGAGTCAAAGTGATTTGAAATCAAACAGCCCCGCCTCTTCTCCGTCCTCAGCATTTGCCTTAACATCTCCAATCAACATGTGGAGATAACTATTTTATTCATTCTAGTTGAAGGTTTCAGAAATTATGGTTTTGAGGTTGGAGGGGACTCATTAGATTGGTAATCATAAGTTCTAGTGCTCTTTTAAAGAGTCAAAGGGATCATAGTGCAGCTAAACACACACACACAGAAACACGTCGTGTTTTCCTCAGATGAATCCAATAGATATGTTGAGACAGTCCTTTTATTCAAAATAGTCCACATATCATATAAAAAGGCTTTTTGAGGTTGATACAAACCACCAGAGCCTAAGGGCGAGGGTTTTAAGTTATGCCCAAGTGGCATTTAAGGTTCTTATAGAAGGGATGGTTGTATAAGCTTTAGAGGTGGCTCGTTTGGTCGAAATTGGAAGTTCTAGTTCAATTTTAAGAGTCAATAGTGATGGAGGTAAAGTAGCACTTCCCCCACTACCCCTTTTTTCACCAAATGCATCTGATTGAAATTGTGCGATGTCAATTTTGTTTAAAATAGTCCAAAGAACATATAAAAATAATTCCAGGGTTGGCACAATCCCCCAGAACCCTGAAGCAAGGGCTTTAAGTTATGTCTTTGGGGCATATAAGGTTCTTATGGAATGGTTGGTCGTATTAAATTCGCATGGGTCTAATTAGATTTTAAATTAGATTTTAAGTTATAGTGCCCTTTTTAAGAGTCAAAGGGATGGGAGAGAAACCTCCCCCCCCCACTCACGCCCATCATTCCCCATAACAAATATCCAAACAAAGTCTTGAGACATCAATTTTTTTCAGCATTGTTGAAAGGTTCAGTAATTATGTGTAGCAATAGTTGTAGTAGCAGTAGTAGCATCAGTAGCAGCATGCACATAGCACCTTTTTTCAACATCCCTTTCAACACACGATGAAATTTTTAACTTAATACCAGCAACAAGACCTGAAGCATTACTGATACGTCCTCTTGACAGCCTATATGGGCATAGTATGTTTCGATTTATTTCAATACAGTTACAATATTGCAGAAAAATTTGTGCCTTAATACCCTTAGGTTTATTTGTTGTAGTAGTAGCATCAGTAATTATAGTAGTAGCAGTAGGAGTACAGTTAATAGTAATAGTAGTCTGAGCTTTAGTAGCAGTAGTTGTAGGAGTGGAAGCATTAATATTATGATGCAAATGTTGTCTTTTGGTTAGTTCAACATCCTCCACAACAAGAGTTGTAAGTTTTAATTTCACACACAAAACTGTTCCTAAGATATTGCTGATATGTCCTTCTGGCAACCTGCATACGGATGGCAGGCTGTGATTCGTACAACAGAAATATTCTCTGAAAATTTCATCGTCATACCTTCATGGGTTGTGAATTTTGAGCTAGCCATAAGACACTGTGTGTATTAATTTAATGCTGCTTCTACGGTTATTGTAACTAAAGACACTAATGGCATTAAGTTGAAACTTTTAGGGAGCATTTAGGAGAAGTTTCAATTAAACGAATAACCTATAAGCATGCAGGTATTAAAATTGTATATAAGGACATAGGCAGCAATATTCTATCATAGCTAGTAGTATCACTGATATTTTGAAGGAGCTAAGTTGATTGAAAATCAAAAGTTCTACTGCCCTCTTAAGAGTCAAAAGTGATTGGAGGGCTATCAGCCCTCCTCTTTAGCTCATAATTTTCCAGACACTTCCAGTCAAAATTTTAAGACATCCGTACAGTTCAGCATGGCTAAATGGCCTTGTAACTATATCTGTAGGTTTATTGGGTAGGTCAACCCCCCAGATTTATGTAATTTGCCCATTATGCTTAAAAACTAAATATTGCTTTAAAATTAAATCAAAACACATTGTTTGTATTCTGGTTGCTAATAAGACATCTCAGCAATATACCAAGAACGACAGAGGGCTACTTCGAATTTTCGGGGCTACTTCTATTACTACTTCTGCTCTTCAAATTGTACTAAATCAAAAGAGTGTAAGTGTATCCAGGCTGTGAAAGAGTATAAATACAATTTTTGGGAATGGTATTAACTTTCATTTATCAGGTCAACTAAAGGTTGTTTATGACTAATTTAAACACTACTATTTTTGTCATGATTTTCAAAAAGAGTTTATGTTGCTAAAAATTGCTGAAAAAGTTTCTCCAGTGTATAAATAGCAGGCCAAACTATGAACTCTTAAAGGAAAACCGGAAAGAATCAAACTAATATTTTTTTTGCCCTGAAAAAGATTTATAAAACGAACAGGAATTGATTAAAAAAGTTTCCACAAAATAAGTTTTTCAAAAAAAAAGTAAAGAATTTTATTAAACCAAAAATAAACAAAATAGAATCAAATGATCTACCAACCATACAACTACCACACATCAGTATCAATAAATAAATGAAACACAAAACGAAGAGAATTTAAAATAAATAACGGAGTCAAACTCAAAACGAGCAGAAATTAATACAAGTTAGTCTCAAAAACCCTATGTTTTATAAAAGCCAGAATAAAAAAATTGTACTTAACTGAAAAAAATTCTTTTAAATGTTTTCACTTTTATAATTTTTAAAAATCAAAAATTAACTAAGATTTTAAGGAATGAATATCAGCATATGTATATTAAATTGACAATGCGTATTTTTGTCAGTAAATTCATTTGAATTTTTTTCAGTAAAGTACAAATTATATTCTAGTGTTCAGAAGCCATAGGAGTTTTGAACCCTACTCATATTAATAAAAAAAAGTAAGGAGTGACATCAAAACTTAAAACGAACAAAAATAATTCCGTATATGAAGGGGCTGTCCCCTCCTCGACGCCTCGCTCTTTACGCTAAAGTTTTTTATTGTTTTAAAAAATAGCGTTGTGAGACAGAGTCAAACTTAAGCGTAAAGAGCCGTTGAGGAGGGGACAGCCCCTTTCATATAGGGAATAATTGTAATGGAAACTATGTGTGTCTTGAAGACTCTTGGGAAAAATTAATAAAAATAGACTGAACATTCGATATATGTGATATTAATTGCTGAAAGGTCATCAGTTCAAGCTTTTATTTAACTGCAATTTTCATCTTATTTTCAATGTTATAATAAGTACAAAAGAAAAGATTTGTAACATAATTCGTTTCAATTTAAATTCTATTCCTTTAAGAATTATTTATTCATTTATATTAACCCCTGTTATGTGTTTGTTTGCTATGATGCTTTATTTCATTTCTGTTCGTTTTGGGTTTCATTTAGTCATTAATTGTAAAACATTTTTGTTTGTTTTAAGATTGCTTTCCATATCCAATCTAAGTTTTAATCGTTTTAAGATTGATATATTCATTTATATTATTACCTGTTGTATGTTTGTTTGCTATGATTGTTTATTTAATTTCTGTTCGTTATTGGTTTCATTTATTCTTTAGTAGTAATTTCTGGTCGTTTTGAGCTCAAGTTACTGTAGGCTTTTATTTCTGCTGATCTCACTATGGCCTTTACTCTTAATATGGCCTTAATGATCTTAATATGGCCTTTACTCTTCTTTAAAAAACTTCTTTTTCAGAAAATGCTTTAATTAAAGTTATAAAAAGGCGAAAAAACTGTTAAAAAAAAATGACGGTGAAAGGTGAAAAATGATAGGAACTGACAACTGATAAACTAAAGTTTAAGTTTAGTAAAAAAAAAAAAAAAAAAAAAAAAAAAAAAAAAAAAAAAAAAAAAAAAAAAAAAAAAAAAAAAAAAAAAAAAGGTGGAACATGGTGATAAAGACACAATATTGATCTAGACAACATCAGAAAGAGGTATTTTCTGGAGTGACCTTTTATGAGAAGATACTTTAAGGACCTGGACCTGGACCTGGACAGTATTACACTACTGCCTAGTCTGAATCAGAATTGTATCTCTATCACCATATTGAATTCTGAGTCTGTCTAACCAAATTTTATTTATTTTTGAGGTGTCCTGCAAAATAACCGATAAACTGTAATAAAATTAACATGTTGTCTTTTTACCAGGGTTTACTGCCTAGATGAAATAATAATCGGAAGAGAAATTCGGAAGGGACAAAGAAAAACATATAGATGATTATGGAGGATAGAGAGGAAAAATATGTGTCTGATAAAAGAAATACTTGAAAATTTTGTCTTTCTGTAGCTATAGTTTTCGAAGTTTACTTTATCCACGTCACGTTTTTACATTACACATAACACTGTAGGTTAATCAATAAAATAAATGATAAAATATCGATACCTATTGTATTTTTCTTAAGAACAGACTATACTTTATTTGTAATTCTGGTAGAGCTATATTTTACTTAAAATCAGAATGCAGATTAAATTTTTTAAGGAGAATAAGGCCTTGGCAATAGTGAGTTAGGATCAAATCCCGTTTCGCAAATTTGGCATGCATTCCAAGTTACGCAACTAAAAACTATCAAATTCAACACAGACGGCAAATAGAATTACAAAAGAAAACCACACCACTTAAAGAATGTTCTATTTCGGAATTTTCTAATGTAAAATTTCTTCTGTTACTGTTTAACATTTGATGCTATGTTTTAATTCAATAATAAAAAAAACAAGTTTTTGAGATCTAAAGTAACGAGTGACATTAAAACTTAAAACGTACAGACGTTAATCCGCATATAAGGAAGGGTACCCCCCTCTCAACCCTCGCTCTTTACGCAAAAGTTTTATAGTGCTTTAAAAAAATACTTCTATACAAATTCAATAGCCCTTGTATTTGAGCAGTCGTTATTTAAGGATTGGGACAAAAATCCAGCTTTAGCTTAAAGAGTGGGGGTTGACGAGGGGACCGCCTCGTCTTACACAGAATCATTTTGTTTCGTTTTGAGCTTTAATCTTGCTCTTTACCTTCATTTGAAAAACTTATTTTCTTTATTTAATTTCTGCTATACCCAGGGTTTCTCTAAAAGCATGGAGGGCTGGAATTTCTCAAAAAAGATTCTTTAAATAAAATCTGATTCTTTGTTCCCCAATGCTTAGAGAAAAGGAGCTTATATAGTATATTCACTTTTTAACTAAAATTACAATCATCCAAGTTGAGCTATCGTCTCCATAATAAGAAGGACCTTCCGTCCCCTTGAAGCTCTTACTGCAAGCTTCATCTAATATATATATATATATATATATATATATATATATATATATATATATATATATATATATATATATAATATATATATATATATATATATATATATATATATTATATATATATATAATATATATATATATATATATAATATATATATATATATATAATATATATATATATATATATATATATATATATATATATATATATATATATATATATATATATATATATATATATATATATATTTATATATATAGTACCGGGAGCACCGCGGCTTTGCCGCCGGGCTCCGGCACACGGCACGCGGCAGGCTTCTATATATAGATTCTCCCTGTCGCTTGTCTTCTAAATGTAGATAATTTGAGCCTTTTCTTCATGTCATGATGTCCAAATAGACCTTAAATTAGAATAGGTGCCTTTGTAAAATTAGTTTTTTTTTATTGGACCTTTAACTTTTGCCTCGGCTTGTCTTTTGTCATTATGAAACACACATCGCCGCACCTTTGTTTCTTTCAATTGTTAAGGCATTGATGACCCCCTTTACTTCTTTTAATTGTTCAGGTGGTGGGATAATAACCTCTACTTTTGCCTTGACTTGTATTTTGTCATTATGAAAGACATCTCGCCGAACCTTTTGTTTCTTTTAATTGTTCAGGTGATGTGACAAAAACATCTTTTTCTTCCAACTATTTATTCAGTCCATATTTTTGATTTTCAAAAGTATGGTAGGTATTGTTGACCTTATCCATGTCAAAATCCAAAACCCAATCTTCATCGCTACCATTTTCAATTTGTTTGGTTCGTTACACCTCGGCTTGTCTTTCGTCATTATGAAATATGTATAGCCAAAACTTGTTTTTTTTTACAAAAATATGGGGCACGCCGAAGGCTTCTATATAAAGATTCTCGCTGTCGCTTGTCTTCTAAACGCAGAAACTTTGAGCCTTTTCTTGATTTCATGAAGTCCAAATGGATCTTAAATTAGAAGTAGTGCCTTTGTAACATTACATTTTTTTCATTGGATTTTTAACTTTTGCCTCGGCTTGTCTTTTGTCATTATGAAAGACATATCGCTGAACCTTTGTTTCTTTTAATTGTTCAGGTGGAGATAAAAAAAAATTATTTTTCTTCCAACGATTTATCTAGTCCAAGTTTTTTATTTTACAAGGTATGAAAGGCATTGACGACAACCTTTTTTTCTTTTAATTGTTCAGGTGGTGGGACAAAAACTTCTTCTTTTGCCTTGGCTTGTCCTTTATGATATGAAAGACATATCGCCGAACCTTTGTTTCTTTTGATTGTTCAGGTGTTGGGACACGATTAATCAAGTCCATATTTTTGATTTTCAAAGGTATGGCAGGTATTGATGACCTTATCTATGTCAAAATCCAAAACCCAATCATTTTCGCACTCCTTTTCACTTTGTTTGGTTCGTTACACTTTGGCTTATCTTTCGTCATTATGAAATACGTATTGCCAAACCTTTGTTATTTTTTTAACAAAGATATGATGCACGCTGCAGGCTTCTATATATAGATTCTCACTGTCACTTGTCTTCTAAACCCAGACAATTGTCTTCTCCAACCTTGAATTAGAAGTAGTGCCTTTGTAAAATTACATTTTTTTCATTGGATTTTTAACTTTTGCCTCGGCTTGTCTTTTGTCATTATGAAAGACATATCGCTGAACCTTTTTTTCTTTTAATTGTTCAGGTGGTGGGACAAAAACATCTTTTTCTTCCAACGATTTATATAGTCCAAGTTTTCATTTTACAAGGTGTGGAAGGCATTGATGATCACCTTTGTTTCTTTTAATTGTTCAGGTGGTGGGACGAAACTTCTTCTTTGGCCTCGCGTTGTCTTCTGCCATTATGAAAGACATATCGCCAAAACTTTGTTCCTTTTAATTTCTCAGGTGGTGGGACAAAAAACTTCTTTTTCTTCCAACGATTTATCCAGTCTATATTTTTGATTTTCAAAGGTATGGTAGGCATTGATGACTGTATCCATGTTAAAATCCAAATATGATCGCTATCATTTTCAATTTGTTTCCTTCGTTACACCTCGGAAATCTTTCGTAATTATGAAATACATATCGTCGAACCTATTTTTTAACAAAGATATGGTAGTCATTGATGACCTTATTCATGTCAAAATCCAAACTCAATCATCATCGCTATTATTTTTCAATTTTGACAGATTTTTATTATCGCTGTCCAGGTTGATTTTCATGGACTCGCTGCTCTTCATTTTCATTTTTGACTCCATCACTTGTTCGGTGTCGTATGTCTCCTAACTGCATGTGTCTTTGCCCTTCATTTTCATTTTTGATACGTTTTTGGGTTTTGATTACTTCAGATAATTTAGTAACGCCTTTGCTTTAGCTTTCCGTATTGGCGTTGTCGCAATTGATGGTCCAGGCTGTTCAATTTCATAACTTATCGCGTTTGATAGTTCAGGTTTTAGTTCGAAAGAATCATCATTTATAGCAATAAATTAAAAAAAACTTTTTCACAAAATAAGTTTTTCAAGGAAAAGTAATGAGCTCCATTAAACAAAAAATGAGCAAAAATAGAATCAAATAATCTACCAAGCGTGAAACCACCACAAATCAGCATCGATAAATAAATGAAACCCAAAACGAACAGAAATTACAATAAATAACCGAGTCAAACTCAAAACGAGCAGAAATTAACATGAGTAGGGCTCAAAACCCCTGTGGCTTCCCAAGGCCAGAACATAATTTGCACTTTATTGAGAAAAATACAAATGAATGTGCATTGTCAGTTTAATATACATATACTGATATAACATTTCTTAAAAACATTACAAAAGCAAAAACATTCATATTTTTTCAGTAAATTTGTTTGGGGAAATGGTGGCCGTGAGAGGGGGGCTAGTTACTCTCCACTCACTTTGGACTATTAAATAGGGTGATTTCAATTTCCAATCAAATGAGCTCTTTTTGAAATTTCTGCAACAACTTTCTATATAAACCTTATATGCTCCCAGGACATAACTTACAACCCTTGCACTGAGGGTTCTGAGGGATTATCATCATAAAAGACCTAATTTCCAGATTTTTCAACTACGTTGAACAAAATGGATATCTCAAAATTTTGATTGGATGTGTTTGGGAAAATGGTGGGCTTGAGAGGCGCGTTAGTTGCCCTTCAATCACTTTCGACTATTAAAAGGACACTAGCCCTTTCAATTTCCAATTGAATGACCCCTGTTTGAAGTTTCTACGACAACGCTTTCAATAAAAACCTTATGTGCCCCCAGGGCTTAACTTACAACCCTTTCCCTGAGGGCTGTAGGGGGAGGGGTTATCATCCTTAAAGAACTAATATCCAAAACGTTCAACATCGTTGAATAAAATGGCAATTTAGAAATTTTATTAGATGTGTTTGGCGAAAAGGTGGGCGCGAGAGGGGGGTTAGTTACCCTCAAATCACTTTCGAGACTATTAAAGCGCACTAGCCCTTTGAATTTCCAATCGAATAAGCCCCTTTTCAAGTTTTCTATGACAAATATTTCAATAAAAACCTTATATGCCCAAAGGGCATAACTTATAACCCTTGCCCTGAAGACTAAGGGGGGAGAGTTCTAATCAAAGGTATAATTTCCTGAACCTTATACTGCGTGGGACAAAAAGGCTATCTCAAAATTTTGATTGGATGTTTTTGGGGAAATGGTGGGCGTGGAAGGGGTGTTAGTTGCCTTCCAATCACTTTCGATTATTAAAAAGGACACTAGCCATTTCAATTTCCAATCGAATGAGCCTTTTTTGAAGTTTCTACGACAACAAATTCTATAAAAACCGTATATGCCCCCAGGGCATAACTTACAACCCTTGCCCTGAGGGCTGTGGGGGGTTGTAATCTTCAAAGACCTAATTTACAGAACTTAAAACAACGTTGAATAAAATGGCTATCTCAAAATTTTTATTGGATGTGTTTGGGGAAAAGTTGGGCGTAAGAGGGGGGCTAGTTGCCCTCAAATCTTTTTTGACTATTATAAAGGGCACTAGCCCTCTGAATTTCCAATCAAATGAGCCTTTTTTGAAGTTTCTACGACAACGCCATCTATAAAAACCTTATATAGCCCCACGGCATAATTTACAACCCTTGCCCTGAAGGCTGTGGGAGGGTGTCCTCCTCAAAAACATAATTTCTATCTTGAAATCAACTACGCTGAATAAAATGGCTATCTTAAAATTTTGATTTGATGTGTTTGGGGAAAAGGTGGGCGTGAGAGGGGGTTAGTTGCCCTCAAATCACTTTCGAGTATTAAAATGGGCACTAGACTTTTGAATTTCCAATCGAACGAGCCCTTTTTCAAATTTCTATGACAAAGATTTCAATAAAAACTTATTGCCCCCAGAGCATAACTTATAACCCTTGCCCTGAAGACTGTGGGGGGAGTGTCCTGCTCAAAGGTATAATTTCCTAAACAATAAACTGCGTGGAATAAAAACACTATCTCAAAATTTTGATTGGATGAGTTTGGGGAAACAGTTGGCGTGGAAGGGGTGTTAGTTGCTTTCCAATCACTTTCAACTATTAAAAAGGGCACTAGTCATTTCAATTTCCAATCGAATGAGCCCTTTTTGAAGTTTCTACAACAACACGTTCTATAAAAACCTTATGTGCCCCCAGGGCACAACCCTATATATATATATATATATATATATATATATATATATAATATATATATATATATATATATATTATATATATATATATATATATATAATATATATATATATATATATATATATATATATAATATATATATATATATATATATATAATATATATATATATATATATATATATATATATATATATATATATATATATATATATATATATATTTATATATATATATATATTTATATAATATATATATATATATATATATATATATATATATATATATATATATATATATATATATATATATATATATATATAATATATATATATATATATATTTATATATATATATATATATATATAATATATATATATATATATATATATATATATATATTATATATATATATATATATATATATTTATATATAAATATATATATATATATAAATATATATATATATATATATATATATATATATATATATATATATATATATATATAATATATATATATATATATATATATATATATATATATATATATTATATATATATATATATATATATATATATATATATATATATATATATATATTATATATATATATATATATATATATATATATATATATATATATATATATATTTGAAGTTTCTACAACAACACGTTCTATAAAAACCTTATATGTCCCCAGGGCACAACTTACAACCCTCACCCTGAGGGCTGTGGGGGGGGGTCATCCTCAAAGACCTCATTTCCAGAACCTTCAACTACGTTGAACATAATGGTTATCTTAAATTTTGACTGGATGTGCTTAGGGAAAAGGTGGGCGTGAGAGGGGGTTTAGTTGCCCTCCAATCACTTTCGACTATTAAAAAGGGCACTAGCCCTTTTATTTTCCAATCGAATGAGCCTTTTTTGAAGATTTTACGGCAACGCTTTCTATAAAAACCTTATATACCCCAAGGCCGTAACATACAACCCTTGCCCTGAGGGCTGTGGGGGAGTGTCTCCCTCAAAAACATAATTTCTATCTGGAAATCAACAACGCTGAACAAAATGGCTATCTCAAAATTTTGATTGGATGTGTTTCGGAAAATGGTGGGCGTGGAAGGGGTGTTAGTTGCCTTCCATTCACTTTCGACTATTAAAAAGGGCAACTTCTTCAATATGAAGTGCCCTGGTCCAAAGAAAAAATTATAAATAATACACTGTGCAAACATCATTCTTATATGCCCCCAGGTCATAACTTAAAACTCTTGCCCTGAGGGTTCTGGGAGAATGACCTCCGCAAAAACATATTTTCTATCTGGAAATCAACTACGCTGAACAAAATGGCTATCTCAAGATTTTGATTGGATGTGCTTGGGGGAATGAAGGCGTGGGGGAGGATGGGGGGGGGCCAATTGCCATCCAATCACTTTCGAATATTAAAAAGGGCTCTAGCCACTCCAATTTTCAATCGAATGAGCCCTTTTCGAAGTTTCTACTACAACTTCTTCGATACGAAGTAACCTGGTCTAAAGGAAACAAATAAGAAATAATACATTTGCGAACATTGTTCTTATATGCCCCCAGGGCACAACTTAAAACCCTTACCCTTAGGGTTGTGGGGGGACTGACCTCCTCAAAAAACATATTATCTATCTGGAAATTAACTAAGCTGAACAAAATGGCTATCTCAAAGTTTTGATTGGATGTTTCTCCGGGAATGGTGGGAGTGGAAAGGGGTTTAGTTGCCTTCCAATCATTTTCGACTATTAAAAGGGCACAAGCCACTACAATTTCCAATTGAATGAGCCTTTTTCAAATATTGTACGACAACTTGTTCAATACGAAGTGGCCTGGTCTAAAGGAAAAAATAATAAATAATACATTATGCCAACATCATTCTTATATGCCCCTAGGGCATAACTTAAAACTCTTGCCCTGAGGGTTCTAGGGGAATGACCTCATCAAAAACATATTTCCTATCTGGAAATCAACAACGCTGAACAAAATGGCTATCTCAAAATTTTGATTGGGGAAATGATGGGCGTTTGGGGGAATGAATGGCGTGAGGGGGGGGGGCTAGTTGCCCGCCAATAACTTTGGACTATCAAAAAGGGCACTAGCCACTCCGATTTCCAATCGAATGAGCCCTTTTCGAAGTTTCTGCGACAATTCCTTCGATACGAAGTGCCCTCGTCTAAGGCCACGAAAAAAAAAAATCCATTGTGCCAACATCGTTCTTTACTTAGGCAGCGCTATTGCGCTGCCTATTTATGCTATGCATGACATCATATAAGAAAATACTTACATGATGCCATATATGATGTAAAAAGAAATGCTTATATAATTTAATAATATAGTACATGATGTCATTTGCAGAAACCAAAGTTAAGGCTCCTTAACGATTTTTCTCAGACTTTTAACCTATCTAGATCGTTATTTTATGCAAGAATATCCCATGATACCAATTGGCTCCAAAAATATGGAGCCGTTTTCGAGAACATACATATATATATATATATATATATATATATATATATATATATATATATATATATATAATATATATATATATATATATATATATATATATATATATATATATATATATATATATATATATATATAATATATATATATATATATATATATATATATATATATATATATTATATATATATATATATATATATATATATATATATATATATATATATATATATCAAACAGTTCGTAGTAACGAACTGTCAGTAAGGAGCGACCCGGCTCAATGGTAACCGAAACTCTAGAAAACGGGTTTTTGATACCAATAGATACATCAAAAGAATCAGATTTCAATGCTGATTTCAAATATATAATTTTCATCAAGTTTAGTGCTACCCATCAAAAGTTACGCACCTGAGAAAATTTGGCTCATTTTCAAAAAAAGGGGGAAAGACCCCCTAAAAGTTATAGAACCTTAATGAAAATCACACCATCATATTCAGCGTATCAGAAAAGCCTACTGTAGAGGTTTCAAGCTCATATCTACAAAAATGTGGAATTTTGCATTTTTTGCCAGAAGAAAGATCACGGATGAGTGTTTATTTGTTTTTTGTTTTTTTTCCCCAGGGTGATCGTATCGACCCAGTGGTCCTAGAATATCGTGAGAGGGCTCATTGGAACAGAAATTAAAAGTTCTAGTGCCCTTTTTAAGTGACAAATAAAAATGGAGGGCAACTAGGCCCCCTCCCAAGCTTATTTTTTGCCAAAGTCACCTGATCAAAATTTTGAGATAGCCATTTTGTTCAGCATGATCGAAAATATGATAAGTATGTCTTTTAGGATGACTTAATCCCCCGAAGCCCCCAGGGGGAGGGCTAAAAGTTATGAACTTTACCCAATGTTAACATATAGTATTGGTTATTGGGAAGTATACAGAAGTTTTCAGGAGGGTTTTTTTCTGGTAGTGGGGGGTGGGTGGGTCGGGGGTTATGTTGGAGGATCTGTCCATGAAGGAATTTTTCATGGGAGAAGGGAAATTGCCATGAAGGGGGCGCCGGACTTGTCAGCATTATTTTTTGGTTATTGGGAAGTATACAGACATTTTCAGGAAGGATTTTTTTTTCTGGAGGGGGGGGGGGGGCTAGAGGAGAGGGTTACTCTGGAGGATCTTTCCGTGTAGGATGTTTCTTTGAGGTAAGGGACATTTCTAGGAAGGGGGTGCCGGATTTCTAAGCATTATTTAAAAAACGATCAGAAACTAAATAAAAAAAAACAAGTTTTTTCAACTGAAAGTAAGAAGCAACATTAGAACTTAAAAACGAACAGAAATTATAACATATGTGAGGGGGTTCTCTCCAAGTCAATACCTCGCTCTTTACGCTACAGTTTTTTTAGTGCTTTCAAAAGAGCTATCTATTCTAATTAAACGGCCATTGTGATTCAGGGGTTTGTGAATCAATTTTTTTTTAACTTTTAACGTAAAGAGCGTGGTATTGACTAAGGGGAGAACCCCCTCATATACGTAATAACATATACGTAATAAAAAAAAACAATAAAAAAACAAGCGATACGGCTCAATAGTAATCGAAACTTTTAAAAAACGGAATTTTGATGTCAATAAATGTATCAAAAGAATGTGTTTATAATGCTGATCCTCAATATATAAATTGTATTAAGTTTTGTATTACCCATCAAAGGCTACGAGCCTGAGAAAATTTACGCGATTTTTTAAAGAGGGGGGAAAAATCCCCTACAAGTGAAAGAATTTTAATGAAAATCACACCGTCAGATTCAGTGTATCAGAAAACCCTATTACATAGGTTTCAAGCTCATATCTGCAAAAATCTGCAACTTTGTATTTTTTGCAAGAAGAAAAATATACGAATATAGAAGTTAGTTACGTAAGTTAATTTGTAAATTACGTCATCACCAAATTTAGAGACATCCATTTAGCAAAAGAAAAGTAAAATTTTTATGCAAGTTTTGTTTACTTATTCAATGACGGTGAGCCAAAATAAAAGCTGCATTAACTAAAAAAACGATCAAAAATTAAATAAAAAAAAACAAGTTTTTTAAACTGAAAGTAAGGAGCGACATTGAAACTTAAAACGAACAGAAATTATTCCGTATATGAAAGGGGCTGTCCCCTCCTCAACGCCTCGCTCTTTACGCTAAAGTTTAACTCTGCCTCACAACTTTATTTTTTAAAACAATAAAAAACTTTAGCGTAGAGAGCGAAGCGTTGAGGAGGGGACAGCCCCTTTCATATACGGAATAATTTCTGTTCGTTTTAAGTTTCAATGTCGCGGCTTACTTTCAGTTTAAAAAACTTGTTTTTATTTAATATATATATTAGCCGAGGCGAGGCGAGACAAAAGACAAGCCGAGGCGAAAGTTAAAGTCCCAATAAAAAATGTAATTTTACAAAGGCGCCACTTCTAATTTAAGTTCCATTGGACGTCGTGACATCTAGAAAAGGCTCAAATGGTTTGCGTTTAGAAGACAACTGTCAGTGAGAATCTATATATGGAAGTCAGCATCTATATATATCTACAAAATCACTTGTTAAAGCTGAATCACTTGGATATTAATTCAATTCATTAGAAATGGGAAAGTTAACCTTGTGTAGATAGTAACTTCAGGCCTCTAAGGCATGTTGAATTTCATTTAATGATTTCCATTGATATGGCACCCCCTTTTTGGTGAATTTGTTGCCTGCTTCAAAGCTATACCAATTTTTCATGAGCTAATATCCATGATGAGTAATTTTGAAGTTAGAGCATCTTCCATATTTAGAGTCAGCAAGAATAATATATTTTGTTTTTGCACATGTTATAATCAAAACTCTATTTTTTAGAGTTTGGGTTTCTTTTGACGAGGTATTTAGCGTGGTCTTCACTTGAAGTTTCTTGCTACCTGGTGTTTCATCCAATGCGACCTAAATATGAAGGATGCTAAACTTCCTCCTTCAATCCCCGTTTTTACATTTAAGCTGAATTTTCGTATAACAAGGCTTATACGAAACAAACTGTCTCTGAAAAAAGGCACCCTTACAAATATATACTAGGAGACGGAGGAGGGGGCGATCTGAAATATGAAAAAAAATTATAGATTCATCATTTCTAAAATTTCAAGGCATATTCTTCTACTGCCCAACAAATGTTTTTCACGGCACTCCTAGGGATTGCCTGCTCTCCCCGCGCTCTTTACGGCTGCTTAAAAATATGTCCCTTCGACACTTTCACACTAGCTTCTAGTAAATAATTTGAGGCCAGGTAAAAAAAACTAAAAATAAATAAAATAGAAACAGCGTATAGCACTACAGTCCAGAATATTGAGAAAACCATTTTAATTAGACGGTTCGAAAAGACCCATAAATGCAGGAAAACAATGGGATTGTACCCCATACCGCTAGGGCTACAAGTTATGTGTATTGAATGCTCGGAAAATTTACCACTGTTAAATTGTCCTCGGACAATTGACCGACAAGGAAAACACGTCCCAGAAAACACACTCCCTAAACATTTTCCAACGGAAAACTCACTCCTAAAATTGCTAAACAGGAAATTGCCATGAACCCAGGACACTGTCGTATACTTAAATGAAATAAGCAAAAATACACCTCTAGATTAAATGAGGACATAAGGGAACATGTGTACTTGTAGTTCGAATTACTATTGACTATTTTTTTTTATTTACAAAATTCTTACAATAAACATTAAACATAAAAACCGCCCAGGGAAGGCACAATGCGCCTGATTCGAGACGGATTAATGTTTCCGGGAACTGAGTTTGAGTAAATGGCCTACGACAATAGGTGTTACTTTTTCCAATCAGAAATGCAGAGCCAATTTTGATAATGTTTACTTGTTCCTGAATTGGAATGGCTGAACTTCTCGTATTATGAACTCTCTAACTGCCTTGAATTTCACATTCTAAACCTATTCAAAAAATACATGCAAATATTCAAAAAAAATTCAAAAAAATACTTGTATAAACATACCGACAAGGATTTCTAACCAGACAGCAACATTAATTGACAATATTTTTCATCACTACACTCCATTAAGAATGAAGTACTGCTTTCTGATACTTCCGACCATTTGCCAGTTGCAGCCTTGTTTCCAATCCTCCAAAATCCACAAAGATTAGTCCCCCAAGATACACCGAGATTATGTTGCTCACCAGTGGAGCTGGATAAACTGAAAGAAGATCTGAGTACATCTTCATGGGACTTTTCATTACCAGAAAATATTAATTTGGGCAATTATAACGATATATTTGGCCAGTTTTATGACACTGTTAAGGAAAAATTCGCGGCTTATTGTCTAAAAGCTCCTTTAAGGAATCCTCGATCAAGAAGATCAACACCCATAGCTCCCTGGCTAACACCGGGAGTCCTCAAGTCAATAAATAGGAAGCAGAACCTTTGGAAAGAGTACAAAAACAGACCAAGTGATGCTAAATTAGAAGCATTTAAGTTGTACCGTAATATGCTGAAATCAATTATTCGGAGAACAAAAACAGTGCATTATACTAAGAGATTTGATGATTGCGGTAGAAATATAAAGAAGACGTGGGACGTGATTAAGGAATTTAGTCGGCCATCGAAAAAACTAGAAGGTCTCCCTAAGTCTCTTATGGTAGACGATCAACTTATCACAGAAAAAGGCCAAGTACGACATCATATGAACAAATTCTTCGCGGAGATAGGGAAATCAACTGCTAATAGTGTTTCTCACTGCTCGGTGTCTCAGACTTGGAAGCAGTTCCTAGGCCCCCCGTGCTTGAAATCAATGGCTCTTGAGGACGTTACAGTGCAGGAAATTACAAATATTGTTTTGTCCTTAAAGAATTCTTCAACAGGTTTTGACAAAATTTCTGCTAAAGTAATTAAACATATCCTTCCGTCGATTATCACCCCACTTTGCCATTTGATTAATAGGTCATTTCAACTAGGAGTATTTCCTCAACGTCTTAAATTGTCGCGTGTGATAGCTCTCTTTAAAGGAGGTGACCGTGAGGATCCTGGGAATTATAGGCCGATCTCTCTTTTGTCAGTGTTCTCTAAGATATTTGAAAGGCCAATGCTCAAACGTCTGGTAAGGTTTCTTGAAGCTAAATCTTTTTTCCATAAGCATCAGTTTGGCTTTCGCGCAAAGTACTCTACAGAACATGCTTGTAATAAACTTCTTCAGTTTATACGACAATCTTTAGACTCTAATCTTATTCCTGCAGCCATTTTTCTTGATGTAAAGAAAGCTTTTGACAGCCTTACACACAAGATTCTCATTGGTAAACTTTCTCATCATGGTGTGCGTGGGGAAGCATTGTCTTGGCTCTCTTCATACCTTACTGACAGATCTATTGCCATGGAAAATACAGACAAGGAAGTTCCAATTGAATACGGAGTACCCCAAGGTTCTATTCTTGGGCCAACCCTATTCCTGATATATGTGAACGACCTCTACCGACTTCTAAACACCCCAATTCCCAATGTCTGCTGTGGATTGTGTCACAAATGTTACTCTCAGACTATGTCGGCGTCCACATCTGATAGTCGAGAAGAACTGGTATCATTTGCAGATGACACTACTCTAGGTGCTGCAGCTCCGGATGAGTCATCCCTTATTCTAAAGCTTCAAGCAATGACTGAAAAGATACTCAATTGGTTTGACATAAATCAACTAGCTTTAAATGTAAAAAAATCGTTACCTTCTTATTTTTTCCCGTACAGGTGTGAGCTGCCCCACAATTACTGAGCTTCCTACACCAAGAGGCTCCATAAGTCGCCCCCCAGATCGATATGTGCGATTCCTGGGAGTTCTTTTGGATGAAAATTTATCGTTTAAGTTGCACGTTCAAGTAATAAGAGTGAAAATTTCCCGTGGACTTGGAATCATCCGTAAACTAAAGCGTTTATTTCCTTTTCCTATACTCCGTCTTTTATATTTCTCTCTCATTTTCCCTTATATATGTTACTGTTCGTCTGTGTGGATGTCTACATTTTCTTCTGTACTTGCTCCTGTTCATATTCTTCATGAGAAAGCGGTAACAGTTCTCCAGTCGACTACACACTCTCCTGTTAATCTCCTTAAGATTAGAGATATTTATGTTATATCTCTAGCTTCGTTGGCATATCAATTCTTCCACGGAGATCTCCCATTTTGTTTTTCTGGACTACTTAAGCCAGTAGGGGAAGTAAATTTTTACTCAGTTCGAAACAGGGAGGATGTTATGATTCCGGCTACTCCCTCGGTTCGTTCAGACTTTGGTCTGGTCGTGACTGTGGGACGTGCTTGGAACTTGGTTCCTGCTGAGATTCGTCAGTCACAAACACTTGGCTCCTTTAAAAGACAGATGAAAAGTTTCTTATTAAAGCTAAATAGTAATTAGTTTATAGTTGTTGTATTGTTTTTTTTTTTTTGTTGGCGTTGGATCCTCGATGATGTAGAGAATTTTTCATTTTTGATTTATTTATTTTTTGTCGGGTGATAGGAGGGTCGCTGTTTCGTGTGGACTGTCGGTGAGTTGACTTCTTTTCCTTATAGATTTATAAGTTAAATACTGTTTAGTATTGTTTATGCTAAGTTTTAATATTAGTCATTTATTCTGTGTCGTTTCCCAAATAACGGGCCATTGAGCCCTTTGGGATATTGTTTTGTTATTGTTATTTATGGAAATAAATGGAACTTGAACTTGAACTTGAACTTAAATAATATTGCTATGCAAAGATAATGCAGTAGAGACTAAAATAAGATCAGTGGTAATACTTGTAGTGTTTTGAGTTAGGAATTCTATACTATACTATTCACCTTGTAATCAAAAAGCTCAAGAATTCTTGTATAGAATCTTCGGTGGAAAGTAGTAACCGTGAAGAAAAATTTAGGCTTCGAAGTCCATTTATTTTAAGGACTCTCAAATTGCAATTATATGATCATATTTGCAATTTTTTACTCCGGAACCAATAAATATCAAATTTGGTAAAATTAATACACCATTTGAGAAATATGTATTTACCGTGGGTAAATTTTAGACTTGTTTATTGCAAGATTTGCCTTTGATTCTTCAACAAGATCAAGAATCTGTTGATGCAATCAGTGGTAGGATTTTCTATTTCTGATTTTGGCAGCATTTTGTTGTTTGTTTTAGAAAGCTCATGTTGCAAGTGTATTCTATTTCGTAATTAGTGTCTTTAAAAACCTTTATATACCCACTTTGCTGGAAATCAAATTCAATTAGTGAACAGTTTAATTAATTCTTTATTGTTTAGGTAATCAATCTGCAATATTATTGGTACTTAATGGTTAACCTCCAATCTTTTAAGATAATGTCCTATTGTATATGACGTAAGAACATAAAGTCAACAGAAAAAAAAAACTGGTTGGATAGTAAGAATAATTAGTCGCATGTAATAACTACTTGTGCAGTGAGCGCAGCCATAAATTTATAAGAAATAATAATTTGTGAGTTGAGAAGGGTATGGCTTTTGCCCAAGTATGGCTTTTGAGAGAGTTTGCACAAATAATAGTTACTGCATCAGTTGCTTTTGCCAAAAGATGACTTGCGTTTTGCCTGTCTAATTCCGCTAATTTGGTTCTAAATTACTGGCTCGACCTCTAAGTTGATTTTAATTTTGCCGTTTCTCATGTATCTTGTTTCCTGTCTCATCATATACTTTGCACGTAATGTTTAGCATAAATATTTTACAGAGTGGATTATACACTATTGGGTTTCTTACCTTAGGTCAGGGCGTCTTAACCTTTTTTGGTTCACGGGACACTAAAAATATCAGAATTTTGTTGTGACAAAAAAAATGTAAAAGCTGGATAGTACAAAAACTAGCACATTTACGCCATTTATTCAATGAATGAGCAAAGCCTGTTTTCTTGAGCAAAGTAAATGAAAATAAGATTGCACAAATGGCAGACATGTTTGCGTTTTATCGTCAGGTTTCGAAAGTCTTTTTCACGGTTTTATTTGATTTCTGTCAGTGCTGAAAATCCAAATTCTTTGAAAAATGAAGATCCAACAGGAATAATAATCTAACAGCTTTCTAGCTAATTCCAGCTAAGAGATTTTTGACAAAAAGCTGGAACTCATCCGAAACTCCCTCAAAGAAGGTTGAACGGCTAAACTTGCGTTTTCTCCAACCAATGGGCTGTGCTGGGGGCAGGGGGGTGTGTGTGACGATACGCTTCCTATTGCGACAGTATTTTCTATGTGGAGCTCGTAAAAACAACCTTTTTGTAAATAGCAGCCCCTGTCAATAGAAACCGAAATTCACCAAAAAAATTTGGAACACAACAAATGCAGCAACAAAGTCTATTATATATGTTGATTCTGAAAGTGCAGAATGTATTAATCTAAATTTACTCATTAAAAGCTATCAGCACATAAAAATCAGCTTCTCCCCACCTTGGTTCTGACAAGGTTTTTGAAGAGGCTAGATTTCAGCTAGGGGGGCAAATTGGGGATTTGGTTTTGGGGGAAGGGGTAGTTGCCCTTTGCACTTGCTCCATAGCAAACTATTCCTGGTTGAAACTCCCCTCATATTGAGAAAAAATAATTTAATTTGAATAATTATACTTAATTTCAAAAGCAAATACACTAAATGAGGACTTTTTCTCGAAGCATTGCAGTGCAAAAGTTAAATTTTGATTTAAAGAGTCGAGTTTGAGCCGTGGTAGCCCTCTTTGTTTTTTGGGAAACCCTGAGTGAGTACACTATGAAAAAATGAATAGATTTAAATATAAAAATTCTCAAATGGAAGTAAAGAGCAACATTATAACTTAAAGTGAACAGAAATGGTTCCATATATCAGAGGGCTGTTCTCTCCTCAACACCGCGTTCTTTAAACTAATGTTTGATTTTTTTTTTCCCAATACATTAAGTACAACTGCTAAAACATAAGGGTTGAATCGGAATAAGAAGTATTTTTAAGCCACATTTTTTACTTTAGCGTAAATAGAGAAGTGAGGAAAAGTATGTACCCCCCCCCTCTGATATACGGAAAAAATCCTTTTGTTTTAGGTTTTCAGACGCTCTTTACTTTCATTTGAGAAAAACTTATTTTTCTATTATAGTTGGAGATCAGAACCCAATCCTACCTTTTCAGGAGAAGGAAAGGGCTCTAGACTCCAATCAGGTCATCTGGGTGAAAAAGTCGTCAGATATCATAGGCAGCGCAATAGCGCTGCCTGAGTAAAGAACGATGTTGGCACAATGTATTATTATTATTTTTTGGGGGGGGTTGGGGGGGGGTTCTTGGTCTTAGGACCAGGGCACTTCGTATCGAAGGAGTTGTCGTAGAAACTTCGAAAAGGGCTCATTCGATTGGAAATTGGACGGGCTCGTGCCCTTTTTAATAGTCGAAAGTGATTGGAAGGCAACTAACACCCCTTCCACGCCCACCATTGCCCGCCAACCACCTTGGGTGGTTGCCTTTTGTTTTTATTCCACTGGATTCCCAACCATCACGAATCCAAGTGTCATTATAGCTTCATTTTTAGTCTTTCATTTTCAATCGGTAAGACTTGATACACAGAAAGGTGTTCTTGTCGACCTTTGGAAACCGGAATTGGAGTGTCTGTTTGCGATAAAAGAAAAATAGGTGACTGCTTGTCTGTCTCTTATCTTGATTAATTAAAATAACTTTTTCCACAAAATAAGTTTTTCAAAGAAAAATAAAGAACTCCACTAAACAAATTATGATCAAAAATAAAATCAAATAATCAACCAAGCTCGAAACTACCACAAATCAGCATCGATAAATAATTGAAACCCAAAACGAACAGAAATTACAATAAATAACCGAGTCAAACTCAAAACGAGCAGAAATTAACATAAGTTGGGCACAAAACTCCTATGCCTACCCAAGGCCAGAACAAAATTTGCACTTTACTGAAAAAAATATAAATGTTTTTACTTTTACAACTTTAATAAATCAAATAATATTAACATTTTGATTAATAAATATCAGTATATGTATATTAGAGTGACAATGCATATTCATTTGTAATTTTTTCAGTAAAGTGCAAATTTTGTGGGTTGTGGGGGAGAGTCCTTCTCAAAAACATATTTTCTATCTGGAAATCAACTAGCCTACGCTAAACGAAATGGCTATCTCTAAATTTTGATTGGATATGTTTGGGTGAATGATGGACGTGGGGGGGGGGGGCTAGTTGCCCTCCCATCACTTTCGACTATTAAAAAGGGCACTAGCCCTTTGAATTTCCAATCAAATGAGCCCCTTTTGAAATTTTTATGACAACGCCTTCTATAAAAGTTTTATATACCCCAGGACATAACTTAAAACCCTTGCCCTGAGGTTTGTTGGGAAGTGTCCTCCTCAAAAACATATTTTCTATCTGGAAATCAAATACGCTGAACAAAATGGCTATCAAAAAATTTTGATTGGATGTGTTTGAGGGAATAATGGGCGTGTGGGAGGGGCTAGTTCCCCTCCAATTACTTACGACTATTAAGAAGGGAGCTAGCCCTTTGAATTTCCAATCGAATGAGCCTGTTTTGAAGTTTCTACGACAACGCCTTCTTATAAACACCTTATATGCCCCGAGGGCATAACTTAAAACCCTTACCCTGAGGGTTGTGGGGGGAGTGTCCTCCTAAAAAACATATTTTCTATGCGAAAATCAACTAGCCTGCGCTGAACAAAATGGCTATCTCAAAATTCTGATTGGATGTGTTTGGGAGAATGATGGGCGTGGGGGTTAGTTGCCCTCCAATCACTTTCAAATATTAAAAAGGGCACTAGCCCTTTGAATTCCCAATCGAAAGATCCTGTTTTGAAGTTTCTACGACAACGCCTTCTATAAAAACCTTATATACCCCAAGGGCATAACTTAAAACCTTTGCCCTGAGGGTTGTGGGGAAGTTTCCTCCTCAAAAACATATTTTCTGTCTTGAAATTAACTCTGCTGAAAAAAAAATGGCTATCTCAAAATTTTGATTGGATGTGTTTTGGAGAATGATGGGCGTGGGGGGAGCTAGGTGCGCTCCAATCACTTTCGACTATTAAAAAAGGCATTAGCCCTTTGAATTTCCAACCAAATGAGCCTGTTTTGGAGTTTCTACGATAACGCCGTCTATAAAAACCCTATATGCCCCCAGGGCATAACTCAAAACCCTTGCCCTGAGGGTTGTGGGGGAGTGTCCTCCTCAAAAACATATTTTCTATCAGGAAATCAACTGCGCTGAACAAAATGGCTATCTCACAATTTTGATTGGATGTGTTTGGGGGAATGATAGGCGCGGGGGGGTCTAGTTGCCCTCCAATCACTTTTGACTATTAAAAAGGGCACTAGCCCTTTGAATTTGAAATCGAATTTGTCTGTTTTGAAGTTTCTACGACAACACCTTCTATAAAAATCTTATATGCCCCCAGGGCATAACTTAAAACCCTTGCCCCGAGGGTTGTGGGGGAGTGTCCTCCTCAAAAAGATATTTTCTATCTGGAAATCAGCTACGCTGACAAAATGCATATCTAAATTTTGATTTGATATGTTTGGGGGAATGATGGGCGTGGGGGGGGGGCTAGTAGCCCTCCAATCCCTTTCACTATTAAAAAGGGCACCAGCCCTTTGAATTTCCAATCGAATGAGCCTTTTTTGAAGTTTCTACGACAACGCCTTCAATAAAAACCTTATATGCCCCCAGGGCATAACTTAAAACCCTTGCCCTGAGGGTTGTGGGGGAGTGTCCTCCTCAAAAACATATTTTCTATCTGGAAATCAACTACGCCGAACAAAACAGCTATCTCACAATTTTGATTGGATATATTTTGGGGAATGATGGGCGTGGGGGGGGGGGGGCTAGTTGCCCTCCAATCACTTTCGACTATTAAAAAGGGCACTAGCCCTTTGAATTTCCAATCGACTGAGCCTTTTTTGAAGTTTCTACGACAACACTTCTATAAAAACCTTATATTCCCCCAGGGCATAACTTAAAACCCTTGCCCTGAGGGTTGTCGGGGAGTCTCCTCTTCAAGAAAACATTTTCTATCATGAAATCAACTACTCCGAACAAAATGGCTATCTCAAAATTTTGATTGGATGTGTTTGGGGGAATGATGGGTGTGGGAGGGGGAGGGCTAGTTGCACTCCAATCATCACTTTCGGCTATTGAAAAGGGCACTAGCCCTTTGAATTTCCAATCGAATGAGCCTGTTTTGAAGTTTCTACGACAACGCCCTCAATAAAAACCTTATATGCCCCCAGGGCATAACTTAAAACCCTTGCCCTGAGCATTGTGGGGGAGTGTCCTCCTCAAAAATATATTTTCTATCTGGAAATCAACTACGCTAAACAAAATGGCTATATCACAATTTTGATAGGATGTGTTTAGGGGAAAGATGGGCGTGGGGGGGCTAGTTGCCCTCCAATCACTTTCGACTATTAAAAAGGGCACTATTCCTTTGAATTTTTAATCGAATGAGCCTGTTTTGAAGTTTCTACGACAACACCTTCTATAAAAACCTTATATGCCAAAAGGGCATAACTTAAAACCCTGCCCCGAGGGTTGTGGGGGAGTTTCCTCCTCAAAAAGATATTTTTCTACCTCGAAATCAGCTACGATGACAAAATGCTTATCTCAAAATTTTGATCGGATGTGTTTGGGGGAATGATGGGCGTGGGCGGGGGGGGGGGCTAGTTGCACTCCAATCACTTTCGACTATTAAAATGGGCACTAGCCCTTTTAATTTCCAATTGAATGAGCCTGTTTTAAAGTTTTTACGACAACGCCTTCTATAAAAGCCTTATATGCCCCCAGGGCATAACTTAAAACCCTTGCCCTGAGGGTTGTGGGGGAGTGTCCTCCTTGAAAACCTATTTTCTATCTTGAAGTCAACTACGTTGAACAGAATGGTTATCTCACAATTTTTATTGGATCTTTTTGGGGGAAAGATGGGCGTAGGGGGGGGGCTAGTTGCCCTCCAATCACTTTCAACTATTAAAAAGGGCACTAGCCCTTTGAATTTTCAATCGAAAAACCTTATATGCCCCCGGGGCATAACTTAAAACCTTTGCCCTGAGGGTTGTGGGGAAGTTTCCTCCTCAAAAACATATTTTCTGTCTTGAAATTAACTCTGCTGAAAAAAAATGGCTATCTCAAAATTTTGATTGGATGTGTTTTGGAGAATGATGGGCGTGGGGGGAGCTAGGTTCGCTCTAATCACTTTCGACTATTAAAAAGGGCATTAGCCCTTTGAATTTCCAATCAAATGAGCCTGTTTTAAAGTTTCTACGATAATGCCGTCTATAAAAACCTTATATGCCTCCAGGGCATAACTTAAAACCCTTGACCTGAGGGTTGTGGGGGAGTGTCCTCCTCAAAAACACATTTCCTGTCTGGAAATCAACTACGCTAAACAAAATGGCTATCTCAAAATTTCAGTTGGATGTGTATAGGGGGAATGATTGGCGTGAGGGGGGGCTAGTTTCCGTCCAATCACTTTCGACTGTTAAAAAGGGCACTAGAACTCTCGATTTCCAATCGAATGAGCCCTTTTCGAAGTTTCTACGACAACTCCTTCGATACGAAGGGCCCGGGTATGAAAAAAAACACATTGTGCCCACATCGTTCTTTGCTTAGGCAGCGCTAGCGCGCTGCCTATGACTATGCTGAAGATCAGGATGAAATAAAATATTTTAGATGAAAGAATACAAACATAGGTCCAAAAACACAAAATTGTACCACATTGTACCATAATTTTGTAAAATGTACCATATTTTTTGGGATTGTACCAAATTGTACCAGTAGAGGTGAAATGTACCAAAATGGTACAATTGTACCACGTTAGGAATCACTGGGCAGCAATCACAATGACAACAACGCGGTTCCAGGCGGAGAATGCTTTTTGCGCATCACTCCATGTACGCGCGGAAAACCCGAAATGAGCCGATGATCGCCAAAGCTATCAGAGTTATGTGCTTTGTAATTTGACGCCTTCGGCATTCATCGGATAAGTTCGTGGCGTTCGGTCCATTCGTTCACTTCGGGTTCTCTGCGTGTAGAAGTTGTGATGTACGAATGGCACTAAGCGTCCCAGGTTTGCGTAAATAGTGCAGTCTGGTTCGCCGCTAGACAAGTTGGGACAAGTATCGAACATATTTAATAAACCTGGGCAGTAAAAAAAAAAAAAAAATTAAAACTCTAACAAATGAATAAAAATAAATCATATTTTAAAATAATGTTTATGAAAAAACTCTGTCTCTGTCGAATAGTTTGAGGCGGGCACATACGAATCGTTCCGCGGGCGCCATGGCGCCCGCGGGCACAGGTTTGGGAACCTCTGCCCTAGACGGTCAAGGAGGGATTAGATCAATAATACAATTTCAAATATTCGCTCAAAAATAAAACAAGTGTACCCTCTTTTATCCACTCAGCCCCTTATGTACTTTTTCCTTTTCATTCTAAACTATTACCAGAGGACCGAACTTTGCATGGTACAAGAAAGGCTTTTAATCTCTTTTGCAGAACATATTAATGCTAAAATGTATTGATTTAGTCTTTAACAATTTTAGATTTATCAGTTAAATAAATCGTTTTTGACAAAGCCACCAATTTTAAAACCAAATGAAAAAGTAACAATTCATCTGTTAAATTATTCTGCTAAAAACCTGATCTTCAGTCTAAGGCTGGTCCTCGAAAAAAAAAGTGCCAAGGGTAGAATGTCAAGACTGCAGATGTATACGGGTATTATTTAGTATAAAGTATTGTATATTCGGATCATCCATGATTCATGACACAATACTAGAATAGTGCCTTCAAGAATGCGGATAATACATCTCCATGGTCTACGCAATATATGAGCGCCGGCTGTTAACAAAAGAAATGACAGATAAGCTGACAGATAGTATATAACAAGCTTTAAGCACCCGAAAAGAAGCATAATTAAATATCCTTAAAATGTTTGAAATAAAGAGGGGAAAAGATCTTAGAAATGAAAATAATTCAAACAAATTTTGGGGTAACATATTTCAGCTTTGCTCCCATTTTGGTGCTTTTTACCACCCTATGTTTCAGTATTTCATATTAAAATATATTCTTTCGTTCATCTTCAGATTCTCGTAATTTTTGAAAACCGAAAGGGAGAGAAAAAAAAACTTTATCGATGAAACCCACATACGTGAAGTGAATAATTTCTTGTATTTTGATTAATTTTAATATACGTTAAAAAGGAATGCCAGCTTTGCTCCCTTTTTGGCATCTTTTGATGCCGTGAGTTGAATTATTTAATATTTAATTAAATTCATTTATTTTCACACTTGATAGCAAAAGTAGTAGAAGTAGTATTAATAGCACGTTGTCTTTTGGTTAGTTGGATACCCCCCCCCCCCCCCCATGATGCTCCAGAAGTTTTATCTTTATAGGATAAGCTAGTATGAAAAAGAGAGAAAAAAATGTTACCGATGAAAATCAGTGAAGTCAAATAAGGTTAATTCAAAAGCATTATTGCTTTCTGATTATTATAAGAGGAGACATAGAAATTTTCTTTTTTGTAAGCAGAAATGAAAATCACACGGGTTTGCAGCGAAGTTCGCGGTACTAGGCATGTCACAGTTAAGTTCTGTCAGAAGACAATAAGCACCTGTCTTATTAAGAAAGGCTCCTTCCAGTTCATTTGTGACCTTAACCTTTCAAACAGTTTGGGTAAAGAACTGTAAGTAAAGAACTACTCGGCACAATAATGAACGAAACTAAAAAAATAGAACTTTGATAACAATAGATACATCAAAAGAATTGATTTGTTTATGCTGTTTCTAAATATATAAAATTTATTAGGTTATCCATCTTGAACTATGAGCTTGAGAAAATAAAATTGATTTTCGAAAAAGATCTGGACCGAGTCTGATTTTCCGAAGGCTTCGACCGAGTCCGTTGATTTTTGAATTATCAACTTGGTAGAATTGATACAAGACTTGAGAGCCATGGCTAATTAAAGTAATGCAAAGGCAGGTCAGTTCTGTAAGCCATTTGAAGGCAATTGGAGATAAAAAAAAAATTATTCAAAGTCTTCTGACCGTCCATGTCCACAGGACTTGCTGCCAAGTGGGTGACTGAAATTGTTCATATTATATGAGGTTTGCCTATTGGGAAATCCCAGCAGAATCACGGCGGATCAACCGAGTTTCTTAGGTTGACTCATGACAAACACCCCCCCCCCAAAAGTCCTGGAATTTTAATGGAAAAGGCATCATCAGCTTCAGCGTATCAGAGAGCCTTATCGTATTGGAGCGGTGTCAAGCTTCCATCTGCAAAAATGTGGAATTTTCTATTTTATGCCAGAAGAAAAATTACGTGTGTTTTTTTTCTTCTTTTTTTTTCTCTGTATTCCTCAGGGGCGATCGTACTGAACCAATGGCCCTAGAAGATCGGTTGATGGCTCATTCGAATGGAAATTAAAAGTTTTAGTGCCATTTTAAGTGAAATGGCTATAACTATGCCTCTGGAGATGACATGACTCCTACATCCCCTGCGGAAAGGGCTGTAAGCTATGGAATTTTCCCGTTGTTTCCATATACTATATGTTATTGGGATCTATACAGACATATTTTGGAGAAGGGAGAAATTTTCTGCGGGTGGAGGTTTTCCACAGGGAGAATTTTCCATGCAGAGGGAAGTTTCTGAGGGTGAACTTCTCAGGGGATATTTTAAACGGGAGGAGTTTGTCAGAATTCCTACATAAAAATCTTTTTATCAGTCTTAATTCCTTTTGGCGACTCAATTTTACACGTCGAGATATTGTGGAGAACACGAAAAGCAAATTTTTTACGTCAAGGTAGCCGTGGCTGAAGGGTCTACAGCTGAAAGCTTAAAATTGATGAGCAATATTAGCTAGCATATTTGGCCTCTAGCATATTAGGCCTCTCAGAAAGAAAACAAATGTACGGTCCTCTTGCCCTAGGCTACGATCTCTGATTAACAATTTCGGCCAGTCAACATCAAACATGTCCTACTTTTTCCCCCTATGAAACCTAAATGTTGCAAATGGACCACTTGCATAGCTTCGGGTCCTTATTTTCAGAGCTGTATGGGTTATCTCGACCCCGGAGGAATATTCATCGCTCATTTCCACTATCAGAGGCAACGCTATAGCGTTAACTATAGTAAAGGCCATATGGCTCCAATGTTTTATTATTACTTTTTCCCTGAGACCCTTCATATGGAATGGGTGTTCGTATAAACTTTAGAGGGGTCTCATTCGATTGGAAATCGAAAGTTCTAATGCCCTTTTTAAGAGTCAAAGGTGATAAGGGGAGTAGGGAAGGGGTCACCATTTCGAGGATAACAAGATCACAGCCAATCAGAGGGCTACAATCCGAGGATAACAAGACCACATCCTCTTTCTAGACCGGAGTCGGAAATACTAACGGGAGTGTCGTAACATGTTCATTGAATACGAGCATGACAATGTTATTGATCTACTAATGGTACAAGATTACAAACCTATTTCTAGGTCAATGAATTTACGTAAGGTTTCTCTTACATCACAATTCCACATTGAGATTTTGTTTATAATGATCACGGTTTGAGGTTAAAGTAACATCTAGATCAATCAGGGAGTTGGAAATGACATCACTTGATTTCTAGGAATTATGCGGGAACTCTAAAGAGATAGAAATTATATTTTAATAAGGCTTTATTTTCTTTAGGCTTAGCGATAAATTCAGGAACTATTATTATTTTGAAGACTTTATAACTTATCTTGACTCTTGAAATCATCTCTTGGATAATCTAGATTTTAGATGTTTCATAGTGTAATAGAATCAGAGGAGAATGATTATGGCTTCACATAGGGGAGAGATGAAGCATACAAGGAGATTAATAGAGATTGAATATATTACTGAACCAGATTCCTGAGAATTTTAAGTGTGACAGTGCACTGTTGCCAAACATAGGAACCGTTAGAAATAAATCGACATTTTAGGGGATTATTTGGGCGAAACAAATTAATCGACATTTTAGGGATTATTTGGGCAAAACAGTTTGAGAGATTTTAGAGGATGATTTGGGGTGAAACTCTGTGGTTGCTATAATAGACATGTACACAAATTGGGATGTGGACGATATAAAATATTGATTTTGGCAATGGAGTATGCTAAAAAGTTGAAAGTAATAGAGCCATTGGTGTCAAGATGACATTGAGAATTAAAATAGCTTTACTTCCCGATTGTGTTCTGTATATTCGACAAGTACCATTTAAGCAGTGTTGTCAATATAAAAAGTTAATCATCTATCTTTTTAACATAATAATTTTATTTCAACTTTTTTTTACATGTCTTAGAATGAACAAATACACAATATGGGATTAGTGAGAAGATTATGGATTGGAACATAAAGGACCGCAACCACCAATGACCCTAGCCTCCAAGGATCTCAACCTCCAAGGTCCCCTTTCTCCAACCTCCAAGGGGCCCCCCAATTTTTTGGGACCCATCCCTCCCATTTTTATACTTTTTGAAGTTTATTTTTTTAACATGATGATTTTATTTCAATTTTTTACATGTCATAGAATGAACAAGTACACAATATGGGATTAGTGAGAAGATTATGGATTGGAACATCAAGGACCTCAACCACCAATGACCCTAGCCACCAAAGACTGCAACCTCTAAGGTCCCCTCTCTCCAACCTCCAAGGGGCCCACCTCCCCCAACTTTTTGGGACCCATCCCCACATTTTTATACTTTTTGAAGTTCATTTTTTTTTAACATGATAATTTTATTTCAACTTTTTTTCACATGTCTTATAATGAACAAGTGCACAAGATGGGATTAGTGTGACCATTATGGATTTGAACTTCAAGGACCGCAACCATCAATGACCCTAGCCATCAAGGACCTCAACCTCCAAGGGGCCCCCTCACTCCAACTTTTTGGGGCCCATCCCCCCATTTTTAATTACTTTTTTTGAAGTTTTTTTAACTTTTTTTTTCATTATTTTTTTAAACATGGGTTTTTTCAACTTTTGTTTACGTATTTTAAAATAACATGAAATATGCTTGCGTCTGTACCAATCATTCTTTATGCTTGCTCGTAAACACGACGCGGCTTTCCCAGTGATACTCTATGCCCGGTTATCGACACTACTTACTTTATTGCATGTATTAAATCGTTAATTTTTCTACATTGGAAGGATTGACTTCTGCATCATATTTTTGTTTAAAAAGTGAAAATGAATGATTCGAGGAAAGTGTGTACACATGATAAAGTCATTGTTGTATTGAATGCTGACAAGGAGAAGTATTTGGACTATGAAACAAGTACAAGTGGTAGCACTATTGGAATTGTATGCTTGCGTTTTCATGACAGTGAGAGTTTCGATTTCTTTGGAATACACAAGAATTTCCATTGTACAAATGGTGGATATGCAAGAGTATCATTACCAGAGATGATAGTGCTCAAAGAGAATGCCAACATAAAAATAATACTTGATGAAGAGGGGCATCTTCTTGCTCATGGTTCTAGTAACACATTACCTACTGATACATCTTATTCCCCTTGTTCTGGTATTAGTATTCAAATGAATACAAAGGGAAAAAGAAAAGCCAACTGCTGCACTAATGTAATAAATCATATCACGGCTACCTGCCGGAACTGTTACCTGTGTAAACACAATGTGAGAATAGACAGTCAAATCGCTAGCAAAATAAAAAGGGCAATGGCATACAATATCAACAATGATTATAAACATAAATTGATGGAAAATGAAGCACAAGTGAACGTTATTACTACTTTTGATCATATAGTCAACCAATCCAATAGTACCAAATATGAAATACAGATTGAGCCAGTAGGTGACACCCCCATAAAAATTGTGTATGACTCAAAATGGATGAATGATTATTCTACTGGTTAGGAACTAAGAGAAGAGAATAACTTTAGTGTCAACGTTTTCTTACATGTCTTAGAATGAACAAATACACAATATGGGATTAGTGAGACGATTACTGATTTGAACATAAAGGGCCGCAACCACCAATGACCCTAGCATCCAAAGACCTCAACTTCCAACGTCCCCTTTCTCAAACCTCCAAGGGGCTCCCCAACTTTTTGGGGCCCATCCCCCCATTTTTATATTTTTGAAGTTTATTTTTTTAACATGATGATTTTATTTCAATTTTTTTTACATTTCATAGAATGAACAAGTACACAATATGGGATTAGTGAGAAGGTTATGGATTTGAACATCAAGGACCGCAACCACCAATGACCCTAGCCACCAATGACCGCAACCTCCAAGGTCCCCTCTCTTCAACCTCGAAGGGGCCCACCTCCCCCCAACTTTTTGGGACCCATCCCCCCATTTTATACTTTTTGAAGTTCATTTTTTTAACATGATAATTTTATTTCAACTTTTCTTACGTGTCTTATAATGAACAAGTACACAAGATGGGATTAGTGTGACGATTATGGCTTTGAACATCACGGACCGGAACCATCAACGACAATAGCTATCAAGGACCTCAGCTTCCAAGGGTCCCCCTCCCTCCAACTTTTTGGGGCCCATCCCCCCATTTTTTAGTACTTTTTTGAAGTTTTTTTTATTTTTTTTCATTATTTTTTAAACATGGGTTTTTTCAACTTTTTTTACGTATCTTAAAATAACATGAAATATGCTTGCAGCTGTACCAATCATTTCTTATGCTTACATCTACGTTTGAAATACATATGATCTTAATAATAATTTTTTTAATAGAGTTTCGGTTTTAGTTTTGGAAATAGGAACATCCGCTTTAAAAATATACCTGATTATATTAATAAAATTTGATTTTTAATAAAGTTGGGTTTTAGTTTCAGAAATAGATTTTAGTTTTCAGAAATAAGAATATCCACGTTTGAAATAAATTTTACTATATTAATAATATTTGATTTTTCTTAATTAGGCTGGGTTTTAGTTTTCGGAAATAAGGACACCCACGTTTAAAATATATCAGGTTTTATTAATAATATTTGATTTTCTAATAAAGTAATTTCATTGTCAAAATCAACGAAAAACCTGTTTTACAAGTTGAAGTACTCATCTTTTTCACTCCCAACATTGCTTTACGACTTTTTGCATACCCCAACACCAAGAAATACTTTTCAAAAGGCTTATATTTTATTATTTCAGAACAAGTTCTTTTCTTAATATTCCGCCTAAACCCATCTTATGAATTGAAGTACTCATCTTTTTTCACTCCCAATATTACTTTATAACTTTTTGGATAGATAATTTCCTAAACCACATTGCCCTGACATCACATAAAGAAAGAAAAACGAGCAAAAATGTGGTTTTTATAGGCCAAATGAAAATACTGAAAAAACAAAGCAAATATTTAGAGAGGAAAAACGCCTCTCTTCTTCAGCGCGAAACGAAATAATGTATCCAAGGAAATTGCCGAAGAAAAAAACAACAAAAAACAAACACGGAAAGTCAATGTGAAAAGAACCAAAAAACCAAAGAAAAAAACCCAAAACTTAAAAGATGAATAAAATTCAATGAAAGCCAAAAATTAAAAGAATTAAAACCAAATACCTAACAACCATAAAAGCGAGTTATTCGCCAATATCCGCTATTTGCACAAAATCCAAAAAAATATGAACTGCCATCGACGGATACTAGCGAAAAACTGACAAAGAAAAGGAAACAATTCATTCACTCAAAAAACAAAACGAACCAACAATTAAATAAGTTGGAGAACTATCCCGATAGGTGAAAACTCCGGTGTCGACAGAATTCCTTGTTCGTGTGGTCTTTGGTATATCGGAAGAACTGATCAGCGGCTAACGGATAGATTAACTCAGCACTCTAGTTCAATTAATAATACACTTAAAATGCGGAAAAAACAGAAAAATTTGATTCTGCCCTTGCAGAGCACATTATTAAAAAACCAGACCATACTATTTTGTTTAATCAAGCTAGCCTTATTTTGCATGACAAAGGTATTGACCAGCACTACAGAGAAACTGTTGAAATTTATAAATACTAACATTTAGGTCTAGCTTTAAACAGAGATTCTGGTGATTTTTTTTCTGGTGTCATATTTCGGTTTTCTCAAAAGAGAAGCCGATACTTTAGTAATCCCTGAAATAAACTTTGAACCACTTTCCCAATCATCTAATCAAACATGTGAACAACCCCTTAGGTCTCAAAGGGTGTCTGCAAGAAATGCATTAATTAAAATCCGAAATCAAATGACACAGTTCTCCAACTAATTTAATTGCTGGTTCGTTTTGTTTTGTTTGCTGGTTCGTTCAAATCGCGGATATTGGCGAATAACTCCCTTTTATGGTTGTTAGGTATTTGATTTAATTCTTTTAATTTTGGCCTTTATTGAATTTTATTCATCTTTTAAGTTTTTGGTTTTTTTCTTTGGGTTTTTGGTTCTTTTCACATTGACTTTCCGCGTTTGTTTTTTGTTGTTTTTTTCTTCGGCACTTTCCTTGGATACATTATTTCGTTCGCGCTGAAGAAGAGAGGCGTTTGTCCTCTCAAAATATTCGCTTTGTTTTTCAGTATTTTCATTTGGCCTATAAAAACCTCATTTTCGCTCGTTGTTCTAACTTTTTGTATACCCCAACACCAAGCAAATACTTTTCAAAAGGCTTTATTATATTATTTCAGAACAAGTTCTTTTCGTAATATTCCTCTTAGACCCGTTTTACAAATTAAAGTATTCATCTTTTTTCACTCCCAACATTACTTTACGACTTTTTGCATACCCCAACACCAAGCAATATTTTTCAAAAGGATTTATGATATTATTTCAGACAACTTCTTTTCTTAATATTCCTCCTGAACCTGTTTTACAAGTTGAAGTACTCATCTTTTTTTTCACTCCCAACATTACTTTACGACTTTTTGCATACCCCAACACCAAGCAATACTTTTCAAAAGGCTTTATTATATTATTTCAGAACAAGTTCTTTTCTTAATATTCCTCCTAAACCTGTTTTACAAGTTAAAGTACTTATCTTTTTCACTCCCAACAATACTTTACGACTTTTTGCATACCCCAACACCAAAAAATCCATTTCAATAGGCTTTATTATATCATTTTAGAACAAGTTCTTTTCTTAGTATTCCTTCTCAACCTGTTTTACAATTTAAAGTACTCATCTTTTTTAACACCCAACATTACTTTACGACTTTTTGCATACCCCAACCCCAAGCAATACTTCCCAAAAGGCTTTATTATATTATTTCAGATCAAGTTCTCTTCTTAATGTTCCTCCTAAACTCATTTTATAAGTTGAAGTACTCATCTTTTTCACTCACAAAATACTTAACGACTTTTTGCATACCCCAACACCAAGCAAAACTTTTCAAAAAGGCTTTATTATATCTTTTCAGAAAAAGTTCTTTTCTTAATATTCCTCCTAAACCCATTTTACTAGTTGAAGTACTCATCCTTTTCACCCACAACTTTACTTAACAACTTTTTGAATACCCCAACACCAAGTAATAGTTTTCAAAAGGCTTTATTATATTATTTTTTGAACAAGTTCTGTTCTTAATTTTCCTCCTAAACCCATTTTACAAGTTGAAGTACTCATCTTTTTCCCTCCCAAAATTAATTTACGACTTTTTGTATACAACAACATCAGGCAATACTTTTCAAAAGGCTTTATTTTACTATTTCAGAACAAGTTCTTTTCATAATATTCCTCCTAAACCATTTTACAAGTTGTAGTACTCATCTTTTTTTTACTCCCAACATTACTTTACGACTTTTTGCATACCCCAACACCAAGCAAATACTTTTCAAAAGGCTTTATTATATTATTTCAAAACAAGTTCCTTTCTTAACATTCCTCCTAAACCTGTTTTATAAGTTGAAGTACTCATCCTTTTCCACTCCCAACATTACCTTACGACTTTTTGCATACCCCAACACCAAGCAATACTCTTCAAAAGGCTTTATAATATTATTTCAGAACAAGTTCTTTTCTTAATATTCCTCCTAAACCTGTTTTACAAGTTGAAGTACTAATCTGTTTTGCTCCCAACATTACTTTACGACTTTTTGCATACCCCAACACCAAGCAATACTTTTCAAAATGCTTTATTATATTATTTCAGAACAATTTCTTTTCTTAATATTCCTCCTAAACCCATTTTACAAGTTGTAGTACTCATCTTTTTTTTTACTTCCAACATTACTTTACGACTTTTTGCATACCCCAACACCAAGCAAATACTTTTCAAAAGGCTTTATTATATTATTTCAGAACAAGTTCTTTTCTTAATATTCCTCCTAAACCTGTTGTATAAGTTGAAGTACTCATCCTTTTCCACTCCCAACATTACCTTACGACTTTTTGCATACCCCAACAACAAGCAATACTCTTCAAAAGGCTTTATAATATTATTTCAGAACAAGTTCTTTTCTTAATATTCCTCCTATACCTGTTTTACAAGTTGAAGTACTAATCTGTTTTACTCCCAATATTACTTTACGACTTTTTACATACCCCAACACCAAGCAATACTTTTCAAAATGCTTTATTATATTATTTCAGAACAATTTCTTTTCTTAATATTCCACCTAAACCTGTTTTACAAGTTGAAGTACTAATCATTTTTCACTCCCAACTAAGCATGGGCACTGTCTCTGTTTTCTGTTTCTGTTCTGTCTTTAAAGTACCTGTTTCTGTTCTGTTTATGCAAAAAAACAGAAACAGAACAGAAACAGATGACCTGTTTTTTATTTACCTGTTCTTTTCTGTTTCTGTTTTTATAATAGCTATTTCGTCCTGTTTGTGTTTTTTTCCTACCTGTTTTGAACTTACAAAATGATTTTTAAAACACAATTTGACATTGTGTAGAAGCGTGGTTACGCCTCATGGGATTTCTAGAATTGGAACGTAAGTAAACTGATGAAACTCAGTTTGTCAAGCGTATCAAATAGTGCTGCTTGATAGTTTCAGCTAGGCAGAACTAGGGACTAGGAGTCAGATAATAGTAGGTATTTGCGTAAGTGTTAGCAGTGGTGAATCCATGGAGGACCCGGCTCCCCCCTCCAAGATTTTTTCCTGCACCCTCATTCCTTACTTTTTTTCTTTTTTTTCACTCCTTTGTTTAGAATAAATTTGTCAATTTCGTCAATTATTGGTACCTTTGTCACATTGGGTCCCCCCAGGATTTTACTCATTGGTGGCCTTGTCCCATTAGTCCTTGCCAGAGATTTTACTTTAGATCCGCCCCTGAATGTTAAGACGCTAAAGGTGCAGTTTAATTCCACTAAAACGACGTATTACTTACTGTATATTATTCCATCAATTGAGCAGGAAAGTTGCACAGTTACTATCCAAGAGAAGCAGGATACAAACATATCACTTATTACTGTATATCCTGGTTCTAGTGGTAGGGGTAGGGCCTCTGTCTCCTACATTACATGGGAAATAATTTGCACCTGTAGCCGCGATAACTTTAATCTAACTGTTTTTATGGAATTTATGCTGCTAAATAACATTGACTTGCTACGATCACCATGCTGGCCTATACATGATAAATACTGATTATTAATTTGTAAAATTCTCTTAAATGCTTAGTCAGATAGCAATGTAAATGTATTGAAGTCTTGTCCAGTAGAAATATAAGTTTTTGCTAGGAAATCTTTATTGCATCAACATGACAAGATAGCCAAATATACTTTTTCTCATGTTACTAAAATCCTCTCTAAAATCAATAGAAATCCTTTCAAGGAAAAGTCTAGAGTTGAAACTAGCTGATTTTCTGGAAGGGACAAATTCTTATAAAATGCTGATATACTTTTCTCATTCAGTAGGATACCAATCTTCCGGTGAACACAGTATTTTTTACCATACAGCAAAAGTAATTGAAAAAATTAACACTAAGCGGTGAATTATTTCATGTATATGTCTCATAAATACCAAGTATAGACAAGCTAATTCCCGTAAAAATTAATATTGTGCTTCAAATGGTCGAAGTTGTTATGAAACCGTAGTTGGGATATGTCATTTTGCTTTTATAAGCAGACAGATTCTTTGGCTTACTGTGCCAACAAAACAGCTCAGGACGCAATTGGTCCCTTTCCTCCTAGTTATACCAGTGAGGTTAAGGAGCTCAGATATTTGGGTAGAGGTGCAATTTTTAAAATAGTAGGCTACTGGAAGGTGCTTCTAATTTTGCGAAAAATCCTAAAATCTACCTTTGTGCTAAGAAAAGCATGATGTCATATTGTCATCACCTGATGACGACTTGGATGTTCCAACTAAAACTTCTAAGCTATCTCTCTTGGTATACCATTTGAAAAAGGAACCACAGAAAGTATCAGGTGCAATTTATGCAAAGAGTATGTCGGCATTATATTATTTTTATGTCGGCATTCTCTTTGAGCACTATCATCTCTGGTAATGATACTCTCCCATATCTACCATTTGTACAATGGAAATTCTTGGGTATTCCAAAGAAATCTAAACTCTTACTGTCATAACAACGCACGCATACATTTCCAATAGTGCTGCCACTTGTACTTGTTTCATAGTCCAAATACTTCTCCTTGTCAGCATTCAAGACAACAATGACTTTATCATGTGTACACACTTTCCTCGAATCATTCATTTTCACTTTTTAATCAAAAATATGATGCAGATGTCAATGTTTCCAATGAAGAAAAATTACTGATTTAATACATGCAATAAAGTAAGTAGTGTCGATAACCGGGCATAGAGTATCACTGGGAAAGCCGCTTCGTGTTTATCAGCAAGCATAAAGAATGATTGGTACAGCCGCAAGCATATTTAGCATGTTTTTAAGATACGTAAAAAAAAGTTGAAAAAAAACCTATGTTGAAAAAAAAATTAAAAAAAGTTTAAAAAAACTTCAAAAAAGGTATTTAAAAAATGGGGGAATAGGCCTCAAAAAGTTGGAGGGAGGGGGCCCCTCGGAGGTTGAGGTCTTTGATGGCTAGGGTTATTGATGGTTGCGGTCCTTGATGTTAAAATCTATAATCGTCACAAAAAAAGTTGAAATAAAATTATCATTTAAAAAAAAACTTCAAAGGAATAAAAATGCGGGGATGGGTCCCAAAAAGTTGGTGGGGGCCCTTAGAGGTTGGAGAAAGGGGACCTTGGAGGTTGAAGTCCTTGGTGGCTAGGGTAACTGGTAGTTGTGGTCCTTGATGTTCAAATCCATAATCGTCTCACTAATCCCATATTGTGTACTTGTTCATTCTAAGACATGTAAAAAAAAGTTGAAATGAAATTATCATGTTAAAAAAAATAGATGATTAACTTCTTCTATTGACAACACTGCTTAAGTAGTACTTGCGTAATATACAGAACACAATCGGGAAGTAAAGCTAGGTTAATTCTCAATGTCATCTTGACACCAATGGCTCTATTACTTTCAACTTTTTAGCATACTCCATTGCCAAAAACAATATTTTATATCGTCCACATCTATGGGCATAGGGAGGGGAGGCAGGGGAGGTCAGCTGCCCTCCCCCTAGACCTTTAAATTTACATTAGATATGGCTGAAAAAGTAGATGGTTGGAAAAGCAGTTGATAAAAGGCCCTCCATCACACTATCGACTACCCCACCCCCTAGACAATATGCTGCCTATGCCCATGTCCACATCCCATATTGTGTACATGTCGATTATAGCGACCACAGAGTTTCACCCCCAAATCATCCTCTAAAATGTGTCAAACTGTTTCGCCCAAATAATCCCTAAAATGTCAATTAATTTGTTTCGCCCAAATAATCCCCTAAAATGTCGATTTATCTCTAACGGTTCCTATGTTTGGCAACTGTGCACTGTCACATTTAAAATTCTCAGGAATCTGGTCCAGTAATATATTCAATCTCTATTAATCTTCTTCTATGGTTCATCTCTCCTCCAAGTGAAGCCATAATCATTCCCCTCTGAATTTATTACACTTAGAAACATCTTAAATCTAGGTTATCCAAGACATGAATTCAAGAGTCAAGATGCGTTATAAAGGCTTCAAAGTAATAATAATTCCTGAATTTATCGCTAAGCCTAAAGAAAATGAAGCCTTATTAAAATATAATTTCTATCTCTTTAGAGTTCCCGGATAATTCCTAGAAATCAAGTGATGTCATTTCCGACTCTCTGATTGGTCTAGATGTTACTTTAACCTCAAACCGTGATCATTATAAAAAAAATCTCAATGTGGAATTGTGATGTAAGAAAAACCTTACGTAAATCCATTGGCATAGAAATAGGTGTGTAATCTTGTACCGTTAGTAGATCAATAACATTGTCATGCTCGTATTCAATGAACATGTTACGACACTCCTGTTAGTATTTCCAAATCCCTGATTGGTCTAGAAAGAGGATGTGGTCTTGTTATCCTCAAATTGTAGCCCTTTGATTGGCTGTGATCTTGTTATCCTCGAAATGGTGACCCCCTCCCTACTAAGAGGACAACTAGCCCCCCAAGCCCTTTTCCCCCCAATTACATCCGATAAAATTTTGAGATAGCCATTTTGTTAAAAATAGTTCAAAGATCAGATAACAAAAACTCCGCTGTCGACATAGCCTTCCAGGGCCCGGCAGTAAGTGTTGTGAATTATGCTCTGGGGGCGTATATGGTCCTTATGGAAGGGATACTCGTATAAACTTTAGAAAGGGCTAATTTGATTGGAAATTGACAGTTCTAGTTCACTTTTTAAGAATCAAAAGAGATCGGAGGGCATCTAGCCCCCCAATCTTCTTTTCCCCCAAGCACATCCGATAAAAATTTTGCGATAGCCATTTCATAAAAAATAGTTCAAACATTAGTATAACAAAAACTCCGGGGTCGTTAGCTTGTAATGAGTAAATTAAATTCATAAGTTTTATATATTTGGAATCAGCCTAAAAGGCAAACTCTTTTGAGGTGTCTATAGTTATCAGAATTCTTTCTTTTACCATTGAGCAGATTCGCTCCTTAGTTTGTTGTCGCAAACTGTTTGATATAAAACATGAGAACATCTTACATTCAAAGACAAAATATAACAGAAAACAAGTCAACTAGAAGATATAAAAAATACACTAATCAATAGTTGAGAAAACTCTAAGGTTGTGAATTTAGCACCGCTTAATCCTTTTTTCTTCTCTAATTTAGTTTTTCTCTTAGTTCATTTATTTCTGTGAAATTAAATAAAAAGCAAGTTTTTTCAACCGAAAGTAAGGAGCAATATTAACACCTCGTTCTTTAAGCTAAAATTTTTTAGTATTTTCAAAAAAAGCTTCTTATTGTTCTAATTAAACGCTCATAGTGGTTCAGGAATCGTAATAACAGAACTGGGACAGAATTCAAACTTTAGCGTAAAGAGGTGTTGACAAAGAGCAATCTCCCTCATATGCGTAATAGTTTCTGTTAGTTTTAAGTTTTAATGTTGTTCCTTACTTTCAGGTGATAAATCTTGTTTTTTTATTTAATTTCTTATCGTTTTTTTTAAATAATGCTAGGAAATCTTGCAACACCCCCACGGAAAAATCCCTCTTCCCTGTGTATTTATTCTCTAGACAATTCGACTCTTGTGAAGATGCTGGAGATGCTGGACAAGATAATCAGCTTCACTGTCGCATAGAACCTAAGAGATTGGCTAGCAAATGTCCGGATGAAAGTCAATGGAGAGCCGTCTGTCGCAGAGGGCGAATTTTTGCCCTGGGGAGCTTTTTATGCGACAAAGTATCCAGCAAATAAGCCTGCCTTGGTAGTGTCATGTGCGCTTTCAGCCGAACCTGTAGATTTGCACGCAACCATTCGCCATCAGATGGCCGTATACATGAGACAATTACAGTATCTCAACCTTGGGCAGTGTGGAATTATCGCGTACGATCAGCCGCTCTAGTCAAAAGCCAAAGAGCTTCAGTGGCTGTATTCGGACGAGTTTGGATCCACTAAAATCTTCATTATCCTTGGCCCACTACTTACTGAGATGGCCTTCGACGTTGTCATGAGCAAGGGGCTCTACCAGAGTGGCTGGGCTCAGGATTTAACCAAAGCTGATGTTTTTGCAGCTGGTACAGCTGGGCCACTCGAAACAGGTTCAAATATTAACCGAAGTAGGTATGCGTACGAAGTTACACTTGTAGCATTCGAGGAAATGAAGGCACGTGCTTTTGAGAGAGCGTAAGAAAATGGAAACTGCCCAAACACTGAATTCGAACAATGGGTAAAAATATGAAAGAGGAGTCCCCACAGTTAGCCTATTGGGAACTGGGTCATAAACTCATACGTCCTCTGCTGAGCATAGTAGCTTCACTTCGTTCAAAGAACTTTCTGACATACGAAGCAACACTGCAACTAATGACGCCTTTCTTTTTTCCTTTCGATCAGCCGAACTACGCAAGATACCTGATACTCCATACACAATACTTGTATATGGAAAAGATCTCTCCATCCCTTAACAAAGAATTTATGAATGACAACTTCGCCATCTCATCAACTGGGATACCTTTTTCTGCCATCGGTCTCGATCATCAGGGCAAGTTTCAAATCAAAAAGTTAAAAAATGGACTAAGGGGCTGGTCAACAATCCTCAAGCTCTTCAAAGGCTTCTGCTGGTCTCACCAGAGTTAAGTCGAATGCGGGATGAATTCAGCCAGGCCAAAGAAACAAGTAAAAATCACCACGAAATGGGACAAGTTTTTCAAAAGATTTTTTTTGGAGACTGCAGATCTCTTATTAGTACTGTCGAGTCTTGAGGAAATCCCTACGAAAGGGATGTGAATCAGCTGTACACTCTGTATTCACCCCGCCTGGCAGAAGATACGGCAATATGGAACCTGAAGTGACTTGAAGACTTGGGAATTGCAGAATACAAAAAAATTTATTCAAGAGCGTTTGATTTCCCACAAGAAAGCAATTAGCGACACGTTACCGAGACAGAACAAAGTCTTATTCGTTCCACTGAAAAAAAAAATCTACCTCCAAGTCTCAGCTGTAGGTATACATGCAGTCAAATTGCAGTCTTTTCAGCTGTTTATGCATTGGCTGCAAGGGTAGAAGAGCAGACCTGACCGACTTTTTCAAGGACGAAAACCAGCTTTTTCCACATTCCCTGTCCCAGTACGCCAAGCTACGGTTTGGAAAAAAATCTGACATAGGTGACTGTTTGATAGCAGAGCTTGAAGAGCCACTGCCCAGCAGTCTCCCAACCGTGGACTCAATCGTACTAGAAGGGTTTGTTCTAGTACACCTCATCGTTCCTAAGCCTAGAATTAGTTTCGGTGAATACGCTCGCCCGAACTTCCCTACCTACATTGGAAAGCAACAGTCCAAAACCGACGCTCAAAGGATTGATCTTGTCTTTGACATCTACACTGATGACACCCAAAAAACGGAGCGCGTGAACACAGAGGAACTTCGTCTTATACCATGAAAATCACAGAGCAAACCCCCGTTCCTCGGATAAACTGGCGTGCCTTTTTGAAACCAACTGAGAACAAAAGTCGGCTCTTCCATTTTTTGGTGACTATGGTAGTCCAGGAATCACAGAACATCTTTGTAGTGACCACTCTTGGAGACACAGCTATTTCAATGCACGATATCGCTTTTCACGAAGGTCTCACACTTACAAACCACGAAGAAGGTGACACTCGTGTGCTGCCCCATGCCTTCCATCTGGATCAGTGTGACTATAACTTCATAGCCATCAGAACTGTGGATTCTGATGTAGTTGTGATTGCAACAGCTTTGTTCCAGCAGCTTCAGATTGAAAACCTATTTTTCATCTACGGGCATGGACCAAAGACGATAATACTGCCCATTCACGATATTACTTATCGTCTAGGACCTGAGAGGTCTAGCACCCTTCTCTTTTTGCATGCCTTCTCTGGATGCGATACGACTTCTTTTTTGGCTTTTCATGGAAAGCATGGTATTTGGAGGACATGGAAAGCTGTGGAATTCATTCTTCCGACTTTTGTTACTTTGAGTACATTAGGATCCCGCTCCTAGATTTTCACTTTACAGAAATACATCGATTCGTCATCGTTTTTTACGAAAAATCAAGCGGCTCGTCTGAAGTGAACAATCTGAGGAAGGAGCTTTTCACATGAAAAACAGCCGGAATGGAAAACTGCCCTCAACAGTGGCTGCTCTTGGGCAGCATACAAACGCACTTACTTGCAGGCCCAGAAATGGGCATCATCGTGCTGTCCGGAACTTTCCACAATGAATCCAGGTTTATTCAGCTGGGTGAAGCATGACGGAGGCTGGGAGCCCTTCTGGACTAATCTTCCTGAGGTAGTGACAATTTACAAAGAACTGCTCAGAAGTGGCTGTAAAACAAAGTACAAAAAGAGGTGCAAATCTGCAAAAGCTTCCCTTAAATGCACAGATCTCTGTTCGTGCAAAGGTTGTGATAATCGGTACAATCAGTAGTGTACTTTTTGTAGCTTTAATTGTCAGAAGCCGATTTCGACCTGTATCCTATCCATGAAAACTTAATTTTTTTATTTTTTTTAGCAATCTTTATGATGAAATTAGTCGAATTAGGCTATTTCATTCATATAATCCATGTAATTTTTTAACTATTTTGAAATACCAGAAGTAGTTTAGTATTCTACATTTTATCATCATAACAGTATGCTTCGTACGTCAGAAGTTCCTCAAGCCAAGCTGTTTCAGTTCAATAAATGATTTTTTTTTCTTTTTTTTTTACTGAAAGCTTATTGAGGAGGTCTGAAACGGTAATTAATCACTTACAGTCAAAAACGCATGATCTCCTTCGGAACGTTATGGGGAGGGTATGAGCTCTTGTTTGAGTATGGCATTGAAACCGAGGTTATGAAACTGGCAAATCCTGAACCAGGAATCTGATTGCAAAAATAACCACATTTTTGGATTTGAGAGACTCGAATTAGCCAGAAAAGAGATCCTAAACATGGTCATCGCTCATTCTCAAAATTTGCGTTTTTTTCTTCCTGCGTAAAAAACGGAAAGAAGTGCGGAACCGCAGAGACAAAGCTGAATTTACGAATTAGTCGATTCTTCACATTTTCCGTAATATGTTCACCAATCTCTATGTGATTAAGATGAAAACTAAAAAGTCAGAAAGCGGAAATTACTCAGAAGTGCATGGAGCGTAGTGATGAAAATGATGATAACTCAGTAGCAAGGAGTCGGCCGAGAAAAGTAAGCACATTTTTGGGATCAAGAGAGATAAACTAGTCAGAAACGACCCTCTGATTGGAAAAATTTCCCACTCTGAAAGTAAGCTTTTTTCCCATGCGGAAAAACGCAAAACGGCGCGATAATCGCGTTGAACAGTCAGATTCTCCCTATTTTTCTGCACATGTCCGCACAAATTTCATGCTTTTACCATAAAATGCACAAACTTGACGATTATGTACCTAACTATTAGATTTAGTTTAATATTCTACCATCACTCCTTGAAAGCTTCAACTTGATGCTCTTAGCTGTTCCTGATATATTTCAGGCATGCCATTTTGACAGTCTAGATGCACATACAGTCGTTTGATTTAGTTCGACATCCTACTCCAAATTCTCTGAACACTCGAACATAATGCCCTTAGAGTTATTACAAATACAGTCTCTTGACAACGTGAATGCACAGTGTCTTAATTTGGTTCAACATATATTACTTATCACCTTTAGATTGGCTATCCCAAAATTTTGAATCAGTGGCATTCGGAGCAAAATATTGTGTCACAAAAGGGCAGAATTCTACTTTTCCCGTGATGCAATTTGGCTACATACATGAACATATTTACATCAACATATCTTATATACATTAACATATACATGAACATATCTGCATCAGAGAAATGCCACATCTAAGTACAACTATGCGTGATGGAGGATCCGATGGTGATTATAGGCGATGACCAAAGTAGGGCCAAGTGCATTAAACAGCTTGAACCACAAACGTCGATTGAATATTTAATTGCACTCTTTAAATGGAAGTAAATATAATTACAACTGCTCGGATATACCGCGTACCAATTGTCATGACGAACGTTTGAAATAGAAATGTTGGTTTTCTTGGAGGTATGATGTATTCCAAAATTGTATTTACTATATATGGTAACACTATTATATTGTCTGTGTCTTTTTCTATACACTTGTTAGTGGCTTCATTTTTCAAGTGGGGAATGATTGGTTAACCTAATAATGATTTAATTATTATGATTTAATTAAACTAATAATGATTTAACTATTAATTATGATGATTTAGTTATTTAATCCATTATAGTTAACCTAACAATTATGCTCTAATAGGTTTTAGTACTTGTCAAGAAAAGGCCAGTCAAACAGTTCATGGTAAGCAACTTTAAGAAAGGAGCCAGCTGGCTCAATAGTAACCGAAATACTAGAGAATGGAATTTTGATGCTAATAGATATATAAAAAGAATTGGATTTTTATGCAGATTTCAAATATGTAAGTTTCATTAAGTTTGGTCTTATCCCTTGAAGATTACGAGCCTGAGAAAATTTGCCTTATTTTTGAAAAAGGGGGTACCGCCGCCTTAAAAGTCATGGAATCTTAATTAAAATCACACCATCAGATTCAGCATATCATAGAACCCTACTGTAGAGGTATTAAGCTCCTATCTGCAAAAATGTGGAATTTTGTATTTTTTTTTGCCAGAAGAAAGATCACGGATGCGGGTTTATTTGTAGTTATTGTTTTTTTTTCCCCCGGGGTTGATCGTATCACCCCACGACCCCAGTGGTCCTAGAATATTGGAAGAGGGCTTATTCGAAGGGAAATTAAAAGATCCAGTGCCTGTTTTGAGTGATTCCAGTGCCTGTGACTCCAACGAAAAAGATTGGAGGGCAACTAGGTCTCCTCCCCGCCCCTTTTCCCCAAAATTGTCTGGTCAAAATTTTGAGATAACCATTTTGTTCATTGTAGTTGAAAGGCCCATTAACTAGGCCTTTTGGTATAATATGACCCCCGTCAAAGTGCCAGGGGAAAGGTCTTTAAGTTATAAATTTGCCTCTTTTTTTTTTTTTTTTCTTTTTTTTTTTAGTTCATGAGTTTATTATTCTACATTCAAAAATAAACAAATAAATTAAACAACACTTCCGCGCTGGAGAAAACTTATGAAGGTTTGCGATCGCGCGAAAGTCCACGTAACTACTTATCTATTAACTCAACTATTTACTTAAACCTCAACTATATAATTAAAACTATTATAAATAAACCAAAAATAGATAAACTATAACCTACATATATGAATAAAATAGATAAATAAGTAAATAACTGAATTAAAAGTAATAATAGATAAATGAATATAGGCCTAAAAGAAAAATAATAATAACAAATCCATTCTCCATCACTCTTCAATACTCAACTCCCTCTCCCCTCTCCCACCCTGCCCTTCCAACCTTACCATAGCCCCTACCCACCCTTACCTTCCCAGCCCACTCTTACCTCTCCAGCTCCTCTTCCTCCCCTACCCAACAAAATTGGAACTTGGAATGTTACGACGTTAAAAATTGACTATCGTATTGACATTTTGACAGATGAATTCAGACGATTCCAACTGGATTCATTAGGAGTTTCAGAAACTCATATCCCAGGGGTAGGAAGCATGAAATTAGGTGATATAGAATTTGTTTTCTCAGGCAGGAAGGATGGGTTAAATAGACAGGGAGTAGGGCTCATGATGAATAAGGAAGCTGCTAAGTCTTGTTTAGGCTGGGAATGTATTAATAATAGAATACTAATTGCTCATTTTATGACTAAAAAGTTCAGGGTTTCAGTTATAGTAGTATACGCCCCTGTAGAACCGACTGGCGGAGATACGAGTGACTCACATGAATTGTACTTACAGTTACAGGAGCAAATAGACAGGGTCCCAGGTAGAAATATGATGTTTTTACTGGGAGATTTTAACGCCCAGGTCGGTAGAAATAGGGATAGATGGTGTCCTAGCCTAGGAAAATTTGTTGTAGGAAAAGAAAATAGTAATGAATACAGACTTTCGCAATTTTGTAGGTATAACAATCTAGTTATAACCAATACGGTGTTTGGCCATAAAATGGCTCATAAGCCAACATGGTATTCACGTGATGGTAGGACAGCAAACCTTATTGATTATGTTATAGTAAACCGAAGACTGGCAGGATCAATATAAGATACTAGGGTATATAGGAGTGCCGTTATTGATGTTAAAAGTAAAGATCACCATCCAGTAGTGTCAAGGGTTAATTTAAAGCTGAAATATCGGAAGGTTAACTACCTCCCGGGAAGTTATGATGTTGGTAGACTGTGTTGATAGGTGTCCTAGGGAAGAAAGCTAGAACTGTAGCTAAGAATATTAGTGAAAAAGCTTTATGTTTAATAGAAAGGAGAAAGGACTTGTACAAGAATTATATGAGTGATAGATCATATGAAAACAAAAGAAATGTAAAGAAAGTGGAGAAAGCATTAAAATATGAACTAAGGAGGTGTGAAGTAGAGGCCATGGATAAAATTGCCGAGGATCTGGAAGATGCAGCTAGACGGCATAATAGTAAAATATTGAACTGGCATGTTAACAAATTGAGAGGGGGTAGTGAATCCGGACCTGGCCCAGTTACAGATAGGAATGGGGCCGCAATTAGCGATAAGGAAAAAACTAAAGAGAGATGGGCCGAAGATTTTGGGAATTTGCTTAACCCAGATAGAGTTACAGGAAAAGATATAGAGGAAAATGAAAAAGTTTGTGATACCTTGGATGTGAAGGAAGATTTGTTTTGTGAGGAGGAATTAGTGAAAGTAATAAAAGGATTAAAAAATAATAAGGCTCCAGGTGCTGATAGGGTGGTAAATGAGTTTCTTAAATATGGTGGCTCTGAGGTTAGAAATAAGTTACTGAAGATTATGAATATGATTTTTGAAAAAGGGGAAGTACCTAACGATTTTAGGAAAACCTTATTGAAGCCACTTTATAAGAAAGGTGATAAAAGTGAGTGTGGTAATTATCGAGGCATTAGTCTGGTCTCTGTAGGTAGTAATATGATGCTTTTTAGACTGAAAGATGCCGTAGACAAAGTTTTAAGAGAAGAACAGTGCGGTTTTAGAAAAGGTAGAGGATGTGTCGACCAAGTTTTCACTCTTAAGCTAATAATTGAGAAGTGCCTGAGTTTTCAAACACCTTTGGTCCCCAGTTTTATAGATTATGAGCAAGCGTTCGATTCTGTTGATAGAATGGCTTTAGTAAAGGTTTTAACCTTGTATGGTATACCAGACAAATACATTAAAGTGGTTAGTGCTATGTATGAGAATAACACTGCTGCGGCTAATGTAGGAAATGAGGTTAGCAGCTGGTTTTATATTAAATCAGCATTTAAGCAGGGTTGTGTTCTATCCCTCTTTATATGGATTATTTTGATGGACTTTGTATTAAGGATCACAGGAAAGGCAAAGGAAGACGACGGAATCAAATAGGGAGGAAAAAGTCTTCTGGACTCAGATTATCCTGATGATTTAAGCATCCTAGATGAAAGTGTGAGCAAAATGAATGAAGTTTTAGAGGTTTTGCGAGTTCAGGGTGCTAGAATAGGTTTAAAAATTAATGTTAAGAAGACTAAGTTACTAAGGTTAGGAATAATTGAAGATGAAAAGGTGACGTTGGATAATGAAAAGATTGATCAGATGGGCAGCTTCACTTACCTTGGTAGTATTATTAATAAAGATGGTGGGAGCAATGAAGATGTTAAAAGTAGAATAGCCAAGGCTCAGGGTGTTTTTTCACAGTTAAAAAAAAATGTGGAAGAATAGGAAGGTAAGTCTGCAAACCAAGATTAGAATATTAGAAGCTACGGTGATGATAGTGGTAAAATATGGCTCTGAAGCATGGGCACTCCGAAAAGCGGATGAAGACTTGGTAGATGTTTTATCAGAGATATTGCTTAAGGATCGTTCTGGGTACCCGGCTGACTAACTTTATTTCAAACAATAGGCTATAAGAAAAATGTGGTTCAATACCGCTCTCTTGAGCTATAATGAAAGAAAGGTTGAGGTGGCTAGGGCACGTTGTCCGGATGAAGGATGGCAGAATTTCGAAGATTGATTTCTTTGGCCAACCGTCTAGGGCTAAACGGAAAACAGGTCGTCCTCGTCTGGGGTGAGAGGACGTCATAAAGTAAGATTTAAAGGAAATGGGAACTTCGTGTACGGGTGTAGAAAGGGAAGATTTGAATAGATTGGGATGGAGGAGGGGCGTGCGTAACTGTGTTGGCCTCAGGCGGCTTGGTGCTGCGGTGAGTTGTTAGTAGTAGTAGTAGTAGTTTATGCATTGTATTTGTTATTGGGAAGTATGCATACATTTTTCGGGTGGGGGGAGAATTTTCCTCTGTTGTGATTTTCTACGGGGATAGTTTTCCATGAGGAGGGAAGTTTCCAGGGAGTGAATTTTTCCAGGGAAATTTTACATTGGGGGAATTTGCCAGAATTCCTATACGAAATTTGGCTTACGTCTTTCTTTCTCTTTGCAGACTCAATTTTACGCGTGGAGATGTAAAGGGTAACTGTCCGGGGCAAATCTTCACCAGGGTCGAATTGTCTAAAGAATAAATCCACGGGGAGGAGGGATTTTTCCGTGGAGGTGTGGTCAGATTTCTTAGCATTATTTAAAAAAAAAACGATAAGAAATTAAATAGAAAAAAACAAGAATTTTTCACCTGAAAGTAAGGAACAACATTAAAACTTAAAACTAACAGAAATTATTACGTATATGAGGGAGGCTACTCTTCGTCCACACCTCTTTACGCTAAAGTTTGAATTCTATCCCAATTCTTTAAGAACGACTCCTGAAACACTATGAGCGTTTAATCAGAACAATAAGAAGCCTTTTTTGAAAGTACTAAAAAATTTGAGCTTAAAGAGCGAGGTGTTAATGTTGCTCCTTACTTTCAGTTGAAAAAACTTGATTTTTATTTAATTTCACATAAATAAATTAACTAAGAGGAAAAACTAAATTAAAGAAGAAAAAAAAAAGATTAAACGGTGCTAAATTCACAACCTTAGATTTTTCGTACCTACTGATTTTTGATGTATTTTTTTTGTCTTCTAGTTGACTTGTTTTTTGTTATATTTTGTCTTTGAATGTAAGATGTTCTCATGTTTTATATCAACCAGTTTGTGACAACGAACTAAGGAGCGAATCTGCTCAATGGTACAAGAAAGATTTTTGATAACAATAGACACCTCAAAAGAATTTGCTTTTTATGCTGATTCCAAATATATAAAGCTCATTAATTTATTTTTACTCATTAAAAGCTTAGAGCCCGAGAAAGTTTATCCGATTTTCAAAAAAAGGGCATCACCTCCAGAACGTCAAGCGATCTTAATGAAAATCATACCATTAGGTTCTGCATATTTGAGAACCCTGCTGTAGAGGTTTCAAGCTCCAATTTACAAAAATACGGAATTATGGAGTTTTGCCAAAAGAAAGATCACGGATATACAAAAGCTATATTTGTTTGTTTGTTGTCGTTTTTTCCAGAAATGATCGGATCGAATCGCTGTTCTAGAAGATAAAATGAGGGCTCATTTGATTGGAAATCAAAAGCTCTATGGCCCTTTTAAAGGGACCAAAAATATTGGAGGACAGCTAGCCCCCCTCCCATGTCCCGTTTTCGCCAAGGAATTACGATCAAAACTTTGAGATAACCATTTGATTCAGCATAGTTGAAAGGTTCAATAACTATGCCTTTGAGGATGACATGACTCCCCGTAGTTCCTATGAAAAGGACTGAAGTTGCGAAATTTGCCCAGTTTCACACATAGTATCTGTTTTTGAGAAATATATGGATTTTTTTGTTGGAGGGATTTTCTACGGGAAAGTTTTTTGGTGGGGAGGAAAGTTTCCAGCGGAATTCTCAAGGAGAAATTTTGCAGGGGAAGGGAAGGACATTTCCTGGTGTGATTTCAAAAATGGTCAGAAATCAAATAACAAACAAGCTTTTGTCAACTGAAAATAAGGAGTAACACTAAAACTTATGACGAAGAAAAATTATTTCGTATATGAGGCGGGCTGTATCTTTCTCAACCTTCGCTCTATACGATGAAGTTTGACCTTCCGTCAAAACTTTTTAAGAAAGACTGCTCAAACACAAGGACCGTTGAATTTGATTGAGATATTTTTTTTTTAACTCTAGGACTTTAGCGTAAAGAGTGAGGGTTGAGGAGGCGAATAATTTCTGCTCGTTTTAAGTTTTAGTTGGAAAAAAAACTTGCTGTTTTAATTATTTGTCTTAAGACTCTCTAGTTTACAATGTTCTTATAAGTCTGTGTATTGTGTACTGCTTAAGGACTTCTAATGAGTTTTCCATGTCGTCAAAAATTGTGGTACTACTTACAAGGCCATATCCACAGGTAGGAGCTATGGAGGTTAACCCCCTCCCCGTCCCCAAAAAATGTTTTTTGACTCGTACAAACTTAACAAAAATACATACAAACAATATGGTCTTTCCCCCCCCCCCCCACAAAAAAATCCTGGATTTGCCCCTAACTTGGTTTGATTCGTTTTGTTTTCAAAACTTTAAATTACACAAAAAAATTATTAGTGGATGCAATCTTTTAAGCCAAGATACTTGTAAACAAAGAATTAAAGAAAAGAGTACCCAAACAAAGGAGTGGCTCTAACTACACTGGAAAAATAAAAGCACCACCGCAGGTCCAGCGCAGGGATAGTGTGACTAGATGCTTAATATATTTAATATAACAGCCCTTGAGGCAAAAATGCAACAAGGTGCAATTTTGAAATGAAATTCGCTTTGAAAACTGAACTGGTTTGAAGAGTTCAATGCGTAGCCACCAAAAAAGTGCAAAATGGTGTAAATGCGTTTCATCTGACACCACTGAGATATAGAGCCAAAGGCGTGAACAGAACCACGATGTCGAGTATACATGTGACAGATAGCGCACCACCCCTTAAAATGAACACCTGTAGCTGCATCTCAATCAGCTTGCATAATCCAGTATATCCGTTCGTGATTTACGGCAGACAGTATTTGTCCTAGGCTACTAGTAATTCCACATTTGCAAAAAGACGTAAGACCTTGAAAAGAAAGCCATCCTTTCTCCAATGAGGGGCAGGCGGCCATCGACATGTTATACTTGGCAAACGAGGAACCCGTTTCCAAAACGAACGAGATAATTTTTGAAGATCGTAAGTGAAAGAACACATAAAACCGGGGTAACTTCCAACATATTAAGTTATTCTTGGTTCAGGGACTGAGCTGAGAGGTAGATAGTTAGTATCGACTGGTGATTAATATGGTGAGTGGAATTGTGATCTGGATAAGTTAATCCCAAGATATGGTAACTGGTGATGTCTTGCTGGGTTATTTATTCCATATACCGACTACTTATTTTCGGCCAAATCAGTTTTTTGCTTTTTTTTAACGAAATGTCTCACCCCTTCTAGGAATGGAGGATACTGTCTCCTTTAGAGTTATGTAATATTTATAGTTATGTCAATGACTATAACTTCGGTTGTAAATAGAATTTGTCTTTCTTTTAAGGTTTCTACTTGTTTGTAACCAATTAATTTTAAGAAGCATAATAATATTTAAAAGAAACGACTAAAAAATTATAGACGAAATCAATCAACTCATTTTAGATCGAATCACTTGTAGCTTCCCAGCTACTCACAGTGCTCATGAGACATCATTTCAGTTTTTTCAAGCAAGAACAGGGGTCTATAATTATTTTGACTGACCTAGATTTTAGAAATCATGTTTCTACATTATAAGCAATTTTCAGTTTTGAACTGTTTTTATGTTCGCTTGAATCTTTATGATATTACTTGGAAATACATTAGGATTTGATAAGGGTTTCGGTGGATGCAGTCACTATTAAATGTTAGAAGATTTTCCAAGGGATGACCTACCCTAATTGTATGCAGAATGCTCCAGGACGTTGGCTACCTGGTTTGTCCCCTAAAATCCACAAACTCATAATATGATGCGAGTAAATATACAAAAACTAAAAATTCGAAAAAAAAATGAAAAATCAAAAACAAAAAGGCACAAAACGATCATAGATCGTTTATCTGAAGGACACAATATTTCAAGGAAGAATTGCCTTGTATGATAAAGGTTTAACCATTTCCATAGTTGTTTTTATCACTTTGAAGGAAATCTAGTTTTAATCTTTATTTTTGTGGGAATGATCAAAACTAAAAATGGTAAAAAACGGTAAATAATGAAAAATTGATCGAAACAACTCTTTCTCGTTATTTTGGGCTAATTTAGCGTGACATTTGTTTTGTTAAAAACAATTTGTGTTTGGATGTGTTTGAGCAACAATAGTAATATTTAAACATATTTGAACAAATTGCCTAGTTGATTTCTGTAAAAAAAGTAAAATTTTAAGATTTTATTTCTTGAGGATCTTTTATTGGTCAATTAGATAAACGAAAAACTAACTTTTTTCGAGCAAAGATCAAAATTAAAACCTAATGCAAACAGAAATAGTCTTATACAAAATCGTACTACTACTCCTTCCTCCCACCAGTCCTTGCTTTTAACCCTAAAATGCGACAAGCACTTTCCTTGCCATTTTAAATAGTAACAGATTTAGCTATTTGGAATTTGCTCTTTTTTCATTAACCTATTGCGTTTTAAAACATTTAAACGGATAAAATGTGTAAATTTGACCTCTAGCGTAAAGAGTTACGGCTTGATAGGGTAGCAGGTTCCTCGTATATGGAAAAATAGCTTTTAGTCTTTAAGGTTATTCTTTACGTTCATTTTTTTCATTTTTCAAGTCAAAATCACGGTTATCATAAATATTCGGCTGGAATCGAGGGGGAAGGGTGGGAGCGTGCCAATCCTTACGATGAGTTAGTAATTTTGTATAAAACAAGAATTTGTTTTAAGAATTTGATTCAAGAATTTGTACTAATTTTGGTGACGAAAAAAAGAAGAAAAGAATAGCTAGAATGGATTTTAACAAGGCCATCGAAAATAGTGGACGCAACAAAACGAATATTTCGAGAAGACAAGTGCTTATCTTCTTAAGCAATATTAGAAAAAGTCTAAAAAAAAAAAAATCTTTTTCCCATTTTCTGAGTGTAATTGCGAGCAATTTAGACTAGAAAAAAAATATAAAAACAACAAAAAAATATCGTGGAAATAAAAATGATACAAAAACCCCAATTGCAAGAATTAAATAGCTAGCGACGCAGCAAAAAATAACAGGTAAAATAAAACTAGACGAATTAAAAACAATTAACCCAAATCAAAAAAGGTCTTGGGTTTCTAGCCTAAAAGGGGTGTCCTGGTCTTGGGTGTCTCGTCTAGGGTGTCCTGAGGACACCCTAGACGCTCAATCATTTTGATCAAAAACTTCCGTCAATCAATTGATTAAAGCATGATTGACCGTCTAGGAACTTGTTTGATGCTCAAGTCAAGCGTTAATGGTGATTGGTAGAAAGTTTGAGTGACTCAATCGGTTCCTAGACGGTCAATAAATCAATTGACTGACGGGAGCGTTTGATCAAAATGATTGACCGTCTATGGTGTCCTTTTCATTCACCCCAAATCTAACGACTCATGTTCTCATTTAGAAGCTAGACAAACGATTACGGTTCTTTTAAGTGATATAAAATAACAAAGCAGAGAATTGCGTCACATTTTTTTAACTTTACACAAAGCTTGTTTAGCACAGGACCGTTTAGATCTGAGATTTAAGATAAATTTCACTAAAAAAAATATGAACTTGGGTCTTTGAGACTTTCTCTAATATTGCTTTCAGCATATTAGAGAAAGATTAGAGAATATATTGCAAATTAGAGAATATATTGCTTTCAGCAATAAAGGGGAGCTGTTGTTTTCTCGAAATATCCGTTTGGTGGCATCCAGTATTTGTGTTTGCCTTATAAACCCACATTCTCGTTTTCTTCTCTTTTGTTTTTTATTGATGGCAGACCAAAGTGGTTTACGAAATTATTTTCATTTCGGTGAATTTACTTTGCACAATTAAAAAAAGAACTTTCTTAAATGTGAGTGTAACTGCCACTCCCCCTTACACCCCCCTCTTTCCACTTAAATTCATCTTTTTCGTCACAATGCTCCAATGCTTAAAAACTACCAATTTCAATTGAAAACCACCGTACCTGAAACAAGAATGGAGCTATCATATCTTCATCATTCATATTGGGTTATCAGTCATAATCTATTCCTTTAGTTCTGAGATAAAAAAAAAAAAAAAAAAAAAAAATAACAAATACAGTCTCCATCACTCATGAAAACTCAATCTATCTTCTCTTTATGAGTTTGGGCGTATAAATGTTTTTTAATTAGCCCCCCCCCCCCCGCAGAAGTATACCCTTTTTTAAAGTTTGGATACAACTATGCATCATTATACAGCCGCTAATAATACTGCATAAATGATATGTCTCAAACGTTCGTTTTGAATGGCCTGCATATACGTTTGTATGGGAACAATTGAGGCACCAATAAGTACTATAGCTCTGAAAGTGGCAGTTTATCTAGTGGAAGTTTATTATAATTATAAATCAATTGGCTATATCTGATTCTTTCCATTTTTGTCAGCCCTCTTCGGGCCGTAAATGGCGCAAAATTACAGGAATTGACACTTATGTATGGCACAGCCCCTTTTGTCAAACAGTTCATGCAAATAGATACATCAAAAGAATCAGATTTTAATGCTGATTTCAAATATATAAGTTTCATCAAGTTAACCCATCAAAAGTTAGGCGCCTGAGAAAATTTGGCTGATTTTCGAAAAAAGGGGGAAAGACCCCCTAAAAGTTATAGGACCTTAATGAAAATGACACCATAATATTCTGCGTATCAGAGAACCCTACTGTAGAGGTTTTAAGCTCCCATCTACAAAAATGTGGAATTTTGCATTTTTTGCCAGAAGAAAGATCACGGGTGCGTGTTTATTTGTTTGTTTGTTTGTTTTGTTTGTTTGTTTTTTTTTTTTTGTTTTTTTTTTAATACGATACGATCACCCAGGGGTGATCGTATCGACCCAGTTGTCCTAGAATATCGTGGGATGGCTCATTGGAATGGAAATTAAAAGTTCTAGTGCCCTTTTTAAGTGACCAAAAAAATGGAGGGCAACTAGGCCCCCTCCCACGCTCATTTTTTCCCAAAGTCAACTGATCAAAATTTTGAGATAGCCATTTTGTTCAGTATGTTCGAAAATATTATAAGTATGTCTTTTAGGATGACTTAATCCCCCGAAGTTCCCGGGGGGAGGGCTGAAAGTTATGAACTTTACCCAATGTTAACATATAGTATTGGTTATTTGGAAGTATACAGACGTTTTCAGGGGAGATTTTTCCTGGTAGTGGGGGGGGTGGGTCGGGGGTTATGTGGGAGAATCTTTCCATGAAGGAAGTTTTCATGGGGAAGGGACATTGCTATGAAGGGGACGCCGGACTTCCCAGCGTTATTTAAAAAAGATCAGAAATTTAATATAAAAAAACAAGTATTTCAACTGCAACAGCAGCAACATCGAAACTTTAAACGAACAGAAAATATTACATATATGATTGGGCGCCTGAGAAAATTTGGCTGATTTTCGAAAAAAGGGGGAAAGACCCCCTAAAAGTTATAGGACCTTAATGAAAATGACACCATAATATTCTGCGTATCAGAGAACCCTACTGTAGAGGTTTCAAGCTCCCATCTACAAAAATGTGGAATTTTGCATTTTTTGCCAGAAGAAAGATCACGGGTGCGTGTTTATTTGTTTGTTTGTTTGTTTTGTTTGTTTGTTTTTTTTTTGTTTTTTTTTTAATACGATACGATCACCCAGGGGTGATCGTATCGACCCAGTTGTCCTAGAATATCGTGGGATGGCTCATTGGAATGGAAATTAAAAGTTCTAGTGCCCTTTTTAAGTGACCAAAAAAATGGAGGGCAACTAGGCCCCCTCCCACGCTCATTTTTTCCCAAAGTCAACTGATCAAAATTTTGAGATAGCCATTTTGTTCAGTATGTTCGAAAATATTATAAGTATGTCTTTTAGGATGACTTAATCCCCCGAAGTTCCCGGGGGGAGGGCTGAAAGTTATGAACTTTACCCAATGTTAACATATAGTATTGGTTATTTGGAAGTATACAGACGTTTTCAGGGGAGATTTTTCCTGGTAGTGGGGGGGGGGGTGGGTCGGGGGTTATGTGGGAGAATCTTTCCATGAAGGAAGTTTTCATGGGGAAGGGACATTGCTATGAAGGGGACGCCGGACTTCCCAGCGTTATTTAAAAAAAGATCAGAAATTTAATATAAAAAAACAAGTATTTCAACTGCAACAGCAGCAACATCGAAACTTTAAACGAACAGAAAATATTACATATATGATTGGGTTCACCCCGTAGTCAATGCCTCGCTCTTTAAGCCAAAGATTTTTTAGTACTTTCATAAGAGCTATTTATTCTAATTAACGGCCTTTGTGATTAAGCGGCCATTTTTAAAGAATTGGAAAAAAATTCGAACTTTCGCTTAAAGAGCAAGGTATTGACTAGGGGGTGAACCCCCTATTAAACGTATTAAAAACATATGAATATAGAAGTTCGTTACGTAAGTTAATTCGTAAGTTACGTATATTTATTACTAATAAAAACGTTCGTAAATAAAATTAAACAAGTTTCGAGAAAGCCATTTAACTAAATAAAAGTAAATTAATATGAAAATTTTGTTTTAGTTATTCATGTACGGTTAGCCAAGATCAAAACCTGCAGTTATTCAAAAACGTTCAAAAATTAAATAAAAAAACAAGTTTTTTAAACTGAAAGTAAGGAGCGACATTAAAACTTAAAACGAACAGAAATTATTCCGTATATGAAAGGGACTGTCCCCTCCTCAACGCCTCGCTCTTTACGCTAAAGTTTGACTCTGTCTCACAACTTCATTTTTTAAAACAATAAAAAACTTTAGCGTAAAGAGCGAGGCGTTGAGGAGGGGACAGTCCATTTCATATACGGAATAATTTCTGTTCGTTTTAAGTTTTAATGTCGCTCCTTGCTTTCAGTTTAAAAAACTTGTTTTTTTTTATTTAATTACCTATAAAGAGCACTAGAACTCATAATTTTGTATGAGCCTATTCCTAATTTTCCAGACTTTGATCTGACTTGATCATCCTTAAGGGGAAGAACATATAAACATACATCCGTGACCCCGCTTCTCGAGAAAAATACTGAATTTAGCGATTTTGTAGAGGGGGAGGGGGATTGAAACCTCCGTTATAGGGTTCTTAGTCATGCTGAATTTAACTCTGGGAATTTCATCAAACTTGCGATTCTACTCGGTTTATGCTCCCTCATTTCTAAAATTACACACAATTTCTTTAAACATATTACTATGAAGAATTTTAAAATCAAAACTGGTGGTCTTTACATCGGTTTAAAAAGAAAAATAATTTGCTATTACCAAAATTTTGCTTTTTGGAGTTTTGGTTTCTATTCCAAAGGGTAAATTTTATTTTATATTCTCTATTATGAATATTTTGATATAGGATACGTTCACAGCCCGTTTTGCTTTCTTTTTTTCCGCGCCCGAGAATTTATTCATATCCCCTTGATGTCTGTATATGATGAGTTTATTAACCACATGCTATATCAAGACATGTATTATTGTCATTGTCTTTATAATTTTGACGGACTTTTCAAGATTGAGTTGTCAAAAGTTCAGTACCGTACAACAGACTCCTCAATTGAAAAGCCACATCAAACAGTTCGTGGTAACGAACTGTATGTAAGGGGCGACCCGGCTCAATAGTAAACGAAACTCTAAAAAATGGAATTTTGATACCAAGAGGTATATCAAAAGAATTATATTTTTATGCTAAGTCCAAATATATAAGTTTCGTTAAGCTTAGTCCTACCCATCAAAGGTCACGAGCTTGAGAAAATATGCCTGATTTTCGAAAAAAAGAGGAAACATCCCCTAAAAGTCACAGAATCTTAATGAAATCACACCATCAGGTTAAGCGTATCCGAGAACCCTACGGTGGAGGTTTCAAGCTCCTATCTGCAAAAGGGGGCTTTTATATATTTGCCATAAGAAAGATCACGGATGCATGTTTATTTGTTTTTTCGTTGTTTTTTCCCCCAGGGGTGATAGTATCGCCCTCTGGTCCTAGAATATCAGAAGAGGGCTCATTTGAAAGGAAATTAAAAGCTATAGTGCCATTTTTAAGTCAACAAAAAATTGGAGGGTAACTAGGCCCTCTCCCACGGCCCATTTTTCTCAAAATCGTCCGATCAAAATTTTGAGATAGCCATTTTGTTCAACATAGTTGAAAGACCGAATAAATAGACCCATTGTTTACGTGTAGTATTTGCTATTGGGCAGTATGCTTACATTTTTCGGATGAGGGGGGCAATTTTTTTACAGGTGGGATTTTCCATGGGAACAATTTGTCATGGGGAGGGAAGTCTTTAGGGGGTGAATTTTTCAGGGAAAATTTTTTCACTGGGGAAATTTGCCAGAGTTCCTATACGGGATTTTTCTCATGTCTTGCTTTCTCTGTGTCGATTCAATTTTGTCGATTCAATTGGTTCTCAAACTTATTTAGACAATGTACCCTTTTCTACCCACAAAACATTTTAGGTACCCCTTCTAAGTTACCGGTACTAAGTAAGCTATAGCTAAAATATAAATAAAACTGCCAGTCCTAGAGTTAAAGGGTTGTTTATTTTTTATTGTTGGCAGCAGTGACCCCCTAAAATTTTTTACGCACCCCCTAGAGGTAGGCTACGCGTAACACAGTTTGAGAACCACTGGTCTAGAGAATAAATAGGTCAGGAGGAGGGATTTTTCTGTCAAGGTGTAGCCAATTTTTGTGGCGCTATTTAAAAAATGACCAGAATTAAATAAAAAAAAACAGTGTTTTTTTCAACTGAAAATAAGGAGTAACATTAAGACTTAAAATGAACAGAAATTATTACGTAAATGAGGGGGTTCGCCCCCTCGTTAATACCTTGCTCTTTACGCAAAAGTGTTTTTAGTACTTTCATAAGAGCTTTTTATTCTAACTAACCCTTTGTGATTCAGGGCTCATTCTTAAAGAATTGGAACAAAATTCGAACTTAGCGTACAGAGTGAGGTATTGATGAGAGGGCGAAGCCCCTCATATACATAATAAAAATATACGAATATAGAAGTTCGTTACGTACGTTAATTCATAGGTTACGTATACTTATTACAAATAAGAACGTTCGTTAATAAAAATAAAAATTCTAGTACCCTTTTTAAGCAGCGAAAAAAAATGGAGGGCGACTAGGTCCCCTCCTCCGCCCCTTTTTTCTCAAAATCGTCCGATCAAAATTTTGAGAAAACCATTTAGCCATAGAAAAGTAAAATTAATATGCAAATTTCGTTTTAATTATTCATGTTCGGTGAGCCAAAATCAAAACCCGCATTAATTCAAAAACGTTCAGAAATTAAGTAAAAAAAAAAAAAAACAAGTTTCTTTTTGACTGAAAGTATGAAGCGACATTAAAACTTAAAACGAACAGAATTATTCCCTATATGAAAGGGGCTGTCCCCTCCTCAGTGCCTCGCTCTTTACGCTAAATTTTGACTCTTTCTCACAAGTCTGTTTTTAAAAACAATAAAAAACTTTAGCGTAAAGAGCGAGGTGTTGAGGAGGGGTCAGCCCCTTTCATATACGGAATATCTTTGTTTGTTTTAAGTTTTGATGTCACTCCTTACTTTCAGTAAAAAAAAAAAAAAAACTTGTTTTTTTACTTAATCTCAGTTAAAAACAGTCTAAATAAGGAAAAAATCTTTCCAATGATGAATTCTCAAGTAAATTACCTAAGTAGGATAATCGGTATAAATCAAGTAGCAATTTTAATGCTATTAGTCGCATTTTCAACGAACTTGTTCCCAAATACCGAAAGTAATTGAGTAAAAAAGAACAATTCATTTTATCAATAATTTACATGATACAAATATTAGAGTCATTTAACTAGTTAATTATTGGTCCTTAAACCTAATAGCCAATTTTTAAATTATAGTTTGTAACAATAAAAAATATTTTTTCGATTAAAAATAACAAATGCACGACAAAAAAAGTTTGGTACTGGCTTGTGTCCAGAGGTGGCTTTGTTCCGTGCCCTCCCTTACTCCTAAATAGTGAAACTCCAACGTTATTCCCATTAATTTACCATATTCATATATCATTTAATTGTTTGTATCCCCCCGGAAACTCCTCCTCCAATCCCGTTAGAAAAAAGAGAAAAGAAATCCTGCATGCATACCTGATTTGGCCGATAGATTCACCAAAATTTTAACACTAAAAGTTAACGTCTCTTGAGATACTTCATTTACTGTTATTGCCATTATATATACCTTGCGTCAGACGGTAATAAGTTGCATTCGTGGGCTAATGACTATCGAATATATGCTAGCATTTCAATTTCAATTGGCTCTTTCTGTCCTCTTCCAATAATGATAAATAATGTTATAAATCGTTATAAATGACGTTGACATCGTTACAAATAACGATGACTATCTAAATAGGCATTTGGCACTAATTGAGAAAACATCAAACTGTTTATGTGAAGAGAATATTTCAAATTTCTGTAGATTCATTAATGACAATATCAACACATCGGGGTTCTGGGGACCTTTTCCACCTCCTCAAGATTTTTTTTTTTAGGTTCTACTTCTATGGATAATTTGAGAATAAGAGCTTAAAATTTCCAAATCTATATAGGCTATTCGGAAATAAAAATCAGTTCTGAAAGAATCAAGAGAATTTTCAATTTACAAACAGGGCTCATCTTTAAGACACTTAAATGCTCGGAGGGAGGGGTGAGTTATCCCAGTTTGCTGTCAAAATGTTATACTTCTGCCCTTCTTATCAATCATATATGTTTTTTTTTCATGAATGCTAAAGCTGAGCCTAACTATCATAAAAAGTAACTACAGATTTTTTTTATTATTATTTTTATTTATTTTTTTAACTGGGACCAATATTTACCTGGTAAGACACATAGAAAAGGGGATAAGGGGGGTTACAGAAAAAGATAAAAGTTATATAATTTGTAATTTTGGCTTTTTCACTTTTCCCGATCATTTCGGGACTCATCAGGGTTTGCCATGCAGACATTTCCAGTTTTAAACTAGATCTATGATTTTTAAATCGCCTATCAGAATCTAATACCTCCTCTAAAGTTGGCTACAAACTGTTTGATAAATACTATTTTACAAATGTAATTTTCGGAAATTCCCTTTAAGCACATCTTCAATAATCTTTGCACAGACCACAGGGAGTACGTGGATCCCTTGTCGGATCCCTCTGAAGCAGTGCTCATGGAAGCTATTTTGTCACAAATTATCGAAGGATGAACTCATTTTTGTGAAGTGTATATCCCTTTGCAAATGTACCAAAAGAATAAATATCCAGTGTCAGAGTTTGACGGGCACAGTATCTTTAAGGAGGCCCTAGACGGTCAATCATTTTGATCAGAAGCTTCTGTCAATCGATTGACTCGAGCATGGTTGACCGTCTAGGAACCTGTTTGACGCTTGAGTCAAGCTTTCACGGTGATTGATAGAAAGTTTGAATTACTCAATCATTTTGACCAAAAGCAGTGTCTTGGAATAGCTTTGGTCGAGATTGAAGGGTCGATTGAAGACTGGTTGAAGCACACGTCAATCAATTGACGGAAATTTTTGTTCCAGTTGGTTGACCGTCTAGGGCCTCCTTAACACATCTCAAGCATAAGGTTCAGAAACAAACTCTGGTTTAAACGTGGTTATGTCTTTTTGGTTGAGTTAGTAATGGAATAAACCATAAATAAGGTTATTTTATCGTTATTGCTAAGAATTAAGTTCATTATTAATTTACCCACCAATTATATTTGGTGTAAATTGAAATTGAGGCATTTCCAAAACTGGCTTCCAAACAAAGTAGATATTGTAGATGCAGCATTGGATTGATAGGAATTAATTATGCTTGTCATCATAAGTTCGCAAAATCAATTTGAATATGTGCAGAAGGAATACGTGCCTATTGAGGTACACAAAAAACCTGCAATTTTCGTCGTCAAAAGGTATTTTAAAACTTCAAAATGGATTTTAAATTTCAAAAGTGAAAACATTGCTGGACCGAGGCTGTGCTGCTAACAGTTTTTTGCTTATTCCGTGGGGTTAAAGACATTACTTTAAGGTTCAAAGGGCAATACACCTACCCATATCTTGGTGGAATTTGAAAAAAGATGAGCTCATTTTTAACCAGTCAGAATGCTTTTCCATAAGAAGAAGAAAATTAAAGAAATAAGCAGATTTTCAGGTCTCAATACCCAAATATATTACAATCTATTTTCGTGAGACTTTCCAGGGAGGGGGTCCTAAACTACTTATAATCAAGTATACTTATCAAGAATTTTCATAATGACAATGCCATGAAAATCCTTTCTAATATCTATTTTGCAGTTCAAAAATATCTAAAATATTTTCATCTTTTTTATGGAAAAATAGTTTTACAGTTCGAAAAGTAGTAAGTCACAAGCAGGAATAGCCTTCATACTTAAACAGGTTGTGGCCCCTTAGCACCCCCTAGATTGAGAAACCTGCTAAAACATTCAAATCTTAGCTTATATAAAATGGAGAGTATATTTAAAGTATTTCGTATTTCTAAGTAATTCTCTGACCTTAAAATAAAATCATAAGCACTAAAAGATAAAATTATAGAAGCATCCAAGCACAAAAAAGGATCGGCCACCTTATACAGACGATTCATGTTTGAACTCTTTTTTTTAGACGCAATAATTTTTTATTGGAAATCTTAAATTTATATGAAAACCCAGCTTCAATCACTCGATTTTTTTTTTTTTTGACATAGGTCCGTATAAATGTTGCTACGCCATAGAGATGTTTAGAAATAGAGTTTTACTTTAGGTCTCTGACGTAATAATTTCTAGCAGTAACTCATAGCGGTGATGTCAGAAGAAGAAAGCTGTTCAGTCCACTTTTTGATTTTTTGACTGCGATATTTCATTATTATATTTGAACAAAAAATTTAATTTGTCTTATCTTTATTGTTATTTTAAAAAGGAAGTAAAGGCTGTTTATCTCCAAACAGAACGTCTTATCTGGACGACCCATAAAGTTATTAGCTTGGGGAGGCGTAGAAAACTTTTTCATGCGTGGGTCGTGTATAAGTTGAAAAGGCTTGAATAATATATTCCATACAATAATTGACGTTGAAAGAAATTACAACAATCAAGTTTTTCAAAGAAGAAATGGATTACAGTAATTTAAAATTTTAAATGTTAATTTTAAAAGAAATAATGTCTTATTGTTTACTTAGTATCGGTTGTGTAAAATCTTAAAAGTTGGGAAATCTTTCTTTGTGTCTTTTTCTATCTATAGAATGCTTTTCGAACGAAATGATTGCTTTTAATTTATAATTTATTTCTTAAGTGGTTTTAATATTCAAAGCTATGTTAGTTTGTTTTAAAAGCTGGATTAGTTTAGTTCTTACAATTTTGTTTTTTAATACAGTGTAAATCACACTTCCTAAACCATGGCATCAATAACTCGTCCTTTTGCATTTAATTTCTATTCTATTTTTTATGTAATGAAAATAATACAATGGGATGTAGTACACAGGATCCATAACTGCCTGATAAGAAGCTAGCAAAAAAAAATCTAGTATAATTACCTATTTTTTCTCTTTTTAAAATAATGAAAACCTTATATTTAAACTATTATTTTCTAGGTGCTTCGGACGAGCAGTTGCCTGCTTGCCTCGCTTTTGCTATACACTGCTAGTACTTCATCACTTGGAAACCATCGTCATGGTACCGCAAGTGGTAGTATCAATGCTTTGATTTTATCTCCTTCTGGAAGCTCAAGCGTCGCTGACAGACAAGGCTACCCGAAAGAAAACCCTCCAGTTGATTGCAGAGATCCATTCTACGCATACATGACGGAATGTTCGAAATTCAATGAAATCCCTAAGCCACCTACTACAACATACAAACCAAGGCCTTCTCCGACTTTGCCACCAAGACTTCCTCCGACATTGCCACCAAGACCTCCACCGACTTTTCCATCAAAACTTCCTCCTACTTTTGCTCCACAGCCTCCTCCTACTTTCATCCAAAATCCCCAACCTCTTCCAAGTTTCTCAGGGAAACCTCAACCCCCCGCTTACACACCAACTGCATCTCCCGTAGCTCAATGTGTCCCTGGTTCACCAGACCCTTCATGTCCCCTTATTTGTAATGATGTTTTTAGAGATAGGAGGTGTCCACCTATAGCTACACCACCAACACCACCAACAATGAAATCTTGCTTTCCTGGTCAAACAGATCCTGAATGTCCAATCGTCTGCAATGACGCATTCCAAGATGTTCGCTGCCCGAGACCAACAACTACACCCGCTCCAACTACAACGACTAAACCACCCTGTTTCCCAGGATCTAGAGACCCTTCTTGTCCAATCATTTGTTCTGATGCATTTATGGATTTGAGGTGTCCAAGACTTCCTACTACAACAACTACAACATCAAAACCTCCTTGCTTCCCAGGACAAACAGACCCAGAGTGTCCAATAATTTGCAGTGAGGAATTCCAAGACGTTCGTTGTCCCAGGCCAACCACAGAACCTACAACAACGACAACAGCTAAACCACCTTGCTTCCCAGGATCTAGAGATCCATCCTGTCCAGTCATTTGTACTGAAGTCTTCATGGACAACAGATGCCCAAAGGTAAAAATACCACAAGCCGCACCTACAAAACCGCCGTGCTTCCCTGGGCAAACTGACCCGGAATGTCCGATTATTTGTAACGAAGAATTTCAGGACGTTCGCTGCCCGAGACCACCAACTGACCCTACAACCACAACAACTTCAAAACCACCTTGCTTTCCAGGATCAAAAGACCCATCTTGCCCGATTATTTGCACGGAAGTCTTCGTAGACAAAAGGTGTCCAAGACAACCAACAACAACTACTACCACTCCAAAACCAACTTGTTTTCCTGGTCAGACTGATCCTGATTGCCCAATTATTTGCACAGAGGAATTTCAGGACGTTAGATGCCCAATTTCAACTACACCGAGGTTACCAAAGGCACCGACAAAACCGCCTTGCTTTCCAGGTTCCAGGGACTCGTCTTGTCCAATTATCTGTACCAGTGTTTTCATGGATACACGTTGTCCTAAGACTACAACTGCACAGTATGAAATAGAGAAAAATTGCATTCCTGGACAGACTGACCCTGACTGTCCTATTATTTGTAATGATGAATTTCAAGACGTTCGTTGTCCTGTACCTACCACACCAAAGCCAATTAGACCAGCCCGACCATCAAAGCCACGGTGCTTTCCAGGTTCAAAAGATCCCACATGTCCTATTATTTGCACTGATATTTACATGGACACGCGTTGTCCTAAGACTACAACAGTCTCAACTGAACAGGAAAAAGTTTGTATTCCTGGCCAAACTGACCCTGACTGCCCAATTATTTGTAACGACGAATTTCAAGATGTTCGTTGCCCGGTGCCTACAACATCAAGACCAGTAAGACCGACCCGGCCGTCGAGACCAAGATGCTTCCCAGGTTCCAGAGACCCTTCATGTCCTATAATTTGCAATGAAATTTACATGGATATTCGCTGCCCAAAAACCACAACCGTTGCTGCAATCGAAGAGAAAACATGTTTACCTGGACAGACTGACCCAGAATGTCCCATTATTTGTAACGACGATTTCCAAGATATTAGATGTCCAGTTCCAACAAGACCAACGACCCCATTTACTACTACCAAAAAGCCATGCTTTCCTGGATCTAAAGATCCGTCTTGTCCCATTATTTGCAATGATGTATACATGGATAGCAGATGCCCCAAAACAGCAACTTCAGTAGCACCGGTTAAATCTTGTATTCCAGGCCAAACTGATCCAGAATGTCCGATTATTTGTAATGATGAATTCCAAGATATTCGTTGCCCCAGACCTTCAACCACAAGTAGACCTACAATCCCAACTAGACCCCCTTGTTTCCCTGGTTCTTTGGATCCTGCTTGCCCAGTCATTTGTAACAACTTTTTCCAAGATGTAAGGTGCCCAAAACCTGTACCAGAACCTACAAGGCCCTCAGTCGAATCTGCACCAGAACCAGTCAGGCCCCCGGTCGAACCGGTAGTTTCTGAGGTTGAATCCGTTGATCAAAGTTTTCCAAACCTTGATTACCTTCCACCAGTTCCTGAAGAAACAACTCCAAATCTCGATTACCTGCCACCAGTTCCAGAATCATTTGGAAGGAAAACAAAGAGAATCAAGGTTAAAAAGACCAGGGCAAGCAAATCAAGGCTAAATGGCCCTAATACAAACAATGAAGAAGTGCCAAAGAGAAGAAAGAAAGTCAGGCTAATTAAAAGACGACAGCAATAATATCAAAAAAACTAAAATGCTTAAAAATTAATAGTGATAATGAGCGTAACTTGTCGATTGGTCAGCCAGTTTTTGTTATGGTTTTTACTTCAGATTGCTGATGGAAACACTTTGACCCATCATGAAAACGTCAGATGCCAGTTACTTGGACATTCAAAAACGTATCAGCCAGCTGATTTTGTTTATAGGTCTGTTTTATAGATTGAGATATTTTATCATATATATTTTTGTACTTATGTTCTTTGTATTAAATTAATCAAAGAAATATTCTATTTTTAGCCTTAGGAGTAAGCTTAACTAAGGATTGAGTTATTTCACTTACGTTCATCTATGTACAAATATGGTGTTCTTTTTTAAAATTTAATTCTAAAATGGGGCAAATGAAAAGTTTAAATACTCTTCGAAATCTCATTATGAATATAATATATTTGGCTTGGTTTCATTTATTTTACAACTTTTAACTGTTTCTGAATTCGAATCTTAATTCATCTCATATATAGGCTACCTGGTTTTCAGTTTTCAAGGATTTTATTTGACGCAACTGTTTTTAAGCGGGATTTTTTTTTTTATCTCGGCACTTTAGATCGTTTTATCAATTTTATAATGCTAAAGAAGTCTGATATTTCCATAAAAAAGGGAGAGAGGGTGGTTTCTAGTCTGCTCATCCCGAAATCAGAATGTTTATTTTTTTTCCATAGTGTCGACACTTGTGCTTTACCAATTTCAGCAGGTATATCCCCCCACCCTAGAGTATGTGTTTCTAAAACAACTCGTGCATGTTTGTCACTTTTAATCTTATACTCTTACATGCAGGGGAGTAGCTCCAGCATTTTATTTGGGGGGGGGGGGGGCAAGAGGGGTTCATATCTGAATAATCAAGGGGCATAGGTTATATAATAGTATTTTTGTCGAAATTGGGGGGGGGGCAGTTCCCCCCTTACCCCCCTCCCCAAAACGATGCCCCTGCTTACATGGGGTTTGATGACTCCTTTCTAAAAACCAGATGGATAGCCTATCAGGAAAATTTTATTAAAAAAAAATGTCAAATTACAAAAAAATTGGTTATTTAAAAAGATATGTACTTCTTCTGATCACAAAAAACTTTCCACTCACCCCATCCCTGGAAAAAAAAATCATGTGGCGGCTTCACGTCCCAAAATATGGCTGTGCATCACATATCTTCAGTACGTGAGGAAGCCAAAACAAATTAACTAAGCTTACCTAGCAATTTTCCGTCATAAACTAGAAAAAAAAGCCCCAGAAAACTGAGATGACGCAACCCGGTGAACACGGTTGGTTTTTGGTTTTTTCTTTACTACGGGATTTTCCCGCTATTAAGAAAATAGCGCGTTCTAAACTAAATAGCCTACCTAAGCAGCGAAAGTGAAAGTCCCTTTTTATTATCAGCAAGGTCATTACCAATTTGATAGGACCCAAACAAGTTTTAGTAGAGGTGTTCAACTTTATATAAAAGATGGTACTGGTCAATTATTTTATTACAAAAAAATGAATTGGAAATAATATATTAAACTAACTTGTCAAGCTCAAGGTAAAAAACGTAGTTTTTTTTTACATTTCAAGCGTATAATTAGTCTATATTGAAGGAAAGGAATCATCTTTGCAGAGAAATGGAAACAGCAATAACTACATTTGGGGATAATAGGTTTACTTTTTTTTTATAACTATTCTGTGTGGGGGGGGGGGCACCAAAAGACAAAAAGTTGACATCGCTCAATTGCTAGGAAAATTTATATTTAATGCTAATTTAAAATAATTCCTTCTTTAGGCTTTCTAGGGTATCTAATTCTTTTAGCCATTGCAGAGACAAAAGAGTATATCCTAATGACGATCCACAAAATAGGCTGAAACTTCGCAATTAATAGCAAAATAATACTTCGGCATAGTAGATGGCATCAAAGGGCTACGGAAATAAACTGAAACAGGTGTTGTGAACCTGGTTGATCGTAGTAAAACTTGAAGTATGGATTTACGCTACAGCCCAACACAGAAGAGACGAACTCATGAAGCTTAGGTGGACACAAACTTCAACCGAGAGGGTAGAATGAGAAGCCTGCCCCTCCCCTCCTGAGCTGTATCGTGTCGAAGATTAGTGTCCTAAATGCTTAATCAACTTTGTATTTTGATCCCCTTCAATAGTTATTTTGATTTTTTTTTTTTTTTGCGGATTAAATGTTGAAAAATTTTAGTTTACTACTTTAAAATGCGTATTTGAGCAATTGTTTGACTGAATAGACCTATTTTAACTTGACAAATTCATGTAGAAGCCAGGAGGCCCCCACCCTCTTCCAAAAATGTTTGATGTTATCTCCACTCCACAGCTATATTATCGTTAAATTATTTAATAGATTTTTGTTTCCGCTTTCTTTCTGAGAAATTGAAAAAAAAAAAAAAAAAACAACAGAGTCGACGGTTTTCGGTTTTCTATATATATATATATATATATATATATATATATATATATATATATATATATTTTTATATATATATATATATATATATATATATATATATATATATATATATATATATATATATATATATATAATGGAGATTTGATTGGAGTATTAATTGCATGCTTTGGTTTTGAACAGTTCTATTTTCCTATTAATCTGCTAAATGTTGGCAATGGGGAGGAATAACAATTTGGGTTTGTCTCTTTTTACACGATTTAACTTACTTACCTTGTTTTTGTATAGAGTAAGAATATGCTATGCTCTAAAATTGTCTAAAATGGACCCTTTTGGGAGCCTTTGTGCATAGGGCTGCATGGGTCGAGTCCTCATCCCCCTGGAGAAGCGTTTGGCCTATCGTCCATACCTCATAAGTTTAAAGTCCATGGGAGAAAACAATTTCTCTTTCTGCCTAAAAGATTGTGGGATGGTTCTTTAGAGATGCCTTCGGCCCCAATTTCGCCTCCAATCAAATATGCTACCACGATGGACATGCCCAAGGAAACTAGCAGATTTTAAGTAGCATTTTCATAGATGAAAATGAAAAGATTTTTAATATTTAACGAATATTTAGTAAAAATCTAATGACAGACTTGTCCAATTAGAACAACTTGCCTCAATTACCCTTTTATTAAGGTGTGTTCTCTTTTGCTAGTTAAACAGAACACCGTTACTGAATATTTTTGTTTGAATGATCCCTTCCCTATTTCTAATGACCAAGCATTGGTTAAATACCATGGCCTCTACAAAAAAGAAAACCCCTATAAAAATACCCAGGGAGAATCTGGATTGCTATGAAAGATAAATTTCAAATCAAAATTTTCGAATAACTGGAAGCAGCATTCTTCTGACCGAAATTTGATTAATTTTATTGATGTTCTCTTAAAATTAAATTCACTTTTTTTTGTCTATGGAACCAAAAAATCTTTCTCGCTTTATGACTTATTGAAAAAAAAATATACTCTTTCTTTTTGGGCTTGATAAAGCAATAAAAATTAAAAATGATAAAAGTAAATTATTACTAACGAAATTCTTCAATCTCTAGTCTTTAGGTGTTTGAAGAATATTTTGCTGAGAAAGATACTCATTAAGATGGACCAAAAGTAGTATAAAGTTGTACTGAGATGATTAGCATAAAATTTTTTACTATTTTTATTGAATAGGAGCTGCCATTTCGCTTTCATTTCTTTTTTGTACAAATGTAATCAGAGTAATAATATTAATCCCGGGTCAGTAAGAATAATGGTTATTATATGTCATTTTTCTTTTAAATGTTTGGGCTCTTTTCAAGCATTCCGGCCAAATTGCGTTACAGGGATATATCATGACGTATTTGCTTTTATTGTTTAAATTTATTGTCGAATTGTCAAATAAATCTATCTATTTGACCTGATGAATGCCCTAACGATGATAAGCTGGGTGTAGAAGGTTCAAGCTGTGCTGGTAGTGTTAGATGGTTTGGAGTCTCTCTCCGTCAAATGCTCCATCCTTATCACTGAAAAAGAAATTTTGCATGCTTAGCCGCCTGATAGCGGCGTCAGGGTGGACTTTTCACGAGTTTTTCCTAACGAGAAACATAACTACAGAGTGGCACTGCACTGAAACTTACAGTGATAGTGACCTTGACACATGACACTTCAGAGCAGGGTTGCCAACTGGACATATTTTATGTCCAATGGACATATTCCTGTTTGCCGGGACACAATGACATAATAGGGCAAAAAAGGGACATATTTTAGAAATTTGGGACATAAAAGGGACATATTTTACAAATTTAGGACATTAAATAGAATATTTCCCCGCTGGATACATATTTTTGTAAAAAAAAGATAATTTTTCACCAAATCAGTATCAAAACTACTTGTCTAGCACTAAATTTACTTAACTACTTATTTTGTACTAATTTTTTACAAACGTTATTATTTTTCGGAGTGGCTTGCTCTTTCCCGCAGACAACTATTTGCAGATACTCTTGAAATTCTTTCAAGTTTGTATTCTTTCATCTATAAACGATTTTATTTCTCCTTGCTTTTACGCTACAGTCAAGATAATATGCAAGGAGGCACCCTTTTAGTTAACAATCGCTTTTGGCTTCCAATAGTCCGGCAAAAACATCTATTAATCAAGTATTACTAACTGAAAATTAAAAGTTAGCAAAAAAAAAGATTCTTGATGATCTGGAATCAATTTTCACATCAAGAGATGTACCAAAAAATTAGCTTATTGTGCTGAAACAAAAATATATAATATTTAATATATAATATATAATATATTTTTTAATATATAATATATAATAATATATAATATATAATATATATAATATATAATATATAATAATATATATTATATAATATATATTATATAATATATATAATATATATATATATATATATATATATATATATATATATATATATATATATATATATATATATATATATATATATATATATATATATATAATATATAATATATAATATTTTTTAAGTATAGTGTTATCCATTAGTAGGCCTGAGAAAATTTGCCAAATTTTCGAAAAAGGTGAAAAACACCCCATAAAAGTCAAAGAATTTTAATGGAAATCACACCATCAGAGAACCCTACTGTAGAGGTTCTAAGCTCCTGTCTATAAAAATAAAATTTTATAGTGTTTGCCAGAAGAAGCATTCGTGTTTATTGTTGTATTCGTGTTTATTGTTTATTGCATTCGTGTTTATTGTATCCGTATAAAGACGGATTCGTGTTTATTTGTTGTTGTTGCTTTTTCCAGTGGTGATCATATCGAACCAATGGTACTAGAATTTTGCAAGAGGGCTCGTTCAAACGAAAATTAAAAGATCTACTGTCCTTTTTAAGTGACCAAAAAATTGGAGGACAACTAGCCACCGTCCCACACCCTGTTTTCCTGAAAGTCGTCTGATCAAAATTTTGAGATAGCCATTTTGCTCAGTATTGTTGAAAGGTACAATAGATATGTCTTTGGAGATAACATGACCCCTCAGAACCACCAGAGGAAGGGCCGCAAGTTATAAAATTTTCCCATTGTTTATATAAAGTATTTGTTATAGGGAAGTATACTAACATTTTCCAAGGGAGGAAGGAGATCTTCTGGGATGGATTTTCTATGTGGAGAATTTCTATTGGGATGGAAGTTTCTGGGGGTGAACTTTCCAGAGGAAATTTTGCATGGGGAGAATTTACCAGAATTTGTATACAGTATGTTTGTTATTTGTCTTTTTTTCTCGTTGTTGATCCCATTTTACATCTAGAAACACTCTGAGGGAACTCTCAGGGGGAAGTTTTCAGTGGAGTTGGAATTCTCTCGGGATTTTTTTTTTTGGGGGGGGGGGGATTTTCCACGGAAGAAATTTCCATGGGGGAATTATCACCAGTAGAAATTCTCCATGAAAAATTTCTGGGGGATAAACTTTTCAGGGGGGGGGGTATTTACCTAACACGGATATTCCTCAATGACCTTAAAAAGGATCAGAAACTAAATGAATACAAGCCTTTCTTCAAATAAAAGTATGGTGAGGAGTATTTTTCAGGCAGAATCGTAAGCAAAAATTTTCTGGGAAGGATTCGCAGCAGGGATGGAATTGTCCGGGGGTAATTTCCCTGCGGAAGAATTTGAAATGGGAGGAAAATCATACAGAGGAATTTTTCATGGGTAAATTTTCCACAGAGGCGGTGGATTTCCTTGAATTATCTGAAAAACGAACAGAAATAAAAACAAAAACTAGTTTTTTCTACCGAAAGTAAGGAGTGACATTAAAACTTAAAATGTACAGAAATTATTCCGTATATGACGGGGCTACTCCCTCCTCAATAACCCCTTCTCTACGCTAATGTTCGACCTTTTGTCTACTTTTTTTAAGAACGATTCTTGAAACACAAGGGCCGTGCCATCCTTGGATCAAGCCCCCCCCCCTCCTCCACCCTTGGTGGAGAGGGGTGGAGCCACACCCCTCCACACACGTATTCTTTTCCCTAGATGCATCCAACTGAAATTTTGAGATAGAGATTTTGTTAAAAATGGTCCAAGGAACATATAGCAATGCCCTCAGCGTTTACACAACCCATTAGAGCCCTGGGGCAAGGATTGTAAGTTATACCCCAGGGGCATATATGGTTTAATGAAATGGGTAGTCGTATAAACTTCAGATGAGGCTCACTTGATTGAAATTTAGTGCCCTTTATAGGGGTCAAAAGTGATCTGAGGGCACCCCCCCCGCGCCAATGAGATCCGAAAACCAGCATCCAATGAGAAGTTGCATCTATTTTGCTCAGCATTTTGTTCAACATCTATTTTGTTAAGCATTGTTCAAAGGTTCAGTAATTATGCCTTTGGGGATGTCACCCCCCTGATTGAAGGGCAACCCAGCTTACCTAGCGCTCCGCAACGTCGGTTGACTCCTGGATTGTACCTTTTGACATGCGCAAGAAATACTCTGGTTGGCAAAAAGCTATCAAAAGAAATTAAAATGCTGACCCTCATGCTGACTATACCTGTCAAGCTGAACTCCCGTAGGAAGATGAGCCTTAAACACCGACAATTTGTTTTTTACTGTTTACATGTTTTTATGACTTTCGCGCTTTCACACTTGTTCATTTCTTATGAGTGAACTAAATGGATTTTTTTCGTTTTCATTATATTCGATGTTAACTGATCACTTTGAACGAGGTTTACAAGTCGTAAAAAAGCTAGTCTCTGAGATTTCAAGATGGACATATTATAAACAAAATATGGACATAATTCGGCTAAAAAGGACACATTTTTGAATGCTCAAGGGACATAATCATTGACCAAAAAGTTGGCAACCCTGCTTCAGAGTGACCTTGAGGTGTGTCACCCCTCGAGGAAATTATAGCCGATATAACCAACACAGCATTGCTTTGGATTCTTTTAGTGGGTTTTTTTGGGCTGAATAACCCTTTCCTAGCCAGGTTACCTATTTTAAGCTGTCTTTTCATATTAGTATAATATTTTTAGGAATGAATATATAACGAGTTGGAGGTTTAGGCTTGAGATTGCTTGTGCACAATTTCGACTCTTGTTCATAGAAGACAATCGCAATATGCGGAAAACCATGTTGTGACCAAGATTATTGGTCATTGCCCAGTGCCCCCATTCAACTTGAGGGTTCATGATGAATAAGAAAGATGCTAAGTCTTGCTTATGTTGGAAAGGTATTAATAATACAATGCTAGTTGCCCCGTATTAGTTATAATTGTGTGCCCTTGTAGAACCAACTGATGGAGGTAGTAATGTATCATATTAATTTTAGGTACTCTTCTATTAACTAGACTCTTTTATATAGTGCTAGTTTGGTTAATGCTAATGAACTAAAATACAATAGCATGACTATATAATAGTTTAGAAACAAATTTGAGGTATATATTTGCACAATAAGGGGGGGGGGGGCAAAGCATAGATTAAATACATAGCCTGACCTAACCTAGGCACCTCTTCCCCCCCCCCTCCAAAAAAAACCAAAAACAAAACTTTAAATATCGTATACGCAATTAAAACCACGCTATACATTTTATTTCTCTACAGCGGTGTCTTGTATCATCCTGTAAAAGCGGATTACTCAACGCGTCGCGAGTTTGAGATATAAAAAGAGTCCAGTTAATAGAAGAGCACCTAATTTTAATTATTATTACATGAATGAATAGACCGGATCCCAGGGGGTATATCTATTAGGGGATGTTCATGCCCAGGTTGGCAGAAACAGGGATAGACGGTATCATAGCCTCGGTAAATTTGGTGTAGGAAAAAAAGTAGAAACGGTTATAGACTGCTGCAAATATGTAGGTAAAACATTATAGTCTTAACCAACACATTACATGGCTATAAAAACGACCCATAAATCAACAAGATATTTAAAAGTTAAAAGTGAAGACCACCAACTATTTATATATAGGGTTAATCGAAAGCTGAAATTTGGAAAGTGGAACTACATTCCAGGAAGATATTAAATAAAAAAAACAATGTTTTTTTTTTACTGAAAGTAAGGAGCGACATTAAAACTTAAAACGAACAGAAATTATTCCGTATGTGAAAGGGGCTGCCCCCTCTTCCACCCCTCGCTCTTTACGCTAAAGTTTTTATTGTTTTAAAAAACAAAGTTGTGAGACAAAGTCAAACTTTAGAGTAAAGAGCGAGGGGTTGAGGAGGGGGCAGCCCCTTTCATATACGGAATAATTTCTGTTCGTTTTATGTTTTAAGGTCACTCCTTAGTTTCAGTTAAAAAAAACTTGTTTTTTTTATTTAATTTCTAAACGTTTTTGAGTTAATGCAGCTTTTATTTTGGCTCACCGTACATAGATAATCAAAACGAAATTTGCTTATTAATTCTACTTTTTTTGGCTAAATGGCTTTCTCGAAATTTTGTTCTGACGTAACTTACAAATTAACTTACGTAACGAACTTCTATGCTCGTATATTTTTATTATGTATATTAGGGGGTTCGCCCCCTAGTCAATACCTCGCTCTTTACACTAAATTTAAATTTTGTTCCAATTCTTTAAGAATGACCCTTAATCACAAAGACCGTCAATTAGAATAAATAGCTCTGATGAAAGTACGAAAAAAACTTTAGCGTCAAGAGCGAGGTAATGAGTAAGGGGTGAACCCAATCATATACGTATTAATTTCTGTTCGTTTTAAACTTTGATGTTGCTCCTTACTATCAGTTGAAAAAATTGTCTTTTTTATTATTTAATTTCTGATCTTTCTTTAAATAATGCTGGGAAATCCGTCGCCCCCTTCTTAGCAATGTCCCTTCCCCCATGAAAACTTCCTACATGGAAAGATCCTCCCACGTAACAGGTGACCCCCCCCCAACTATAAAAAAAATCACTCCTGAAAACTTCTGTATACTTCCCAATATCCAATACTATATGTAAACATTGGTTAAAGTTCATAACTTGCAGATCTTCCCCCAGGGACTATGGGGGGATTAAGTCATCCTCAAAGACATAGTTATTGTATTTTTCGACCATGCTGAACAAAATGGTTGTTTCAAAATTTTGATCGGATGACTTTGGGAGAAAAATTAGCGTGGGAGGGGCCTAGTAGCCCTCCATTTTTTGGTCCCTTAAAAAGAGCACTAGAACATTCAATTTCCTTTCGAATAAACCCTCCCGCCATATTCTATGACTACTGGTTCGATACGATTACCCCTGGGAAAAAAAAACAATAAATAAAAAAACACAATTAAACACACATCCGTGATCTTTCTTCTGGCAAAAAATACAAAATTCCACATTTTTTCAGACAGGAGCTTGAAACTTCTATAGTAGGGTTCTCTGATACGCTGAATCTGATAATGTGATTTCGATTAAAGTTCTATGTTATTTAGGGGGTGTTTCTCCCTTTTTTTGAAAACAAGGCAAATTTTCTTTGGCGCGTAACTTTTGATTGGTAAGTACTAAACTTGATGAAACTTATATATTTGAAATCAGCATAAATATGTGATTCTTTTGATATATCTATCGGTATCAAAATAAAAATTGAGAGAGGGTAATCAATCTTGACTTTTCTTAGTTAAAGATAAGGACAGGGCTTTAGTTCATGATTAAATAAAAAAAAACAAGTTTTTTTAACTGAAAGTAAGGAGCGACATTAAAACTTAAAACGAACAGAAAATATTCCGTATATGAAAGGGGGCTGTCCCCTCCTCATCGCCTTGCTCTTTACGCTAAAATTTTTTATTGTCAGAAAAAATAAGAGTTTTGAGAAAGTCAAACTTTAGCGTAAAGAGCGAGGAGTTGAGGAGGGGGCAGCCCCTTTCATATACGGAATAATTTCTGTTCGTTTTAAGTTTTAATGTCGCTTCTTACTTTCAGTTAAAAAAACTTGTTTTTTTATTTAGTTTTTGAACGTTTTTGAATAAATGCAAGTTTTGATCTTGGCTCACAGTACATGAATAATTAAAACAAAATTTTCATATTAATTTACTTTTATTTGGTTAAATGGCTTTCTCGAAACTTGTTTCATTTTATTTACGAACATTTTTATTAGTAATAAATATACGTAACTTACGAATAGTAGAAGGCTATCTTATACTCGTGACACTCACCCCTGCTGTCACCTACAACTTTTTTACATAATTTATGCGTGTTTTTATGTCTGTTCGTTGTCAGTGAGAATGAAAAAACAGGATTTTTCTCACTTTGATGGATGTTTTTTTGGACAGATATGTGTGTTGGTCAATTTATTTGATGTTTTTCATGGATGTCAACATCAATTTATGTCTGTTTTATGGTTTTTGTCAGTGAGAATGAAAAAACAGCGACGAGTACAGCAATTTATGGATGTTTTATGGTTTTTGTCGGTGAGAATGGAAAAACAGGATTTTCTCACTTTGATGGATGTTTCAAGGTCGATTTATTTGTTGTTGTTTGTCCAAGTGTAATGACAATGGGGTTATTTACATAATCGAGGGGAATTATTGATTCACGAAAGGGGAATTAAGAAACAAACATGGCTCCTTTGTTGTTTGGCTAACCTAACCTGAGAAATTGATTTACATAATCGGCGGGGGAATTATTGATTCACGAAAGGGGAATTAAGAAATATTATGGTTTCTTTAATCTTTAGGCCTGAGGGATTTATTCGTTGTTGTTGTTTTGGTCAAGTGCATGCTAGGGATTAATGTCAAGGTGTTCAGGAATAGGAAACCGGAAGTACATGCATCCTTCTCAGCCAATCAGCGAGTCGGATACATCCCCCTTCTCAGCCAATCAGAGGCTTGCTTACATATGATTTTCCCCGTTACATAACAATTCACCCTTGAGATTTCGTATATAACGGGCATGCATTGTGATTAAATTATCAGAAAGTAAAGTAACCTGAAAATTGATAGAACACTTGAAATTTTTGATGAGCTTGAAGCCTTGGCAGCCACAATTAGCAATGTGAGTACATTTTAATTTTTTATTTTCAAAATAAAATTATTTTCCTTGGTCACCCTCTAGTATATTTAGGTAAGTACCCCCTCCCCCACAAACCTAACCACCGTGCAATCTTTATACTCGATAGAAAACATAAAATATGTCCTTTTTATTACATAAACCTAACCCCTCCCCCACTGATTTTACAGGTATAATTCTTTCTAATAGAAATATTTCTCTTTTTTCGATAAATTTATTCTTTCTGTAAGCCTATCAAAAAGCGACATTCAACTTCTGTCTATCCCATAGCTATTAATATAACGTTTCCATTTAAGCCGCCGCCGCTCACTTGACTTAAAAACATTTTTCCGCAATGATTTAAACAGCTGACACCCCACAATTACACTTCCTGCTTGTTAATCCTTAACGTTAGCGACTTAACCAAAAGGTTTCAATGATAAAAAGGATTTGTTTCTCTCTTTCTCAAATTAAAACGGTTTTAAGCAAAAAGAGATTGCTGTTTATTAAGCTTGTGGATTCGTAACCTGTATTTGGAGAACCGGTGAAACGGGATTATTTCCAAAAATAATTACTAACAATATATTTAGGACATTGGTGAAAGGGGGGGGGGGCATGCCTCAATTCTATCACCATTATTGTAAAATGAAAACAAAGATTTGCATGAAAAGTAAGGGGGGCTGGAATGTCTATGAATAAGCTTTTTTTAATTAATTAAAATAGCATTTGATTTCTCAGTTTAGTATATTTTTATTTTTCACTTTACTGAAAATGCTGGCGTAGGGGGGGGCTTTCTTAGTGATAAATGCTTTTCTAGACATAATTATGGTTAGTGTGGATGGTGATACTAATTTTCCTTCTTTAAAAAAGGGGGGAAATTATTTCGATACTAACTTTTTTCTCTTCTTTAAGGCAAATTGTGAAGAATGCCCGTCACCGCCACCCAGTAAGAGAGCAAGGGCTAATAATGCGGCCCCTGCGAAGGCAACAGTCATACAATATGGTCGCTGGCCGATGCCTCCTAAACAAGTGTTGCCTGCCCAAGCCACGCTGGATTGTGACATCGCTTGCCCATCCGCTCTCCTTGGACCTCTAATAGCTGCCCCATCAACGCTAGGTCAGGAGGTTACCCTCCAGCATGCTATGTCAGATCCATCCGACACCCAAGCCCAGACAGAATTTGCAAATGTAAGCATTTTTACCTCTAGTTATAGAAATATCTACCTATTTCTTCCAACTTTTTTAGGCCTTTTCTTTTCACTATTTTTGAACACTGTGTAAAAGTGTATCTCAGAGATATTGAAAGATTTTTTCTCCCCAAAGGAAATATAATGTTCTCCCTTTTGAATCATGTCAAGTGCATGCATTCACCCTTGCTAAATTAGATTAGTGAAGCCAAAAAAATGCACTATATCCCGCTCATAATAAGTAGCAAAATCCTTTGCGTTATAAACTGCTTTATTAGCGAATGGTTCACCTTGTCTCTACAATAAAAAAAAATAACTTTCTATCGGAATGAGCTGTGTATCATGAGAGGAGATGGCTATCCATTTCAAATCATGTTTTTTTTTTCAGAGCAGATATGGGATATTAATATGAAATTTTATTTGGAGGGATTGTTTGAACAAAATCAAATTACCTTCTATGTCATGCGTTTTAGATTGCAAATATCTTATACTAACCGGTGGTGGGGGAGCGCCGCTGGGCCCGAGAAGCGCCACGGGAAGCGCTGCGGGCCGGGGAAGCGCCGCGGGTAGCGCTGCGAGGGGCTGGGAGCCACGCGTTGGGGGTCGGGAAGCACCGCCGGGCCCGAGAAGCGCTGTGGGAAGCACTGCGGAAAGCGCCGCGGGAAGCGCTGCGGGCCGGGGAAGCGCCGCGATGGCCGGCTCGGAGGGGGAGCATTAAATACTGGAAATTAGGGGGGAGTTGTTTGAACAAAATCAAATTGTCAATTTTATGTAAAGCGGCGTTTTAGATTGTAAATATCTTATATTAAGTTTGATATTTTGGAACTTTCAGAATATCGATAGAGTAGTGAATTAAGCAAATGCTAGTATGTGCATACTGCTACTACTACTAAGCACGTTTTAAATAATAATCCAAATTTTAAAAACAGTTGGGGTGATTTGAACACTTTGAAAATAAGCTGTTTTTCATTTATAGGTTGGACCGTTGGTCTCATTTTCTTTGTCTTCCCCCTCATCAGTTGGAGAAGGAGAGGAGCTCTCCAACAACATTTCACCATGGAGTGATATCGCTAATGAGCAAATACCTGATAATATTGATGAGTATTTAAATGATTTTTTAAATGTAGATAATAGCACAGTTGGGCAGGGGGACTTGAGCCCAAGCACCCTACAGCTTTTAAATGATTTCACAAACGAATTAACGGGGAACCCTCCTCCTCCTCCTCCAGCCTCCGATACCCTAACGAATACACTTCAAACAACTGAAGTGGAGCATTCACATACCCCAAATATTGTTGAACAACTTGGGGGAGGGGGAGGGGATAATATAAAAGAGGGTGAGGGGGGTACAACTTCTCCCGATTTTCAATTGTCCAACACAATTTTAAATACAATAGTTTTCTACACTGCGACTTTTGGGGACCCGCTTAATTCACTTATGGGGGGAAAATTTGTGTTTGATCCCGTAGAAATTGTGCATGAGTATGTAGATAAAATTCGTGCAATACTGGAGAACCAAATTCAATTGTGGGGGAGGGATTCAATTAAGGTTTCTATTGTTTTAAAGGTATTCTATTTAAATGAGGGGAAAAGCAAAGTTTATTATCATTATGTACATTCCGAGATGCGTTTGATTTATTCGAATTTAGAAAATTTTGAGGGTGTTTTCATGGATTGGGTAGGTCAAATTATAACGCATCTTGAGAACTTTAACGAAAAGGGTAGTGGGTCTGTAGTTTCATTTATTGAAAATTTAAGTGTAAATATTTGTAAATTTAAGAAAGATTTTATTTTAAGAGGGGGGACAGGTGGGCATGAAAGGGATACAGTTTTAAAATATAATCCAGATCTAGAAGGTTGTAAAGGTGTCCAGCGGATTTGTTTTGAAACAGGTCAAAAATATTGTAGCCGGCATGGCTACCAGACAGTGGAAACGGTTTCAGGGGATAGGGCTATTTTACGCTTCAAAAATTTCCAGAATACCCTCCTCCAGTGCAACAAAATATCTTTGGACTGTGAAGCTAAGCTGGTGGAGGTGAACGATCCTAGATTTCCAAACCGAGTCAAAGAACATCAGGCTATTGCAGTGTCCTATGCTCATGCGCAAAGAGACAGTTCTAACACCATGCGGTTGTTAGAAATAGTAGAAACATTGGATGAGAACGAGTGTATGGACAAGGCACTGACTAAACTAATTGGCACAGCTAATGGTGCTATTTCTCGTTTGAAAAATACCCATTACCCAATGATTTTGTCTGCAGAGGATCGTCTCCCGATTAAAGATCAAAAAATATGTTGGGTTTGTAAGGGGGAGTTTGTAGAGGGGGATAAGGGGACTAAAGGGAAAAGAGGTGGTGGTTGTGGGAGGGGGAAAGTCAGAGATCATAATCACTTGTGGCAGGAAATATCTTCTGGGGGTAGTAATTTTAGAGGGGTTGCGCATCAATCGTGTGACTTAAATGTTAGCCAACAGTTTTTTATTCCTGTTTTTATTCACAACTCAAATTACGATTTAAAATTTATTTTACCGGCACTGGCACGTATGCATAGGGAGGGAGGGGGAGTAGATAGTCCATGGGTAAACAATTCATTTACCTATAACATTATTCCCAAATCGGCCGAGAAGTTGTTGCTTCTCGAGCTGAAATGGCAGGCAGTGGATAATGGGCATACGTGTTGGAATAAAATCAGGTTTTTAGATTCCTTTAGTTTTTTTCCCAAGGCATTGAGTCAATTGATTCAAGTGCAGAAAAGCGACAATTTTGATAGCTTTCCCTTGCTTAAACAGCACTTTCCAGACAGTGAAATGTATGATCTGTTGACCTGCAAAGGCATATATGCATACGATTATTACTGTTCTTGCGCTCGCTTAAGCAAGGTGAAACTACCTCCAATTGAAGCTTTTTACAATTCACTGACCAGCAGTGAACGCACAGCCGAGGAGTATGAGTTTGCCAAGAAGGTGTGGTCTTAGGGGGATTGTAAAAATGGGTGGGATTATTGTAGACTGTACTTGGCCAGTGACGTTTTAACTCTGTTGGATATAGTCTGTAAGAACACAGACCAAATCTATTCAGAGTTCGGGTTAGATATAGGCTATTATTTTTCCACACCCCATTTGGTGATGGATTTGATTTTAAAAATTTGTAGGGAGGAAATAGGCCTAATCACCGACGTAGATCAGCACCTTTTTGTAGAGCGTTCAATGAAGGGAGGGTATGTTTTTCATGGGGACCGCGTCTTATCAACCGATCCGAGCGGACAAAACAGCAGCGATGCAAAGTCACATGCAGTGTTCTTGGACATGAACTCATTGTACCCCTCGGCAATGTCTCACTACTCTTTGCCGTGTGGGAACTATCAATGGCTTGAGAATCCTTGTGAGTTCCCCGACATTACCACCGTCGAGGACAATGGGCCACAAGGATGGTTCTTTGAAATTGACGGTCACATTCCGCTGGCACTTCACGACTCAGTCAAAGATTTTGTCTTTCCCTGTATCAATCGACCCGTGAGCAGGGACTCATTGAGCCCCTACAATCGATCATTGGTTGAGGATATGGGGATGCACTGGACTCCCTCCAAACAGAAACTGATTGCTGATTTGGACCCTAAGGAGAATATCGTTGTTCACCATGTGCTTTTGCACTGGATGGTGAACAATGGTTTCAAAATCACCAAAATACACAGGGTCCTGCAGTTCAATCAGCGACCATATTTAAAGACGTTTATCGATACTTTTGTCGATAAACGCTCTAGGGCAAACTCAAAGGTGGAGAAGGAAATGTACAAACTCATCCTAAATTCAGCGTTTGGCAAAATGTGTGAAAGCGTACGTAACAGATCTCGCTGCGACGTCGTGACTGACCCTCTAGAGTGTGCACGAATTATTGCCGACCCCAATTTTACATCGTTCACGAGCATTGAGACTGGCATGGTTCTTCTACACAGGCAAAAGCGAAATGTGGTACTGAACAAGAATATAGCAGGTGGCAGTTCAGTACTGGAAATTTCCAAAAAGCTCACGTTGTCGTTCTTTTACAATGTGTCCAAGGTGCAATGGCCACGGGAGGGGGAGGTTCAAGTTTACTATGGGGATACAGATTCTCTGCTGCTAAAGGTAAATGGGACCGAAGATTTATTGGGTGATTTAGAAAAGGGGAAACACATCAGCTCGCGGATGGATTTCACCAACTGGAATCTATCACTCTACCCCGAGTTGGTGAAACGTCAAGCCCCCAACCAACTATTAATGTTAAAATCAGAGACGGGGAGTGATTTGATATCCGGGGGGTGTTCCCGGGCCCTAAAGTTTATTGCGTTTAAAACTCATAGTGGGGATGAAAAGAAGGCGTGTAAAGGGGTGCCTACACATTTTGTAAAGAGCAATTTCAACATGAGCGTGTACAGAGACTGTGTAGAAAGTAGCCTAGTGCCGAGAGCACAAGTGCTTGCAATTCGCTCTCTACAGTATGGAAATTAAACTGTGAGAGTGGAAAAGAATGCAATGTCGTGTATATCCGACAAAGTCTATTTGCTCGAGAATGGTGTGAGTGTCCTACCTCATGGCCACTACCGTATTTTAGACCGAGTTGAATGCATAGACTATCGCAATCAACTTGGTCTGGATAAATTAACCTAACCTGACTAAACAACTAACCAACTAACCACCACCATCAACCCATTCATAAATTAAATGCTCCAACCCGTTCATAAATTAACTAACCACCTCAACTAACTCAACCTCAACTAACCTAACCTTAACCACCACTAACCCAACCTTAACCTAACCTGCCGCAGTGAAGACAACTATTGTGTACAGTTTTTTCCACCGCGGCTCCCGGGGGGTGGGGGCCCTTTCCGCGGCTGCCCAGGGGGGTGGGGGGTCCCGCCCGCGGCCGGCCTTCGGCCCCCGTGGCCCTGGGGGGGGGGACCCACTTTTAAATTCACTGTAATGTTCAACTGTGCTATCCCGTGATTTTCAAGTGTGTTTTTTTTTTCAAGTGTTGTTTTCAACTGCTCTTGTTGTATAGAAAAGTGTTAGGACAATTTGTTGTTGTTGTATAGAAAAGTGTTGATGATGGACAAAAAGTGTTATTTTAAAGACAATAAGTGTTGCTCTTCATGGACAAAAAAAAGTGTTTTTTATTTATGTTGTACATAAAGTGTCATTTTTATCATTGTCAATTGCAGTTCATGTTGATCAAATAGAGTTTTCATGCAGTGCCGAAATAAATGCTGCCATGAAATATTGTTGTTGTCAACTGTTCTTGTTGAACAAGTGTTATTCATATCGTTGTCAATTCACGTTGATCAAATATTTGTTTTCATGCAGTGCCGAAATAAATGCTGACATGAAACATTGTTTTTGTTGTTGTTACTCTTCAGGTTAACCAGTACTAGATAGATCTATGGGAAAATTATTGCTACTACTACTACTACTACTTATTCATTGGACACGTATGATTTACAGTTAGTTGTAGTCCAACTGTTGTCAACAGCAGCAGCAGCAGCAGCAACATGTATCAATTTAAAACACCCTTCAGGTCGTTTCTGTGTGGTCCCTCAATGTCGGGGAAAACAACACTCTTAACTAAAATAATTAAAAATTGCGATAAAATGTTTTTGGAAAAGCCGAAAAAAATCTACTATTGCTATAGTATTTGGCAGGAGTCCTATGATCAAGTAAAAGCTATTGCCACAACCATACCAATACAATTCATACGGGGACTTGATGTTTTCAATAGTATTGAATCGAACTCTTGGTTGATTATTGATGATTTGGCTGAATCCATTGAACAGTTTTCACAGGAAATGCTACAACTGTTCATAGTTCGCTCCCACCATGAACACATTTCCATAACCCTAGTTCTACACAATCTGTTTCATCAGAGCAAATGTATGCGAACCCTTGCTTTGAATTGCACCGTCTATATTATCTATCGAGTTGTTCGTGATTCTAGCTCGCTCATAACTCTCAATAAATAGATATACCCCGGCGCTCCAAAATTTCTGTTGTCAGTGTACACTCAGGCGACTAGCAAGCCCTACGGTTACATTTTGCTGGATCTTAATCAGAGCACAGCCGAGGATCTACGTGTAGTCACCGACATTTTCAACAATGAAATTACAGTATATCTTCCGGTGAACAGTAGAAAAGGCTATTAGTTGACATTATGACACTGAAGAAACTACACAAACAACGGCATTTATTTTCCGTTTTAAGCACTTCAAAACCCTTGCTTAGGAAGGCCATACTCAAACATGGTGTTGACAATGATTTCATTAATCTAATATCTGAACTTTGTTTAAATTTAACTGAGGGCAATGTTCAACTGCCAGAAGGTGTTAGACAACAGACAAAGCAACATCGTTCCACTGTACGCGCCTTGGCTTGTAAAAACAAGGGAAAAATTTTTAAAAGAAAACGGCTCCTTCAAGCGGGCGGTAGCTTTTTCACACTTTTACTGCCAATAATTGCAGGACTTGTAAACAGTTTTCTCTAGAGAGAGAGAATGGCTAAACCCTATAAATTGACACCATTTGAACTTGTCCTCTCGCCCGTCGAACATTTCGAAGACAATCTAAGCAAATTCATAAATGATGAGAATATTGCCGATGACAAAAAACTGCTTTTACTTCAAGATGCATTGCGACGTGTGGACAAACATAATCCTTATCGTGAGAGACCCACCGTCGCCGCCGCCACTGATCCCTCTAAACAGGAAACATCTCCTCAAGATTCTGCACATTCAAAGGAGAAGGAATTGAATTCAATTGTATCGAAAATTGGAAACCTATTGCCAGTGACCTATCGAGAACAGAGTAAAAGAGTATTATCATATCTCATGTTGGAAACTGCTGATGAACATCAAGTTCAAGTCGATAGCACAGGGAAACGAATTATAATTCAGGGAAAAAGTTATAATCTAGTTGATTTAATTTGTGATATGGTGACGAATCGTAAAGGACTTTTACCCTTTGACAATAATCTATACACCTTTCTAATTGTATCAAACTTTCCCAAAAGTCTTATTGGCAATAAGCAAATTCTAAAGAAACTAAGAGAATATAGTCCTCCAACAACACCAACACCAACACCAACATCATTTAAAAAAGAAGAAGAAGATTCAATATTTGAAAATACTAGCAACAGCAGCCATGATTTTACAACACCTGTGGCTGCTAGTCAAAAGCGAAGACGAATTGATTCACCCTCCAGTGTGCAAAAGGGGAGTGGTCATTACACTACGTGCTTGCGTTCAAAATGGATGAAGTTCTGAAAGGTGTCTATGAAAATATTGGTGAAGCGGGAAGTTTAAGTTCTCCCAAAACGCTTTCTAAAGCTGTCTCCGGCACCACCACATTGAAAAAAGCAAAAGAGTATCTAGAGAATGAACCGAGTTACACACTGCATCGGAATCACAGGCTTCGCGGCAAATAATATCGACAAACTAAAGCCTTTTTCCCTCTGCATATAATGCAAACGGATCTTTTAACTTTAGACGCAGTTCAACAGCGTCACAATGCACCCTACAAATATATTCTGGTGGCAATCAGTGTCTTTAGTCGCTATGCCTATGCCATTCCACTGCGATCAAAGAGAGGTGTTGAAGTTGCTCAGTCGATTGAAAGTATTCTTGAACAGGATTCGTATGGAAAAATTCAATCGGATCGTGGCAGTGAATTTGTTAATCCCCATGTGCAAAAGGTTCTATTGAAATATAATACATCACTTTATCATAGTCACAGTTCGATAAAGGCTGCATTGGCTGAACGATTAATAAGAACGATTCGTCTATTAATTTCAAGATATTGTTCACTGAAAAATACATCGGCTTTTATTCATGATTTAGATAAAATCATGCAGATATACAACCATCGACCTCATCGATCTCTGTCCAACTCAAGCCCTCGGGAAGTTCATTACAGTGAAAATACATTTGATGCTTTTCTAAAGCAATACTCCAATGGTGAAAAAGAAAAAAAAAATGTGAAGAAGAAATTCAATGTTGGTGATACTGTTCGAATTAATAGAACCACCAATATTTTTGAAAAGGGGAATTATTTATGGAGCACTGAACTTTTCAAAGTGTCCAAAATCCTGGACACCGAGCCCACGACATATCGACTGCGAGACACCAAAGATGATGAGATTCTCGGTTGCTTGCAAGAGACAGTTGCTTGTTCGCTGGCTAGGATACAACTCAGATTTTGATTCTTGGGTCAGTGCTGAAGACATTGACAATGCCCAATGATTTCTATGTGACTTTCATGTCCAATGTTTCCGATCCTCTCTACAATGACTTGAATAGAACAAGTGATTTTTGGACGAAACTCTCCCCCACCATCAAATTCGACGACAATAGAAAGTATGAAGTGGCTCTTGTCGACTGTATTCTCAAAAATACCTACGACATCCTGAGAAAAGATCGTAAATATGATATAAAAATTAGACCCTATGATTGGCCGCCACCACCTTCAGGTGATCAAGAACAAATTCAAAAAATCAATTGGATGGATTATCTATATATTGAATTACCCTACGAGGAACTCACCTGTATGAATGATTTATGTCGTTCTATTAATAAAAGAATTTCCGCTTGTAAAAAGAGAGCTTTTCATTTCAACTATTCAAAGGAAGAGGGTAAGATCTACATTAGTTCACCTATTGCCAACGAAAAGGTTATTCTCAATGATGATCTAAAGGATGTTCTTGGCTTTAAGCTCAATATAATCAATGGTAAAAGTGCCGGAAACACTAATTTCATTTTTGCTGACTACCCGCCTGCCTTCTCCACAGACACTTGTATATTTCTCTACGCTTCATTTGTGGAAACATCTCGGGTTGGTAATTCAAATGTTCCCCTCCTACGAGTTCTTGAACGAAAAACCAATCAAGAACATATTCACCACTACAATATAAAGCATCTTCAGTATATTCCCGCAAACACTTCCTATTTGGAACTCTGTCAGTTACCACTAAGAGCCGAATTGGGTGATCCCATAGCAATTTCAAAAGGTTTGGCTGTGATTACATGCCATTTTCGTCCCATCGTTCAACAAGATGTCTAATAAAAAAGTGGTATTCACTTGTCCTGATATTGACTGCTATGTTAATACTCTTGGTCCAAGACAAAATGGCAATGGAATGGACAATTACAAAGGTCGCTCATCAATGTCTGGCTACGGTCTTGGCAGTTGGTTTGCTAAGCTCTTTCGCTCTTCACTACCACTGGCTAGAAAATATCTTGTACTGGGTGCGACAGATTTTGCATCCTCTACACTATACGATTGCGGGCTCTGGCAAGGATTTAAAAAAAAGTGCTTCGGAAAATCTTAGGTCCAGTGCGCGAAACCTTGGCAACAGATTAAAACAAAATGGTAAAGGTTTAAAAAGGTCTAGAAACAATGCATCACTCATCAGTCTCCACTCAGGTCGGAAACGAAAGACATCATCCCTCTTGTCAAAGAAAAGAAGGAAAAAGCCGACACGTAGTGTAAACAGAAGAAGAAGCCCCAGGAAGAAAATTGTTAGATCGAAACTAGATTTCTTCTCCTAAGATGTCCTACCTACCACATAAGGATTCTCAACCTTCAGTCACCGCCTCATTGAATCTTTTCAAAGCAGAAAATGTTGATGTGAGTGTCAAGCATGGATACTATGAACAATTTTATCCACAACAACCCCTCTCCGATAATATCCACTTTCGAATTTATTCCAATGAAGACTACTTTATGGACATGTCTTCAACATTTATAGATTTACAAATGAAAGTCCGGAAATCCGATAATACAATGCCAATTCGGGCCGATGGAATATCCTATGAAAATTGTATATTACATAATTTATTTCGTCAAATTAGTGTGTACATCAATGGCACGCTGGTGAGCACAAGCAACAATCTCTCAAATTATACAAGCTATATGCAATTCATGCTGATGACACCCAAGTCATACAAGTAATTGAGAGGCACCTCCAATGGATATGAATATATTACTAATACTGATAGTACAGATGCACTTAAAAATGGTACAACTAGTGAATTACATCTAGTTGGAAAAATATATCATGAAATATTTAATATACCACAATGGCTGCCTCCCAATGTTAAAGTGGATATAAAACTAACGCTTCTACCCTCCAATTTCATATTGAGAAAAGAACTTGCTGCCAATCCTGATCTAAGTCTCTCCCTCACCTCGGCAATACTTCATGTGCGCAAACAACAGGTCATGAGTTCTGTTGCTTTGGCAGTGGAAAAACTGAGAGCCAATGGAAATAATATTAAACTACTTGTTCCTCATACAATCACCAATCAACGTCATACTGCCATGGGCTCACGCACCTTCACCGATTCATCCTTTATCAATGGTGAAATTCCGTCAAAACTCGCTTTGGCATTTGTAAAAAGCGCCAGTGCAATAGGATCGTGGACTGAATGCCCACATAAATTCGAGATGTTTGGACTTTCATCTCTTGTGTGCAAAGTAAACGGTATCCCACTCTACAATCTATCTTTTGATAAATCCTATAGAACATTGTATGAGTTGACCATGCAAACCCTAGATCATGATTCGCAACTATTTGAAAATGGCATAACCGAAGATATGTTTTCTAAAACACATGGTATCATTGTTCTGGATTTGTCTGGCACACAGGATATGAGTATAGTACGTACGGGGAGCGTGCGTTTAGAGTGTACATTTGCCGATCCATTGGCTGAGAGTATTGCACTAATCTCACTAAATCAATATGAAACCTATTGGGAAATCACTCCCGAAGGCAGTGTTCTACTAGACTTGGCGCCATGAACACTAGTCAAATAATCAATGTATTTAATATGGACCCCTACATGTCCCAGTACAAATCCTATTGTCTACCCTCGGACTATCGTGGAAAAATTCAAAGTGTCAACAATATCGTGATTATTGTTAATAGCAGTCCGTCGACTGTGCTGACAGGTCATTGGCTGTGCATCTTTCAAACAATGAAGACGATTGAATTTTTTGATCCTCTTGGTCTACCCTATACATTTTACACACCTCACATCAGCAACTATATTGAGAGCAGTGGGAAAACTATTATTCAAAATAGGAAGAGGGTGCAGGATCTAACGACTAAAAGCTGTGGCTTCCATGCACTACTATATTTTGTGTTCCGATGTCGCGGCTATACTTACAAGCAGTTTCTCCACATTTATAGTGACAATCCTCGTCTGAACGACTTTCTAGTGGAAAATATCCTCTCAGACCTATACAGTATTGATTTCAGTGCCCTAAGAGTAAAGTGCTTAAAAAATGTTTGTGAATTTGTTTATTAATAAAATGCATATATATATACAACAATGTCTTTAAATCTTCACTTTAGATTTCTTCTTCTTCGATGTATAGGCAACTGTCGTGAACCACTAATGCCGGTAAATCATTTGGATTCACTGTATATTGATCTTGATTGACTGCAAAGTCAGGGTCACATTTTCTACAGTTCAATGTAACTTCACTCTTGTCATATCTCTTTGTATAGTCAATGATACTATTTGCATTCATATTATGAAATTCACGAGTTTCAATCTGTCTATTTGAAGTAATATCACATACAGTGTTTTCAAATGGTGAATCACATTCGGTAACTGCCAAATAAAAATCACTTGGTTTATAGTCATAGTAGGCAGTGTCGTCACAACGATGACGTAGAAACCAAATTGTCTTGTTACCCCAACAGTTGAATCGTAGACCAGATTCCTCTTCCCAGAATAATTTAAATCCACGACGATACCAATCTCGTAGAAATAAACTAAAATCACGTTTGGGATTCTTTCCAATCATAGCGGGGTAAGTATTCTCCCACTGATCAAATTTATCATAGTGACAATTGGAGCACAGGTGCCCTCTAGGGTGAGAGTCACACACCTCCTCAAGACATGAATTACAACCTTTAATTTGTACTGTATAGCCTCTATGTAATTTACAAGGATTACATAATTTACACTTTTCACTATAGTCATCAATAATTGTACAATTCTCACATTGAGTCCAACTGCCAAGAGTGTACATGCACAATGGACATGTATAGAACATTTTTTGGTTTCCAATGTCACTTGACTCACTCACAGCTAAAACGAAACTGATCGTTCCTACCGATGGATAAATTCAAGGTGGAGGAATGGGGAGAGGAGTAACTCTGTGACGTCACCTCTTTCAAATGGTGGGGGGAGCCATCTACATTGAATCTATTGGCAATGTTTTCAAAAGTGTATCCACGATATGATTCTGCTTTGTTCCAATTAATATATCAATAAATTGAGTATAAGCATTTGAGTCACATCGACAAAGCTTCATACAATAGTCCAATGGGGGAGAATCACTCCTCATTATATTGTCAAGTGTTCCCTTACGAGAGAATATCCTGCGTTGAAGAGATAACTCGAGAAAATCATCATCCAAAATCAGATGTTTTTCCATAAACACTAGATTTGATCTAATTCTCTCTTTCTCAAATTTATTCATTTTTCAATCCTTTCACTCTGACTGCTGACTCTAGACTGACCCTGATTCGTTAGCCCCATAACCAGAAAAGAAAGGGAACATTTTCGATTTCGAAACAATTTTATTGAATAATTACAACAACAACAACAATAGTAAGCATGTACAATTAGTGATAGAGTTTTTTGTCTTCGATATGTTTCACCAATGCACTTAAAGCACATTGAAGTCTATTCACATATGCTATATCAACTTTTGCAGCGAAACATAATTGATCCTCCATTTTAAATTTGCTCAAGGATATCACAATATCTTGCATATACTTATTCCATTCCAGACAAAGTCGTGATCCTCTCGTGATTTCCACCGCAATGTTTGGTGCTCTTGTATTATTGCCATCAACTCCACTATCAACTTCTAATAGGGTAAACATTCCACTCGTCATCAACACACAAGTATATATATCCAAATGAGTAAAGTCAAACTGTTCTTCTTCTCACTCCTTTAAATTCTATTCACAGACTAATAAAACTATAGCAAAAATCCTTTCCTCATATTCACTCCGCCGCTAATATGTAACCAGCTCTCTGATTGGCTGAGAAGGAAACACGTGATCTAACTGTTTCCTATTTCTGGACACCTTGACATTCGCCTCGAGCGTGCACTTGGCCAAAACAACAACATCCGCAAATCGACCTTGGAAAAAGAGGTCATTGATCCCCATTAGACTCAATAATCCAGAAAACATCCATCAAAGTGAGAAAAATCCTGTTTTTTCATTCTTACTGACAAAAACCATAAAACAGACATAAATTGATGTTGACATCCATGAAAAACATCAAATAAATTGACCAACACCCATAATCGTCCAAGAAACATCCATACAAGTGAGAAAATTCATGTTTTTTCAAGTGAGAAAAATTCTGTTTTTCCATTCTCACTGACAAAAACCATAAAACAGACATAAATTGATGTTGACATCCATGAAAAACATCCAATAAATTGACCAACACACATGACCGACAAAAAATATCCATCAAAGTGAGAAAATTCCTGTTTTTCCATTCTCACTGACAACGAACAGACATAAAAACATGCATAAATTATGTAAAAAAGTTGTAGGTAGCAGCAGGGGTGAGTGTCACGAGTATAAGATAGCCTTCTACTACGAATTAACTTACGTAACGAACTTCTATATTCATATATTTTTAATACGTGTATTAGGGGGTTCGCCCCCTAGTCAATACCTTGCTCTTTAAGTGAAAGTTTGAATTTTGTTCCAATTCTTTAAAAATGACCGCTTAATCACAAAGGCCGTTAATTAGAATAAATAGCTCTTATGAAAGTACTTAAAAATTTCTGGCTTAAAGAGTGAGGTATTGACTAGGGGATGAACCCAATCATATATGTAATATTTTCTGTTCGTTTAAAGTTTTGATGTTGCTGTTGTTGCAGTTGAAAAACTTGTTTTTTTATATTTAATTTCTGATCTTTTTTTTAAATAATGCTGGGAAGTCCGGCGTCCCCTTCATAGCAATGTCCCTTCCCCCACGAAAACTTCCTTCATGGAAAGATCCTCCTACATAACCCCCGACCCCATGCACGTACGCAGAAATTTTTTTCGGGGGGGGGGGGGGGCCAATTTTTTTCGGGGGGGGGGCAAATCCTTCAAACCCATTATTCTGTGAGAAAAATCAGAAAACTATGGGGAAATGAAACAAATCGTGAGATTTCGGGGGGCCCGGGCCCAGAGGCCCCCCCTGCGTACGTCTCTGCCCTAACCCCCCCCCCTCCCCCTACTACCAGGAAAAATCTCCCCTGAAAACGTCTGTACTGTATACTTCCCAATAACCAATACTGTATGTTAACATTGGGTAAAGATCATAACTTTCAGCCCTCCTCCCGGGAACTTCGGGGGATTAAGTCATCCTAAAAGACATACTTATAATATTTTCGAACATGCTGAACAAAATGGCTATCTCAAAATTTTGATCAGGGGACTTTGGAAAAACAATGAGCGTGGGAGGGGGCCTAGTTGCCCTCCATTTTTTTGGTTATTTAAAAAGGGCAATAGAAATTTTAATTTCCATTCCAATGAGCCCTCCCACGATATTCTAGGACCACTGGGTCGATACGATCACCCCAGGGAAAAAAAAAATAAAAATAAACACCCCCCCGTTATCTTTCTTCTGGCAAAAAAATGCAAAATTCCACATTTTTGTAGATAGGAGCTTGAAACCTCTACAGTAGGGTTCTCTGATACGCGGAATATTATGGTGTGATTTTCATTAAGGTTCTATAGCTTTTAGGGGGTCTTTCCCCCTTTTTTCGAAAATCAGCCAAATTTTCTCAGGCGCGTTACTTTCGATGGGTTGGATTAAACTTGATGAAACTTATATATTTGAAATCAGCATTAAAATCCTATTCTTTTGATGTATCTATTTGTATCAAAATACCGTTTTCTAGAGTTTCGGTTACCATTGAGCCGGGTCCCAATAACCAATACTATATGTTAACATTGGGTAAAGTTCATAACTTTCAGCCCTCCTCCTGGGGGCTTCGAGGGATTAAGTAATCCTAAAAGACATAGTTATAATATTTTCGACCATGCTGAACAAAATGGCTATCTCAAAATTTTGATCGGGTGACTTTGGGAAAAAAATGAGCGTGGGAGGGGGCCTAGTTGCCCTCCATTTTTTTGGTCACTTAAAAAGGGCACTAGAACTTTTAATTTCCGTTCCAATGAGCCCTCCCACGATATTCTAGGACCACTGGGTCGATACGATCACCCCTGGAAAAAAAACAACAAAAAAACAAATAAACACACATCCGTGATCTTTCTTCTGGCAAAAAATGGAAAATTCCACATTTTTGTAGATAGGAGCTTGAAACCTCTACAGTAGGGTTCTCTGATACGCTGAATATGATGGTGTGATTTTCATTAAGGTTCTATCACTTTTAGGGGGTGTTTCTCTCTTTTTTTGAAAATAAGGCAATTTTTCTCAGGCTCGTAACTTTTGATGGGTAAGACTAAACCTGATGAAACTTATATATTTGAAATCAGTATTAAAATCTGATTCTTTTGATGCATGTATTGGTATCAAAATTCCGTATTGGTATCATTTTTTAGAGTTTCGGTTACTATTGAGCCGGGTCGCTCCTTACTTATAGTTCGTTACCACAACTGTTTGAAAAACTTATTTTGTGGTAAAAGTTTTTTTTTCAATTGATACCGCACAAGGATAGAATCTTTGCTAATGGTCTTTTATCGACTGAATCAATTGCTTGTTCAAAATTTATAAAACCGAGGACTATTGGGATATATTACTAGGGATCTAGGACTATTGGGATCTGGGACTTTTACTCAGGCATGTCTTAATTATATAGTCTAAGAGTGAAAATTTGGTAGATGCATCCTCTCTCTACTTAAAACCAAAATGTTCTTCTCTTAAAACTTTATTTACAACATCTCAAAGCCTAAAAAGTATCATCATAAGCTACTAAGTAAGTTGCCTCCTACAGAGCCCAATAACTTTTAGGGGGTCTTTCCCCCTTTTTTCGAAAATCAGCCAAATTTTCCCAGGTGCATAACTTTTGATGGGTAAGACTAAACCTGATGAAACTTATATATTTGAAATCAGTATTAAAATCTGATTCTTTTGATGCATGTATTGGTATCAAAATTCCATTTTTTAGAGTTTCGGTCACCATTGAGCCGGGTCGCTCCTTACTTACAGTTCGTTACCACGAACTGTTTGATAGGAAAAGAGTTAAAGAGAGATAAGCAGAACATTTTGAGCATTTGAGCTAAACCGCAATAAAGTTACAGGAAAAGATTTAGAGGAGAATGAAAAAGTTTTTGACACTTAGGAAGCGAAGGAAGATTTATTTTGCAAGGAGGAATTAGTAACAGTACCAGAAGGATCATAAGCAGCGCGCAAGCGCTGCCTAAGTAAAGAACGATGTGGGCACAATCTGTTTTTTTGTTTTTCTTCAGCCGGGCACTTCGTATCGAAGGAGTTGTTGTAGAAACTTCAAAAAGGGCTGATTCGATTGGAAATTGGAGTGGCTAGTGCCCTTTTTAATAGTCGAAAGTGATCGGAGGGCAACTAGCCCCCCCCCCCCAAGCCCATCATTCCCCCCAACACATCCAATCAAAATTTTGGGATAGCCATTTTGTTCAGTGTAATTGATTTCTACATAGAAAATATGTTTTTGAGGAGGACATTCCCCCACAACTCTCAGGGCAAGGGTTTTAAGTTATGTCCTGGGGGCATATAAGGTTTTTATAGAAGGCGTTGTAGTAAAAAATTCAAAACGGGCTCATTCGATTGGAAATTCGAAGGGTTATTACCCTTTTTAATAGTCGAAAGTGATTGGCGGGCAACTAGCCCCCCCACGCCCATCATTCCCCCAAACATATCCAATCAAAGTTTTGAGATATCCATTTTGTTCAGCGTAGTTGATTTCCAGATAGATATTATATTTTTGAGGAGGACACTCCCCACAAACCCTCAGGGCAAGGGTTTTAAGTTATGCCCTGGGGGTATATAAGGTTTTCATAGAAGGCGTTGTCGTAGAAACTTCAAAAGGGGCTCATTCGATTGGAAATTCAAAGGGCTAGTGCCCATTTTTAAGAGTCGCAAGTGATTGGAGGGCAACTAGCCCCCCCCCCCACGCCCATCATTCCCCCAAACACATCCAATTAAATTTTTGAGATGGCCATTTTGTTCAGCGTAGTTGATTTTCTGATAGAAAATATGTTTTTGAGGAGAACACTCCCCACAACCCTCAGGTCAAGGGTTTCAAGATATGCCCTGGGGGCATATAAGGTTTTTTATAGAAGGCTTTGTCGTAGAAACTTCAAAAAAGGCTCATTTGATTGGAAATTCAAAGGGCTAGTGCCCTTTTTGATAGTCGAAAGTGATTGGAGGACAACTAGCCCCCCCCCAAGCCCATCATTCCCCCCAACACATCCAATCAAAATTTTGGGATAGCCATTTTGTTCAGTGTAATTGATTTCTACATAGAAAATATGTTTTTGAGGAGGACATTCCCCCACAACCCTCAGGGCAAGGGTTTTAAGTTATGTCCTGGGGGCATATAAGGTTTTTATAGAAGGCGTTGTAGTAAAAAATTCCAAACGGGCTCATTCGATTGGAAATTCGAAGGGTTATTACCCTTTTTAATAGTCGAAAGTGATTGGCGGGCAACTAGCCCCCCCACGCCCATCATTCCCCCAAACACATCCAATCAAAGTTTTGAGATATCCATTTTGTTCAGCGTAGTTGATTTCCAGATAGAAAATATGTTTTTGAGGAGAACACTCCCCCACAACCCTCAGGTCAAGGGTTTCAAGATATGCCCTGGGGGCATATAAGGTTTTTATAGAAGGCTTTGTCGTAGAAACTTCAAAACAGGCTCATTCGATTGGAAATTCTGAGGTCTAATGCCCTTTTTAATACTCGAAAGTAATTGGAGGGCAACTAGCCCTCCCACGCCCATCATTCCCCCAAGCACATCCAATAAAATTTTTGAGATAGCCATTTTGTTCAGCGTAGTTGATTTCCAGATAGATATTATATTTTTGAGGAGGACACTCCCCCACAAACCCTCAGGGCAAGGGTTTTAAGTTATGCCCTGGGGGCATGTAAGGTTTTCATAGAAGGCGTTGTCGTAGAAACTTCAAAAGGGGCTCATTCGATTGGAAATTCAAAGGGCTAGTGCCCATTTTTAAGAGTCGCAAGTGATTGGAGGGCAACTAGCCCCCCCCCCACGCCCATCATTCCCCCAAACACATCCAATTAAATTTTTGAGATAGCCATTTTGTTCAGCGTAGTTGATTTTCTGATAGAAAATATGTTTTTGAGGAGAACACTCCCCCACAACCCTCAGGTCAAGGGTTTCAAGATATGCCCTGGGGGCATATAAGGTTTTTATAGAAGGCTTTGTCGTAGAAACTTCAAAAAAGGCTCATTTGATTGGAAATTCAAAGGGCTAGTGCCCTTTTTGATAGTCGAAAGTGATTGGAGGACAACTAGCCCCCCCCATGCCCATCATTTCCCCAAACGCATCCAATCAAAATTTTGGGGTATCAATTTTGTTCAGCGTAGTTGATTTCCAGATAGAAAATATGTTTTTTGAGGAGGATACTCCCCCAGAGCCCTCAGGGTAAGGGTTTTAAGTTATGCCCTGGGGGCATATAAGGCTTTTATAGAAGGCGTTGTCGTAGAAACTTCAAAACAGGCTCATTCGATTGGAAATTCTGAGGTCTAATGCGCTTTTTAATACTCGAAAGTAATTGGAGGGCAACTAGCCCTCCCACGCCCATCATTCCCCCAAGCACATCCAATAAAATTTTTGAGATAGCCATTTTGTTGAGCGTAGTTGATTTCCAAATAGAAAATATGTTTTTGAGGAGGACACTCCCCCACATCCCTCAGGGCAAGGGTTTTCAAGTTATGCCCTGGGGGCATGTAAGGTTTTCATAGAAGGCGTTGTCGTAGAAACTTCAAAAGGGGCTTATTCGATTGGAAATTCAAAGGGCTAGTGCCCATTTTAATAGTCGAAAGTGATTGGAGGGCAACTAGCCCCCCCCCCACGCCCATCATTCCCCAAAACACATCCAATGAAAATTTTTAGATAACCATTTTATTCAACGTAGTTAAAAGATTTGGAAATTAGGTCTTTAAGGATCACAACCCCTCCCCCCACAGCCCTCAGGACAAGGGTTGTAAGTTATGCCCTGGGGGCATATAAAGTTTTTATTGAAAGCGTTGTCGCAGAAACTTCAAAAGGGCTCATTCAATTGGAAATTGAAAGGGCTAGCGCCTTTTTTAATAGTTGAAAGTGATTGGATAGCGACTAACGATGCTCTCACGCCCACCATTTTCCAAAACACATCGAATTAAAATTTTGAGATATCCATTTTGTTCAACATAGTTGAAAGTTCTGGAAATTTTTTCTTTTAGGATGATAACCCCCTCAGAGCCCTCAGTGCAAGGGTTGTAAGTTATGCCCTGGGGAATTTAAAGTTAATATTGAAAGTGTTGTCGTAGAAACTTCAAAAGGGCTCATTGGAAATTGAATTGGAAATTGAAAGAGCTAGTGCCTTTTTTAATAGTTGAAAGTGATTGGATAGCGACTAACGATGCTCTCACGCCCACCATTTTCCAAAACACATACAATCAAAATTTTGAGATATCCATTTTGTTCAACGTAGTTGAACGTTCTGGAAATTAGGTTTTTTAGGAAGATAACCTCCTCAGAGCCCTTAGTGCAAGGGTTGTAAGTTATAAGGCATATGAAGTTTATATAGAAAGTTGTTGTATAAATCATAGGCAGCGCGATCGCGCTGCCTAAGTAAAGAACGGGGACACTCGAGAACAAGACAAGAAACGGAGACTAAGTAAAGAGGAGGTCACACCCCCACAACCCTCAGGGCAAGGGTTTTAAGTTATGCCCTGGGGGCATATAAGAACGATGTAGGCACAATGTATTATTTATGAATTTTTTCATTTAGAGCAGGGCACTTCTTATCGAAGAAGTTGTCGTAGAAACTTCGGAAAGCGCTCATTCAATTGGAAATTGTAGTTGCTTGTTCCCTTTTTTAATATTCGAAAGTGATTAGAAGGTGACTAACACCCCTTCCACATCCATCATTTCCTGAAACACATCCAATCAAAATTTTGAGATAGCCATTTTGTTCAGCGTAGTTGATTTCCAGATAGAAATTATGTTTTTGAGGACAGTCCCCCACAGCCCTTAGGGCAAGGGTTGTAAGTTATGCCCTGGGGCATATAAGGTTTTTTATAGAAGTTGTTGTCGTAGAAACTTTAAAAAAGGCTCATTCGATTGAAAATTCAAAGGACTAGTGCCCTTTTTAATGCTCGAAAGTGATTTGAAGGCAACTAACCCCCCTCTCACGCCCACCGTTTCCCCAAACACATCTAATCAAAACTTTGAGATAGCCATTTTATTCAACATAGTTTTAAATTCTGGAAATAAGGTCTTTGAGGATGACAACCCCACACAGCCCTCAGGGCAAGGGTTGTAAATTATACCCTGGGGGCGTATAAGGTTTTTATTGAAAGCGTAGAAACTTCAAAAGGGCTCATTCAATTGGAAATTGAAAGGGCTAGTGCCTTTTTTAATAGTTGAAAGTGATTGGAGAGTGACTAACGCCCCTCTCACGCCCGCCATTATCCCAAACACATCCAATAAAGATTTTGAGATACCCATTTTGTTCCACGCAGTTCAAAGTTCAGGAAATTACACCTTTGAGCAAGACAATCTCCCCACAGACTTCAGGGCAAGGGCTATAAGTTATGCCCTCCGAGCATATAAGGTTTTTACTGAAATCTTTGTCATAGAAACCTGAAAAAGGACTCATTCGATTGGAAATTCAAAGGGCTAGTGCCCTTTTTAATAGTCGAAAGTGATTTGAAGGCAACTAACCCCCCTCTCACGCCCATTTTTTCTCCAAACACATCATATCAATATTTTAGATAGCCATTTTATTCAACGCAGTTGAAAGTTTTGGAAATTAGGTTTTTAAGGATGAAAACCCCTCCCCCTTCCCCCACAGACCTCAGGGCAAGGGTTGTAAGTTATGCCCTGGGGGCGTATAAGGTTTTTATTGAAAGCGTAGAAACTTCAATAGGGCTCAATCAATTGGAAATTGCAAGGGCTAGTGCCTTTTTTAATAGTTGAAAGTGATTGGAGAGTGACTAACGCCCCTCTCACGCCCACCACTTTCCCAAACACATCCAATCAAAATTTTGAGATATCTATTTTGTTCAACGGAGTTGAAAGTTCCTGAAATAAGGTCTTTTAGGATGATAACCCCCTCAGGACCCTCAGTGTAAGGGTTGTAAGTTATGGCCTGGGATATATAAAGTTTATATAGAAAGTTGTTATAGAAATTTCAAAAGGGGTTCATTTGATTGGAAATTGAAATTACCCTTTTTCATAGTCGAAAGTGAGTAGAGTAATAAACCCCCCTCTTACGGCCACCATTTCCCCAAAAACATTCAATCAAAGTTTAGAGATAGCCATTTTGTTCAACGTAGTTTAAAGTTCTGGAAATTATGTACTTAAGGATGACAAACCCCCCAGAGCCCCAAGAGCATAGGTTCTAAGTTCTGCCCTGGGGGCATATAAGGTTTTTATAGATAGAGTTGTCGCAAAATTTCAAAAGGGGCTCATTCAATTCGAAATTAGGAGGGCTAGTGCCCTCTGTAATAGTCGAAAGTGATTGGAGGGTAACTAACCCCCCTCTCACGCCCACCATTCCTCCAAACACATCCAATCAAAATTTTCATATAGCCATTTTGTTCAACGTAGTAGAAAGTTCTGGAAATTAGGTCTTTGAGAATGACACCCCCCCCCCTCACTCAGGGCAAGGGTTGTAAGTTCTGCCCTGGGGGCATATAAGATTTTTATTGAAAGTTTTGTCGTAGAAACTTCAAAAGGGTTCATTTGATTGGAAATTGAAAGGGTTAGGGTCATTTTTAATAGTTGAAAGTGAATGGAGAGTGACTACCGCCCCTCTCACGCCCACAATTTCCCCAAACACATCCAACCAAAATGTTGAGATAGCCATTTTGTTTAACGTAGTTGAAAGTTCTGGAAATTCGGTCTTAGAGGATGACAACCATCTTAACAGACCTTAGGGTAAGGGTTGTAATTTGTTCCCTGGGGGCATATAAGGTGTTTAGAGAAAGCGTTGTCGTTTCCGAAAGGGCTCACTCGATTGGAAATCGAAAGGCCAAGTGTCCTTTTTAATAGCCGAAAGTGATTGGAAAGCTTGCCATTTCATAGTAAACAGTAAGCAGATTGTTTTGCGAATGGTATGAAGTTTTTCATTTCAGGTCAACTAGAGGAGGTATGAAACGAAATTAAACACTACTATTTTTGTTCAGATTTTTAAAAGGCTTTATGTTGTTAAAAATTGCTAAAAAAATTTCTCCAGCACACAAATAGCAGATCAAACTATAAAGTCTTAAAAAAACCAAAAAGATTTAAAATATAATTTTCTTCTTCCCTGAAAAGACTGTGTCAATATAAAACGAACACAAATTAATTAAAATAAATTTTTTCCACAAAATAAGTTTTCCAAAGAAAAGTAAAGAACTCTATTAAACAAAAAATGAGTAAAATAAAATCAAATAATCTACGAAGCGTGAAACTTCCGCAAATCAGCATCGATAAATAAATGAAACCCAAAACGAAAAGAAATTATAATAAATAACCGAGTCAAACTCAAAACGAGCAGAAATTAACGTAAGTTGTGCTCAAAACCTCTATGTCTTCCCAAGGCCAGAACATAATTTGCACTTTACTGAAAATAATACAAATGAATGTACATTGTCAGTTTAATATACATATACTGATATTTAGTAATCAGAATGTTAATATTATTTGATTTATTAATGTTATAAAAGTAAAAACATATATATTTTTTTCAGTAAAGTGCAAATTATGTTCTGGTCTTGGGAAGGCATAGGGGTTTTGAGCACAACTTACGTTAATTTCTGCTCGTTTTGGGTTTGACTCGGTTATTTATTGTAATTTCTGTTCGTTTTGGGTTTCATTTATTTATCGATGCTGATTTGCGGTAGTTTCACGCTTCGTAGATTATATGATTTTATTTTTTCTCATTTTTTGTTTAATTGAGTTCTTTACTTTTCTTTGAAAAACTTATTTTGTGGAAATTTTTTTTAATTAATTAAAAAATAAGGTGCTGATATTGTGGTATATGATTTTTTTTTAATTTGGTGGCTGTGAAGTTAGAGATAAATTACTGAAGATTATAAATATCATTTTGAAAACGGGGAAGTGCCTATCGATTTTAGGAAAACTCCAACTGAACCGCTCCACAAGAAAGGGGATAAAAGTGAGTGTGTTAACTATAGAGTCATCATATTGGGTTCTGTAGGAGGCAACTTACTTAGTAGCTTATGATGATACTTTTTAGGCTTTGAGATGTTGTAAATAAAGTTTTAAGAGAAGAACATTTTGGTTTTAAGTAGAGAGAGGATGCATCTACCAAATTTTCACTCTTAGACTATATAATTAAGACATGCCTGAGTAAAAGCCCCAGATCCCAGTAGTCCTAGATCCCTAGTAATATATCCCAATAGTCCTCGGTTTTATAAATTTTGAACAAGCAATTGATTCAGTCGATAAAAGACCTTTAGCAAAGATCTTATCCTTGTGCGGTATCAATTGAAAAAAAAACTTTTACCACAAAATAAGTTTTTCAAACAGTTGTGGTAACGAACTATAAGTAAGGAGCGACCCGGCTCAATAGTAACCGAAACTCTAAAAAATGATACCAATACGGAATTTTGATACCAATACATGCATCAAAAGAATCAGATTTTAATACTGATTTCAAATATATAAGTTTCATCAAGTTTAGTCTTACCCGTCAAAAGTTACGAGCCTGAGAAAAATTACCTTATTTTCAAAAAAAGAGAGAAACACCCCCTAAAAGTCATAGAACCTTAATGGAAATCACACTGTCAGATTCAGCGCATCAGAGAACCCTTCTATAGAGGTTCCAAGCTTTTATCTGCAAAAATGTGGAATTTGTATTTTTTTTTTTGCCAGAAGAAAGATCACGGATGCGTGTTTGTTTTTTTTCCAGGGGTGATCATATTGAGCCAGTGGTCCTAGAATATCGCAGGAGGGCTCATTCAAACGAAAATTAAATTTTTGGTGCATTTTTAAGTGACCAAAAAATGGAGGGCAACTAGGCCCCCTCCAACACACATTTTTTTCCAAAGTCACCTGATGAAAATTTTGAGATAGCCATTTTGTTCAGCATGGTCGATTAATACAATAACTATGTCTTTGAGGATGACTTAATCGCCAGAAGAAATTGATCCAGTGGTCCTAGAATATCGCGGGAGGGCTCATTCGAGCCTTCCCACGCCCTTAAAAATCATAAATCATTCGAGAAATCATTCATCATTAAAAATCTTTAGCAACGAATCAATCATTAAAAATCATTCGAGCCCTTAAAAATCATAGAATCTTAATAAAAATCACACAATCAGATTCAGTGTATCAGAAAATACTACTATAGAGGTTTCAAGTTCCTATCTGCAAAAATGGGGAATTTCGTATTTTTTGCCAGAAGAAAGATCACGGAGCCGTGTTTATTTGTTTTTTTATTTTTTTTCTCCAGGGGTGATCGTGCCAACCCATTGGTTCTATAATATCGGTAGAGGGCTCATTAGAACGGATATTAAAAATTTTAGCGCCCTGTTTAAGTTAATAAAAACATTGGAGGGCAACTGGGCCCCCTCCCACGCCCATTCTCTCCCCCCCCCCAAAAAAAAATCTTTTAATCAAAATTTCGAGATAGCCATTTTGTTTAGTATAGTTGAAAGATCAAATAATTATGTCCTCAGGTATAAAATGACCCCCCACAGTCCGTGGGGAGAGGCCTGTAAGTCATGAAATTTGCCCATTGTTTACGCATAGTATTTGTTAATGGGAAGTGGGCTATACAGACATTTTTTTTGGGGGGGGGGGGGGCAGGGGCGTCGTTTGGGAGGGGCAAGGGGGTATTTGCCCCTCCAATAATGTGGAGAAAAATATATTATATAGGTCATGCCACTTGAATATCCGAATTTTGACCCCTCTTGTCCCCCCAATGAAAATGCTGTAGATTCGCTCCTGGGGAGGGGGTGTGCTTGGGGTGGATTTCTATGGGTAGAGTCCTCCTCGGGGAGGGAAATTTCTGGGGGGAGGGTGGTTATTCCAGGGGAAATATTACACTGGGGGATTTGATAGAATTACTATACGAAATTCTTTTTAAGTGTCATACATTCTCTTTACCAAATTTTACATCTGGAGATTTTCCGAGGGAATTATCCAGGGGCTTTTTTCCACGTGTTTTGTTTTCTTGGAAATAATTTCCATAGAGAGGGGCATTTCTGGAGTGAACGAAAAACCGATTAGAGATTAAAGTCTTATTCAACTGAAAGAATGCCAAGGAGAATTTTTTAGGCTGAATCGTCTGCAAGCAATTTTACAGGGAGGGGGATTCTCAGCGAGGATGGAACTGTCTGGAGGGAATTTGACGGGGGGTGCACTTTACATGGGATGAAATTTCTGCGTAGGAGTTTTCTGTGAAAGGGAGGGGTATATTTCATAGAGGGTGAGCCAGATTAACCGGCATTATTTGAAAAACAACAAAATTACTCCATATTTGAAGGGTTGCCCCCTCTTCAATGCCTTACTCTTTACGCTAAACTTTGACTTTTTATTAAAACTGAAACACAGGGTCGTTTCATTAGAAAAAAATCTTTTTTAAAAGTGCTAATTGCTTTAGCGTAAAGAGCAAGGCATTAAGGAGGGGGTAGCCCTTCATATACGGAATTAATCTGCCAAAATTAAAATGCTAATTTTGTTTCAATTTTTCATGTCCGGTGAGCCAAATTCGAACCTGCATTAGTTGAAAACGTCCAGAAATTAAATAAAAAAAAGTTTTTATTTAACTGAAAGTAAGGAGCGACATTAAAACTTAAAACGAACAGAAATTATTCCTTATATGGAAGGAGCTGTCCTTTCCTCAACGCCTCACTCCTTACGCTAATTTTTTTGTGTAAATTTTAACAAAGAGTCAAAATTTAGTCTAAAGAGCCAGGCGTTGAGGAGGGGACAGCCCCTTTCATATACGGAATAATTTTTGTTCGTATTAAGTTTTAATGTCGCTCCTTACTTTTGATTAAATTTTTTTTTTATTTGAGCACAGAGAAGTAAAGAGCTACTTTAAATCAAAACTGAGCAGAAATAAAGCCAAATAAATTTCCAAGGGGAAAACTAACACAATTCACCATTAATAAATAAATAAAACCTAAAATGAACAGAAATTAATAACCAATATAACCGATTAAGATCCGAGACTAGCCAAAACTAAAATGAGCTGACACCGTATACCTTCTAAAGACCAGAATATAATTTGTGCTTATTGAAAAAGATCTTTATTTCGAGCTGAATGTTCCTGTTTCTCATAACATTGGGAAAAAAAGATTGAAAACACCACCATAACCTACATTACCAAAAACAATGAATGTGGATTGACAGTTTAATGTATGCACACTAATGGTTATTCTGGAAAGTCTATAATTTCCCCTCATACCCTTAGCCTTAGTAGTACTAAAATCATAGCAGTACTAGTAGTAGTTGTAGAAGTAGCGTTTTACTAGCAGTAAAATTATTAGTAGTAGCGGTAGTATCAATAGCAGTAGCAGTATGCACATATTACCTTTTAGTCAGTCGAACATACCCCTCATGGCGCCCTTGAAATTTCAGCTTCATATAATAATAATACTAATGTGATATAATATTTATTTATAACCCACTCACATCACAAGATAAATAGTGGAGTAAACACTAAAAAAAAGTGATTCAAAATCAAAACATGTATGGTAAACCATTCCTAAGATATTGATTATACGCCCTTTTCACAATTTGTATGCAATTTGTAACTACGCCTATCCCTACTTGTGGGGAAGGAAGGATTACTGAGAAGTATATCTGTAATGTTCTTAAGGCCTTTGAAAAAAAAAATTTATCTAGTTTAGTTGAGAAGCTAGCACAAGTTCTGTGAATCACATTGCCGAGGCTTGCGATCCATACTAAGCACAGTCTACAAAAAAATTTATTTTGGTCTTTCATTATTGTGTTCGAAGAAAAAAAAAAAGAAAAACGTCTTCATAAGATTTTTCCATCCTCGTAAGCAAGGAAGAGACAGAAATAAAGACTATATGCCTCTTTGAAGTAGCTCATTTTACATCTAGATTTATTTTTTAAAGTTTCGCTAGCCTAGGAAACTTAAAATGTAACTTTTCAAGAAGTTACTTAATTTTTATTCAACCGTCCATTTTTGTGTTTCAAAGTCAGACTTCTCATTTTACTCATAAGTAGATTTCTCCGATACGCTAAATCTGATGACAAGATTTTCATTAAGATTCTTTTACTTTTAGGGGGTGTTTCCCCCTTTTAAAAATCCAGCGAACTTTCTCAGGCTCGTAGCCTTTGATTGGTAACACTAAACTTAATGACTGTTATTTATTTGGAATCAGCATAATAAGCCGATTCTTTTGGTATATCTATTGGTATCAAACTTCCTGTTTCTAGAGTTTTGGTTACTATTGAGCCGCGTCACTCCTTATTTAAACCTGATTAATATGATTGGTTAGTTGGAAAATTGCACAACCATACACATCTTAAGAACCTGAAAAAAGAGGAATTCAATTTTTTATATAGAATACGTTAGTATGCAGCAGTTCAATTTTTGGTAGTAACGGAAACTAAATCTAAAAAATCCGAAAGATAAGCTAAAACCATATGGCACCAAACAGCTTAAGCAGATCATGGTTTCATTCACAGTCCTTGGAATCAACAGATCCTTAATGTTTGAATTTATGTCGACGAAAATTCTTGCTAAAGTAAGCTAATTAGTTTTGCTCATTTATTTTTACGGTTTAACGTGACAACACTGACATAATTGTGGCACTGTTCTAAAAACGTTATAATTTTGAAACAACATGAGGATGCATCTTAGAAAATTCCAGTGTTCAAACATGAATAGACCTATGATGGCTGCAGGTTACATACAAAATATGTTTTCATTTGATGTCCTTTGTGCTTTAAGCATGGAACATATACTGCGTAAATAGGTATCTTTTTAGGTAAATGAAAGTCATTTGTTTTCTAAATGATCGGATAATGCTGTACAATATCTTCAAATGAAACTCTGAATTCACAGAAAGAGAGCACCTTATAAGCAACGTGTGCTCTAGAATTTCGATTAGAATTTCAGAATGGGGGATATTGAGTTATGACACATGCCTGCACAAAAAGGAGGTGGGCGGGTAAAGGCTATAAAAAAGTTTGGGCTCGCAAATAACCTTTTTTTCTAGCTCCCCTGGGGAAATTTTCGCATAAACCCCTCCCCATACCTACACCCTTGTGTGTCATCAGAATTTGTTTTTCTATTTTGTCAGTGGAGTTACGAGCATATATATTTACAGTCCAAGTGTAACTTGATTGCCAAGGGTTCTCATTATAATAAAAATTCTTATGTGGATTATACAACAAGACTAAAAAATGGCGTGACAGTGTTGTCCGTTCTGTTTCAGTAAACATTTCCTGTGGAATTCAAATGTACAATTGAATGTGTGAAATATAGTGACAGTGATAGTTTTTCCGCTACCTTATGCCGTGACTAATGAAGGCCTGAGAAGAAGTTTTGTAATGCAAGTTAGTCCGTTGTGACACCCATATTTGAAAATGTTCTTGGGTTCAAAAATATGCGCTGAACAGATTATCAAACAGTTCGTGTAACGAAGTGTAAGTAAGGAGCGACCCGGCTCAATAGTAACCGATATTCTAAAAAACGGAGTTTTGATACCAATAGATGGATCAGAGAATCATATTTTTATGCCCCTTTCATATACGGAACAATTTCAGTTTGTTTTAAGTTTTTATGTCGCTTACTTTCAGTTAAAAATACTTGTTTTTTTTTATATTTAATAGTGTTAAGAACCGAAGAGATGGATACGAGAAAGGAAATTGGTAAAATTTTGGAGTCAAATGAATGTAAAAGAAACGGGTGAGAAATAAAAAAGAACAATGTTGAAAATTTGCTTAACCCTTTCGCCCCGGAGCCCGTCAAATGACAGGTGGCTAATTTTTGCTCAGTAGATGCTATCTAGTGTGAAAAGTAGTAACTAAAACCATGTTTTTTGAATTCTTGAGACATCCGCCAATCTATTGATGTATCACACGTGTTATTCGGAACATTGCAGTGGACGAAAATTTAATTAGAAAAAAAGTGGGAAAAAGTCTGTTAGAGGTGGGTAATTTTCTAGTTGGAAGTTCAAGTGTGCATATCATTTACTTGTCTACTTTTGTAATATCATTTAAAACTATATAGCCGAAACTAATCAATGAGAGTTCTATTTAGTGACTAGCGCCATCTAGTGGGCTGTCAGAATTTTCACAATTCTGTGTACGTCAAATGACAAGACTGGGACTCTCAGACTGAGGGGCTTACTCCTGTCGAATACTTCTACAAGTTTATTCTGCTTGAGTTTTTTCAGACTATGGCTGAAAAGACGGACTTGTACCACATGAAGGAACACGGTAAAACTACAGCAGTCAGAGGCAAAAGTCTGGCCCAAGAGATACGCCAAATGGTTGGGATCTCAATCCTTATGGGATCCCTGAATCCTTCGTAGATAAGACTTTACTGGAACAAAAAGTACTTTCTTCCCATAGTCGCAAGAACACTTCCAACAGATCCATAACATGAATTACGGAACCATCTTCACTTTGCGTCCGAAGAGGACAGAAACGAAATAATGTGTTATGGAAAGTCAGGCCTGTGTTATCCCTTGTTAGAGCGCGTTGTTTGGACCTTGAAAAGGTGGAAAGCCTATGCATAGACGAGCAGATAACCCCCTTCAAAGGCCAGACGAGGATGAAGCAATACATAAAGTCAAAGCCAACACCGTGGGGGCTGAAACACTTAGTTCTCTGTGGTTCTTCCGGTATCACGTATGACTTTGAAGTTTACAGGGAAATAGTACCCCTATTGGGAAAGAGCACAGAGAAACAGCTGGAGGTTTGGGAGGAGCCATTGTTCATAGTCTGCTGGAGAAGACTGACAAGCATTTCTATCACAAAGTGTATTTCGACAACTACTTTACAACGTTACCACTGCTTGAAAAGATGACAGCAGATGGATCTTGGCAGCAGGAACTATCAGAAAGGGCAGGATAGCTAATGCAAAGCCTGCAGATGAGGAGGATCTTAGGAAGAAAGGACGATGGTCGTGGGACGAAGTTGGTGACATTGAAAAGGGACTCGTCCTTGTGCGTTGGTTTGACAACAGCGCAGTAAACATGGCGTCAAATTATTGCGGTGCAGGTGCAGGTGGAGTAGTGAAAAGGTGGAGTAACGACAAGAAGGAGAAAGTTGATGTGAAAAGACCTTACGTTATTGGTCACTATAACCACAACATGGGAGGAGTAGACAAGCTGGATCATCTCTTGGCCTTGTATCGAATTGAAACAAAGACGAGAAAGTGGACCAGTGTCAGTTTTTGAGTTCCGGAACGAAATTGCAGAAGCCCTGCTCAAGTGTGAATATGAGGAGCATATCTCTAAACGAAGAGCTGGTCGTCCTCACCAGCAACAAGATGCCGAGAATTCTCCGGCTCCTTCGCCGTCCCGACCGATAGGTCGGGACGACAACATGAAAAGTGCCCAAAAGGAAAAAGGGGGGTTTCACGGATTCGTTGTGAGAAATGTGAGGTTGTGCTGTGTCTGAACAAAGACAGGAATTGCTTCAAGATGTGCCATGTTCAATGAGTTTGAAACTTGACTTTGTGCATATGTTTTGTGCCTTTTTCATATTTTTCGTATAAACGAAGTTTTCTTGCTGGTACACCCTTCTAGTCCCATTACTGTCATTTGACAGGGATCGAGATTTCTAAGAATATGTGCCCCGACGGTTTTCTAACAAAGCCATAAGTTTTCTAAGGTCGAAATGAGCCCTATACTAGAAAATCAGAATTTTCCTGTGCAGGTTCAGGGCTGAAAGGGTTAAGAGCAGAGTAAAAGGCTCACAATTCATTTCTTTAAAGAAAATACAAAAACAAAAATAAATCAAAGGAAGAAGCGTAGCTGGTAATTTGAATTTTAGTAGGAGTGACATTTTTTTTTGTCTTGGGGACAGCGCTGTTGTTTCAAGACCTCTGATTAGATCTTGCCATCATGAGCATCAATAAGCTAAGTAACGGGTATATAATATCCCTCTCTGAGTAGACTAAAAACACATATTATGTGCGAAATTTTGTAATGTTCTAAATACATACAGTACTTCTTTCGTAAATTAACCTTAATTTGAAACTTTTCATAATCCTTACAGATAAATTTTAAGCAAATTTATCATGCAAACTTTGTTATTCACTTATGGAATTTTTGGGGGGTTGCATTAACGTTCTAAATACATACAGCAATTTTTTCGTAAATTAACCTTAATTTGAAACTTTTCATAATCCTTACAGATAAAATAAGCAAATTTATCATGCAAACTTCGTTATTCATTTATGGAATTTTTTGGGAGGGTCATTGACGAAAAAAAGTTTTATGCCATCATCTGAAGATGAATTTGAGAACTATGTAAATTATTTCTGGAACGAAACTCAAAGAACGAAAACTCAAATATTGTAAAAATAATACAATCTGTCCATCATACAGAAAAAGTAATGACGAAAGGTTCATTTATTTTAATTTTTTGAACCATTAAAAAAATGTTAAGCATCAAGGACATCACAGATGCCAAGGATTTTCAGGATTCAGGATTCAACAACTTTACTAAAAATGATTCATGCCAGCTTGACGACCGGTTACAAATAAAGCACATATGTGCTTGAAAAACGCAACCAGTACGCATTTACTAAAATTATAAAACTAACCAAATCATCACTGAGATAAACACAAATAATGAACATTAAAAAAAGAGATAATAATAATAATTACTGAATAATATATTATGAAAAAAAAATAAAAACAAAATAAATAATAAAAAAATAATAAAGTAAAACGAATATATTATTAACAGAACAACAAAAAAAAATACTTAATTTGTCCTCTCTCGTCTTCCAGCCCCACACTCACCAACCGCCTGCAAGGAGATGCTTCTTTAACCGGTTTTTAAATTGCGGGACACTTTCCGCTTCTCGAATTGAGTCTGGTAAAGTATTCCAGACCACCGGACCCGAGTGCCTTGCCACATGGCTAGAACGAACCGTACTTCTTGGCTCACGTACCAGGTCTCCAGCGTTTCTCGTAGCATATCCATGATAAAATGAGTTAAAACGAAAAAATTTACTAAAAACATCAGGCGCTAAACCATCCAAACTCTGAAACACAAAAATACCAATCTGAAAATCTCTTATCTGACCTACATTCAAAATCCTAAGTTTCCTAAAAATCGACTCTGTACTTAAAACTCCTGTATCATATTTACCAATTAATTTCATTGTTTTATTTTGCTGAATCTGCACTCGTTTAAAATTGCACGTAAAATTACTAGCCCAAATCATACATCCATAATTTACATACAGAGCAATTAAAGAATGGTATAAAAGAACTAAAATATGAGAAGGTAAAAAATGTGAAAACGTCTTAAAATCCCAAGGCCGCGGGCTACCTTACACGCAACCACATCACCGTGTCTTCTCCAGCTGAGTTTCTGAACGAGAATGAATCCTAGGTAACTCACTTCCTTAACCCGCTTTAGTACATCACCATTTATTGCTATTTCACTGGGAAGATTTGGAGATACACCAGTCGGACTAAACCGAATATAATTACTCTTTGCTGCGTTAATGCTAAGTAAGTTAATGCCTACAAAGTAACTCAACCCTTGCAGAGCTCTCTTTGCTATCTGGACCAATTCTTCAAGAGTCTTCGCTGCCAAAACAAGTGCTGTATCGTCGGCGAAAGATGTCATAGACGCACCTGGAATATAAAACCGCATACTGTCAACGTACACTAAATACAACAGGGGTCCTAAGACGTAACCCTGGGGAACTCCATAAGAAACAGGGAAAAACTTAGAAAACTTCTCCCCTAGATTTACCCTAACTGACCAACCATTTAAATATGAACTAAACCAATCCAAACATCTCCCTTTTACACCCAAATCCCTTAACCTATCCAATAAAATACTAAAATCAACGGTATCAAAGACTTTTTTAAAATCTATAAAAATACTTATACAATATCCACCCTTTTCCCAAGCTAAATTAACAATTTTTTAAAATATGTTGTACAGCATGCGAAGTTGAATGGCCCTTCCGGAATCCAAACTGGCCATCATACAATGCATGCAGGCTCGTGAGGTGATCATAAAGTCTTCCTCGGTTAAAGACCTCGGCTTGACCGTCCTCACTGCAGAATAAAACTGATAAAAATACAAAAATCAAACCTTAAAATAAAAACACCAAACTAAAATTGGACGACCCTTTCCTAGTAACGATGAAAGGGTAACTGAATAAAAAACATATGTCTAAATGGCATTTCAGAATTTCATTTTGCACAAAGCACTCGCTGATCGCTTTCCAGTTTGACTATTATCGGAGACTCTATTCGATTGCACAATATAACTTTGTGGATGTATGTAAAAACGATCAGAATTAATAATTTTGTCATAAATGGGACTTAGAAAAATTTCTCCAGTGTCCCTATTGAGAGCTACCTTTTGGTGAATGTGCTTTTTTATTAAGTCCCATTTATGACAAAATTATTAATTCTGATCGTTTTTACATACATCCACAAAGTTATATTGTGCAATAGAATAGTCTCCGATAATAGTCAAACTGGAAAGCGATCGGCTTTTAAGAGTGCTTTTCGCAAAATGAAATTCTGAAATTCCATTTAGACTCGTGTTTTTTATTCAGTTACCCTTTCACCGTTATTAAATAAAAAAAACAAGTTTTTTTAACTGAAAGTAAGGAACGACGTTAAAACTTAAAACGAACAGAAATTATTCCGTATATGAAGGGGGCTGTCCCCTCCTCAACGCCTCGCTCTTTGCGCTAAAGTTTTTTTATTGTTTAAAAAATAGAGTTGTGAGAAAGTCAAACTTTAGCGTAAAGAGCGAGGCGTTGAGGAGGGGACAGCCCCCTTCATATACGGAATAATTTCTGTTCGTTTTAAGTTTCAACGTCGTTCCTTACTTTCCGTTAAAAAAACCTTTTTTTTTAATTTAATTTTTGAACGTTTTTGAATTAATTCAGGTTTTGATTTTGGCTCACCGTACATGAATAATTAAAACAAAATTTGTATATTAATTTTACTTTTATTTGGTTAAATGGATTTCTCGAAACTTGTTTAATTTTATTTACGAACGTTTTTATTAGTAATAAATATACGTAACTTACGAATTAACTTACGTAACGAACTTCTATATTCCTAAATTCTTAACACGTATATTAGGGGGTTCGCCCCCTAGTCAATACCCTGCTCTTTAAGCTAAGGTTCGAATTTTTTTCAAATTCTTTAAAAATGACCCCTTAATCACAATCAGTTGATCAGTTGAAATCAGTTGAAAAACTTCTTTTTTTATTTAATTTCTGATCTTTTTCTTTAACAATGCTGGGAAATCCGGCGCCCCCTTCATAGCAACGTCCCTTCCCCCATGAAAACTTCCTTCATGGAAAGATCCTCCCATATAACCCCCGATCCACCCCTCCCCCCCATCTACCAAAAAAAATCCCCCCTGAAAACGTCTGTATACTTCCCAATAACCAATACTATATGTTAACATTGAGTAAAGTTCATAACTTTCAGCCCTCCCTCCGAGGACTTTGAGGGATTAAGTCATCCTAAAAGACATTTTTATTATATTTTCGACCATGCTGAACAAAATGGCTATCTCAAAATTTTGATGGGGTGACTTTGGGAAAAAAAATTAGCGTGGGAGGGAGCCTAGTTGCCCTCCATTTATTTTGTCACTTAAGAAGGCCACTAGAACTTTTAATTTCCGTTCCATTGAGCCCTCTCACGATGTTCTAGGACCACTGGGTCGATACAATCACCCCTGGAAAAAAAACAAATAAACACGCATCTGTGATCTTTCTTCTGGCAAAAAATGCAAAATTCAACATTTTTGTAGATAAAAGCTCGAAACCTCTACAGTAGGGTTCTCTCATACGCTGAATATGATGGTGTGATTTTCACTAAGGTTCTATAATTTTTAGGGGGTCTTTCCCCCTTTTTTTCAAAAATCAGCCAAATATTCTCAGGCACGTAACTTTTGATGGGTTTTACTAAACTTGATGAAAGTTATATATTTGAATTCAGTATAGAAATCTGATTCTTTTGATGTATCTATTGCTATCAAAAACCCGTTTTATAGAGTTTCGGTTACCATTGAGCCGGGTCGCTCCTTACTTACAGTTCATTACCACGAACTGTTTGACTACGAAAGGGTCGTCCAATTTTAGTTTGGTGTTTTTATTTTAAGGTTTGGTTTTATATTTTTATCATTTTTATTCTGCTCTAAGGACGGTCAAGCGGAGGTCTTGACCGAAATATTTGCATAATTTTTCAAAATTTTCACTGGCTGTTAATTGTCCTCGTTTTCTTCCTTTCTTCGCGATTTTTTGTTTTACTATCATTAGAAGACTTTGGAAACCTTCTGTGAATTCCTCATACGACGCACTTGGAGGTTTATAAACTACTGATAGGATAATTTTTCTCACACCAAGCCTCATACCAATCTCAATTTCAATAGAAAGTGTTTCTACCTTACCTTCTCTCCAGACATCAAGATTCTCCCTGGGCTTCCAATTAAGTGAATCACTTACTATCAACCGACCGAGTCCACCGCGGTTCATTGAAGCTCTACTCCTCGTGGTAAGCTGATAGCCAGGAAAATTAAAAGACGAGAGAGGACTATCCTGACTCAAAAATGTTTCACAAAGGGCCATAACATGGAGATTCCTACATTTCAAAAGAAAATCAAATATCTCATCATACGAAGAAGTAAGGTGGCAGTTCCACGAACACGCATTAAAACCAGCATTTTGCATAATTCCAAGATAAGAAGAATCACAATATTTACTAAACTGCAAAGGTCTATAACTCACTGTAGACTCTTCATTCGCCAAATCCGAAAGTAAATAACTATCAATATCAAACGGGCCACTTTCCAACTGGCTCAGCCTCGATGTGGTACCGATTGGTACATCACACATATTTATATCTAATAAACACTTTCATAACTTTCAATTTGAGAAAAAAAAAAGAAAAAAAGGCGCAGTTGAGATCTCGGAACAGGTAAATAGAAATAAATAAAAAGAGAACAAAACATTGCCAAACAATAAACCAAACCTACAACATAACCACAAGCAATTAAAATCAATCCGCCAGTGACCAAATCCTGCGAGCAATGGTGTCTGTTGGGAGTTTTGCAAGAATTAGCCCACGATCAGACCAGACATTTCGCACTCCAAAACTATCCCTTGCCGTATTCAGAATGTCCCGACGGCGTTTCGTTAGGGCCTCAGAGACGAAAATGCCAGAATTAGCAAGTTTAGTTTTGCTCTTGAAAACTTTCTTTGCCATTTCGCTGCTTCTCAATTTCACAAACACCGGTGCAACATCTCTTTGGCCTTGTGCAGTAGAATTATTTAAACGGTAGCGGTAAATACCCTGAATGTCATTTTGCGAAAAACCGGTAACTCTATTTTGTGTGTTATGATATTCATAGTTGTTGCTTTCAAATCTTCACCCGGTAATTGCTTCACATCGTTGAAAACTAGGCTATCTAGAAGCTTTTCTTGTTCAAAATCATCTATTCTACTTTCCATCTGTTCCACGCAATTTTCCAACCCTTGAACTTCTGCTTTCAAACTTTTGTATGACTGTAATATGCTCTGAAACTTTGGTGAAAACTCAAGGGACACTGAGGCATAGATTTCACTAATTATCGTCTTGCACTATTGTTTTAGGGAATCCCCACTTTTCTGTTGTTTATCCCCGCACTTTTCTAAAACCTTCTCAGAAATAATAAAAACTCCGAGGTTGCCACAGACCCATTTTTTCACTTTGATATTGTTACTTTGATACCAGTTTTTATACTCTGATGAACACTTGATTTTTTTTTAAGTTTGATTCTGAAATAAGGATTTTTAAAAACTTGAAACTTTTTGCAATCAAAAGCGAACAAAAATTAATTAAAAAAAAAACTTTCCGAAAAATAAGTTTTTCAAAGAAAAGTAAAGGCTATTTTAAACTTGAGCCCAGCAGATACAAATACCTTTTAAAATTCAAACTCAATACGACCAGAAATTACTATTAAAGAATAAATGAAACCCAAAACGAACAGAAATTAAATAAGCAATGATAGCAAAACATACAACAAGTAACAATATAAATGAACCAATATATCTTAAAGCGAGTAATGCTTAGATTGAATATGAAAATCAAGCTTAAAGCGAAAAAAAAAATTCCTATCGAAGTATAAATGAAACGAACAGAAATTAAATAAACAATCAATGCAAACAAACATACAATAGATATTAATGTAAATTAATAAATAAATCTTAAAACGAGTGAAACTTAAATTGAATATACAAATCAAGCTTGAAACGAACAAAAATCGCTACAAACAAGAGTTTGGGTATGACCTCCTTCTCTCACTGTAAAAGTCTAAAACCTACTGCGTCATTGGCGCTTTACTGAAAACTATTTGCGTCTTGAACAGTCTTGGAAAGTATAAACAACATCAAACTGAATATTTGATGTATAACGATGTTAATTGGTGAAAGATCCATCAGTTCAAGAATTTACTTCATTGTAATTTTATTTTTATTTTCAATGCTGTAAGAACTGGAAAAGAAAACATTTGTAATATAATTCGTTTTCAGTTAAGCGCCAATGACGCGGTGGGCTTTTGGTTTTTATTTACAGTTAAGAAAGGAGGCAGTATCCAAACGCTTGTTTGTAGTGAAACTATATCCGTCTTGAACAACTTTAAAAAGAGCTAATAAATTAAACTAAATATTTGATGTATAATGATATTAATTGCTGAAAGCTCATCAGTTCAAAATGTTACTATGATTTTAATGTTTATTTTCAATATTAAGTACAAAAGAGAATATTTTTCATAAAATTGGTTTTCAGTAAAGGGCCAATTACGCAGTAGGTTTTAGACTTTTACAGTGAGAGAAGGAGGATACCCAAACTCTTGTTTGGAGTGATTTTTGTTCGTTTCAATCTTGATTTGCATATTCAATTTAAGTTTCACTCGTTTTAAGATTTGTTTATTCATTTACATTAATATCTATTGTATGTTTGTTTGCATTGATTGTTTATTTAATTTCTGTTCGATTTAAGTTTCATTTATGCTTCAATAGGAAAATAAATTTTTTTTTTTCGTTTTAAGCTTGATTTTCATATTCAATCTAAGCATTGCTCGCTTTAAGATCTATTTATTCATTATATTATTACTTGTTGTATGTTTTTTCTATGATTGTTTATTTAAATTCTGTTCGTTTTGGGTTTCATTTATTCTTTAATAGTAATTTCTGGTCGTAAAGTTTGAATTTTAAAAGGTATTTGTATCTGCTGAGCTTAAGTTTAAAATGGCCTTTACTTTTCTTTGAAAAAAGTTATTTTTCGGAAAGTTTTTTTTAATTAATCTAGATAACACTTACCCACGGGTCTCCATCACGGCATTCATTCGACTGTCTATAGCCGTTGTGTACCATTAAGTGAAAAAGTACCGCAGTTAATACGAAACAATAGTAAAAAAAGAGAAAAACGAGGATTATACTACAAAAAAATTCAAACCTTAAAACAAAGCACAACTAAAACTTGAAGACCCTCTCCATGTAACGGTGAAAGGGTAACCCTTTCATCGTTACACGGAGAGGGTCATCGAATTTTAGTTGTCTTTGTTTTAAGGTTTGAAAAAAATTTTTTTATAGTATCCTTGGATTTTTATTAGTAATTTTAATGTTATTATCTTGCAGTGGGGACGGTCAAGTGGAGGTCTTGACCGAAATATTTGCATTTTAGTCCATACTTTTCACTGGCTTGTATAATCCTCGTTTTTCTCTTTTTTTTAATATTGTTTCGTATTATAATGATTAGCCAGTGTGGTCTCAGAAATTATTTAGTACCGCAGTTTTTTATCATTTAGGGTTTTAATCATTGTAGGAATTTATTTATGCTAGTCTTTAGTTTAATATGGCTCGTTATTTTTATTTGAAAAATTGTTTTGGAAAGAATCTTTTTAATTAATTTAAGGAAAGCGCAACAAAAATTGATTTTTTTTGTTATCTAAATTTTCAAAGTTCCGATATTTTCAGCACAGATTTTCATTACTCATCATTCAGGAAAGGCCTGATACATCTACGCAAGAAAAAAAAAATCAAACCAAAAGTTCCCAAACACAAAGAGAAAGTAGCTTTTGTGTCGGCTCCACCGAAGCAGGTAATTACCCTTTTTCAAACCAAACGGTAAACAACTACGAGCGTAGAAATACCATAAAATGATAACAACAAAATAAGCTAAGTGTTAAAAAACAAAATTACAGTATTTAGACGAAGAGAGCCGTCGTTTACCCCCCCCCCCCGCAAAAAACATCCCTTAAGGAAAATAACCTAAGGAGAATAACACCTCACGGAAAATACCCCCCCATAAAATACTTACCCGGGGAAAATCTCCCCCCCCCAAAAAAAAAATATCTCTTGCAGTTGGTTAGTCTCCAGTCACTTTCGTCTTATAAAAAAAGACTAGAAATGCTTGGGGATTATCAAACAATTTGTACCTCCATCCTCCTGTCGTCTCTCCCTTAGAGCTGATTCTGTATTTATTTGAAGGCTCAATGAGAGCTGAGATGTTTTGGCATCAAAATGCACCCTTTGAGGTATCTCCCTCTCTTTTTAGCTATAAAACAATCAGATAACCCCATTGCAGAAGTTTCAGTTCCTTTTAAGTTTTTGTTTTATTTGTCTATTGCTCACAGATAGTATTTGTCATTGGGAAACATACGGAAATTTTTTGTGTGGGGGGTTTGCTGGAGGCTCTTTCATGAGAAGAAAGTATTTTCACAGAGGGGGGGGCAAGATTTACACATAAATTCTACTTTTCCACTTCCCTTAGAACTTCTCAACTCAACTAAAAAGTAACACGACTCAAAGAAAGATTTTTATATTTTGAAACCCATAATTTCCGCAACGGGGGTATTTTCCAGGTGATAGGGCTCCATGAGTGGAGGAGGGAAACTTTTCCGCTGGGAAGGGGGTAAACGCTTAGACCCGTAGAAAGTGACAGGGTGAAGGAACCCCCATTAACAGACATAAAAAAGAGAAATAAACCTGGAGTTAAGAGTTTATGACGTCCGATTTTCTTTGTTTTTGTGACAACAAAACAGAGCATTTTTATAAATCATCTTGACAGTAATTTATATAAAGAGTTAAAAAAGCAAACAATGCCAACAAGGTTGAACATGTAAAGATTCTAACTTATGTTTTACCCATTGTAAGGACGGTGGTTGAGTTGCACGAGGGTTCAGTTACACGAGGGTTCAGTTGCACGGTGGTTCGGTTGTACGGTGGTTCAGATGCACGGTGGTTCGGTTGCACGGCGGTTCAAATGCACGGTGGTTCAGTTACACGGTGGTTCAGTTACACGGGGGTTTTGTTAAATGGGGTTGAGTTGCACGGGGGTTGAGTTGCACGAGGGTTCAGTTAAAGGGGGTTCATTTGCATTAGGGTTCAGTAGCATGAGGGTTCAGTTGCACGGGGGTTCAGTTGCACGGTGGTTCAGTTGCACGGTGGTTCAGTTACAGGGGTTCAGTTACTCGGGGTTCAGTTACACGGTGGTTCAGTTGCACGGTGCTTCAGGTGTACGGGAATTCACTTGCACGGGTGTTCAGTTACATGGTGGTTCAGTTACACGGGTGTTTTGTTAAATGGGGTTGAGTTGCACGGGGGTTGAGTTGCACGAGGGTTCAGTTACACGAGGGTTCAGTTGCACGGTGGTTCAGTTGTACGGTGGTTCAGAAGCACGGTGGTTCGGTTGCACGGCGGTTCAAATGCACGGTGGTTCAGTTACACGGTGGTTCAGTTACACGGGGGTTTTGTTAAATGGGGTTGAGTTGCACGGGGGTTGAGTTGCACGAGGGTTCAGTTAAAGGGGGTTCATTTGCATTAGGGTTCAGTAGCATGAGGGTTCAGTTTCACGGGGGTTCAGTTGCACGGTGGTTCAGTTGCACGGTGGTTCAGTTACAGGGGTTCAGTTACTCGGGGTTCAGTTACACGGTGGTTCAGTTGCACGGTGCTTCAGGTGTACGGGAATTCACTTGCACGGGTGTTCAGTTACATGGTGGTTCAGTTACACGGGTGTTTTGTTAAATGGGGTTGAGTTGCACGGGGGTTGAGTTGCACGAGGGTTCAGTTAAAGGGAGTTCATTTGCATTAGGGTTCAGTAGCATGAGGGTTCAGTTGCACGGGGGTTCAGTTGCACGGTGGTTCAGTTGCACGGTGGTTCAGTTACAGGGGTTCAGTTGCTCGGGGTTCAGTTACACGGTGGTTCAGTTACAATGGAACCATTGCACAGTGATCTCGAAGCTTGGCAACCCTCGATGAAATTATAGCCTAGTAAAAATTTACAGAGCATTTACACTGAATTCTGATTTTTTGAAAATACTTCTCGGTTTGGTCTGTTTTGTTGGGCTTTTTTGGATTGAAAAAACCTCTACCTATTTATGGGATGTCTTCCCGTAGTAGCAAAGGCTAATATCTGTAGGCAAAAATATATAATGAGTCGGAGGTAATAGGCTTGAGTAGGGAGGCATCTATAGATTCGGGGGGAACAACAGGGGTGAACAAGTTCACACGCCTATTTCTAGACCAATCAGAGGGCTACAATACGCCCAGTACAAGACCACACGCTCATTGAATCCGACCTGGTGTTACATCAGAGCATATTTCTAGGAATTTCAACATTGGATTTGTGCAATCAGCATTGGATTTTACGTAATTTTTTTGTCGAAGTAAACCTACGTATTATCTGTTATGTCACAATGCCACCTTGAGAAATTGCTTATATTGTTTACGCTTCAACCTAAGATAGCAGTTCTTTTGAAACCTTTGAGGAACAAACACCAAATGAAATGGAGAATTTAGATGATATTGTTACGCAAATATATATCGAAAATTTTTGTTATAAATAATTAATGGAGATATTTGGGTACTATTGCATTATTTTGGAGACACATGAAAAAAAATACAAGTATAGTTAACAGAATAAAGAAAGAATGAAAAATACTTTAGAAACAAATTGCAATTCCTAAAAGATATTGTATTCAAAAGCGCTTATTGATACCTACTAAATTAGCTTTGGGTTTCCTCTGTCTAGTAAGGTATTGCGTATTTAATATATGCTGTGCTTTACCCCACCCCTAATCTGCAAATATGTAGTCCAATTTTTTTTCTAAACTATTATATTTTCATCATATTCTGTTTTACTTCATTAGCATTAATCAGACTTCATTTCTCACGTTTGTTCCAGCTAACTGATAATTATCGATCCTTTCTTCATAAAGTGATGTGTAGCTGCATGATTTTCAACTCTAATAACTTTTTTTCATTGAACTATTATTTTTTCCCTCTTCGACATATGCTTAAGGAAAAACGTGTTCGCATTGTAATAATGCAGAATGACAATATCTTAATGAAAAATATCTTTTTTTATGTAAATAATTTGCCATACAATACTATAACAAATAAAGGAGCCTAACATTGTATAAGAATCATCATATTTTTAGCTAGTTTCAATGATAAAACTCCCTCCAAAGTTGAAAAATATGAACAGCTCTTAGTTAGTGTTTTACTTCATTAGCATTAATCAGACTTCACTTCTCGCCTGTGTTCCAGGTAATAGATAAGAATTGATTCTTTGTTCAAAAAGTGATGTGTAGCTGCATGATTTCAACTCTGATCATTTTTTTTTCATTTTAACTGTGATTTTTTCCCTCTCTGACATATGCTGAAGGAATAATGTGTTCACATTGCAATTATGCAGAAAGACATTATCTTAATGAAAATATCAATTTTTTATGTATTTAATTTGCCATACAATATTATGCTAAATAAAAGTACCTAACAGTGCATAAGAATTATCAACTTTTAGCTAGTTTCAATGATAAAAACCACCCAAAAGTTGAAAAATAACAACAGCTTTTAGTTAGTTTCATGAATAAAACTTCCCCCAAAAGTTGTAAAATGTTAGCGGGTCCCCTCTAGGACATATGCTTATCAATCAATCAATCAATCATTTTATTAATACTACACTCTATTACAAACGTAAAGAAAAATTATTTGTCCAAAGAAGCTTGGCTTGTTGTGGGCCAAGCTTAAGGAATAATGTGTTCACATTGCAATAATGCAGAATGACAATTTCTTAACGAAAAATTTCGTTTTTTATGTATTTAATTTCCCCTACAATATTATAATAAATAAACGCACCTAACGGTGTATAAGAATTATCAACTCTTAGCTAGTTTCATGAATAAAACTCCTCCCAAAAGTTGTAAAATGTTTTCCTTTAAACTATAATTTAATTTCTTTTCAAGGACGTTTTTTGAAGAATATGCCCCTCCCGCTGAAAAAAAGGCCCGGATTGAGGATGAGAATAACTCACGCCCTTCAGTAATTAAATACACCGGACCCTCGACGTCATATATACAAGGCAAGAATACCATCTATGTCAATACAAGGACCAATATGCAAGACAGCGAATTGACTAAGGACATAATGATCTCACAAAAAGCAAATAATGTAAGTTTTAAATTTAACGATGTTTCTCGTAAATAGACTAGCAGTCAAAAACGGCAAATTCTCCCTTTTTTGGCACTATTGACAACTGAATAACATCAAATAAAAAAGTGATATGTGCTTGTCACATGGTTGGCATGGGCTAACACTACCATTCAATTATTACATCAACCTATAATTCTAAATCAAAACCACTTTTAAAAGTATTTCCGGTTTAAAACCAATCATTTCAACAAGAACCAATCAACTGATTTTTGTGTAGATTAAAATGAATATTCGTACAAATAGCTCGTAAGTTAAACAATTTGCCCTAGTTTTAAGAATGTATTTTATTAAGGGGGGAGGGTAGATGTTGCTTATGATAAATATTTTCATATGGTATTTGCTTTTCATTTTGAGTACATTAAGATGAAACTATGGTGTGTGATTTTCATTATATTAATATGGACAGCAGCACATTATTCGCTGCTTAATTATTTTTATATTATTTATTATTTTTCTTTCCACTAGGTTACTTACTAAGAAAACTAAGATACTATATTGAATATCGCAAATTTATGACTATTATATTGCTAAAATGTGCTTCTATTACGTATCTTGCATGATTAAGATGAAACTATGGTGTTTGTTTTTCATTGTTTTAGTATGGGCAGCAGCACATTATGCGCAGCTATATTTGTCATTTTTCTTTCTAGTAGATAATTTGCTATGAAAACTAAGAAGGTATAATGAATAAGGCAAATTTATTAGTATTATAATTTAGTATGGACAGCAGCAACACATTATGTGCTGTTATATTTTTTTCTTCATTCCACTAGATAATTTGCAGTGAAAACTAAGAAGATATAATGAATATTGCAAATTTAAGAGTATTATAATTTAGTAAGGAGAGAAGCACATTATGCGATGCTATATTTATTATTTTTTTCTACTTGATTATTATTATTGAATAACTATGTGTACGTGTGTGTGTGTGGGTGGAACAGTGAACTAACCCAATGACACTAAATGCACACAGATATTGCTATTGCCACTATGTTTGTTTTTTATTTATTATAGTACATATGTTTTAAATGATTTGAAAATATAGTCACTAATAATCCAATTTTCAACTTTAAAGATGATAGGGTGTTTTATACACTTTGAAAATAAGTGTCTATTTTCCTTATAGGTTAGAACGGATTCATCTGTACCTTTTCCCCCACCTGAAGAAAAAGGTCATGAACTATGTGATCGCATTCACAAAACGGTTTCAATTGAAGCATCAATGCAATTTCGTGATATTCAGATCGCCATTGGAACATCACCTATCGACGAGCAGTACGGTAAATTTTTATGGGGATGTGATGGTAGTGATAATTTAGATGGTATACCTGCTGGTGTTATTGACGACACGGAGTGGGCAGATAATTTATTAGAAGAATATTTCAGTGTTGATAATAATTCTTTAGATGTAGACGCTAGCACAGTTGAACAAAGCAATGAAGTTAGCTCAAAACAGGATTTACTAGAGAGTGATTTACCTTCGCTGAGTCCTAGCACCATACAAATTTTAGATAATTTTAGTCGGGAGTTAAATGTGATCCCCCCCCACAGATTTAATGAGTATAACCCCTTGGCTGAGTCCTAACAACATACAAATTTTAGATAATTTCAGTCGGGATTTAAATTTGATCCCTCCCCCCACAGATTTAGTGAGTATAACCCCATTTCAATCGACTTTAATTGAAGAACGTTTGCACTGATTCTCTTAGTCCTCACACGTTAGAGGCTATGTTAAGCGAACTGGGGGGATTTCACTCCACACACCAGCCCTATTGTTGAACAAAGTGGGGGAGGGAGAGGAAGAGTAGGTAGTGATAATATACAATTCTCACCGCTACCCGAATTTCAGCAAACAAATTCAATTCTGAATACAATAGACGTTTTCACTGCAAGTTTTGGCGATCCTTTTAATACACTGATGGCAGGAAATATTATAAGCGGCCCTATAAGTATTATTCATACATATGTTGAGAAGATTCGAGCACTTCTTGAGCACCAAACTCAACTGTGGGGGGACAAGGAAGCATAAAAGCCTCAATTGTTTTAAAAATATTCTTATTAAACAAAAATCACGGTGAGGTCTACAATCATTATGTGCACACTGAAATTTTGGTGCTGTAAACTCACTTGGAGAATTATGAGACTGTTTTCATGCAATGGGTGGGCAATGTTGTCACGCATCTGGACAATAATAATGAGAATGGTAGTGGTTCAGTGGTTTTATTTGTTGAAAATTTAAGTTTAAATATATGTATAAGGAAAAAAGATTTTATTTTAAGAGGGGGCATACGGAGGAGGGTATAATTTTAAAATATAATCCTGATTTAGAAGGATGTCAGGGTGTCCAAAAAATCTGTTTCGAAACAGAGCAAAAGTGTTTCATGTACACATTTCTCATATCGGCTTTCCGACCCCTGAAAGATAAAGCTTCTTAGAAAAATTTAGATCAGTGGGCAGTGCATGGAAAAGAAGGGTCTGATTTTCCCCGAGCAGATTTCACTTTTTAATAGATAAATTTCTTGTAACACTCAAAGGAATCGATATTTTTGAACGGCAAACACGCATTTAAAGATTGGTGTTACAGTGCTACAATATGAAACGGAATTTGAAGAGGAGATGTGTTCTAATAAAAAAAGATTAATATTCCCCATAAGGGCCCTATTTATTGAATCAGTGAAACACTGGGTTTGGCTGTTGTACACAGCACCTAGTGAACCCAATTCAATTGGTCATTTCAATCCAATTACGGATATTAGTGAAGTTCTAGGGGAGGGTAAGAAGGGGTGCGGGTTATATTACTATTGCCAAATGTGTTTGTCTAGATGTCGTAGTGATTAAAGCTAGAGAATCACATGAAACATTGCAAAAGGCACTGCTATCAATCGGTGGAGACAGTTGGTGGTGACCAGGCAATTTTACAATTTAGAAATTTCCAGAATAAACTTATGCAAAGTGATAAAATAAGTTTAGACCGTGAGGCCAAAATCACAGATGTGAACGACCCCCAATATCAAAATCGTATCGAAGAACATCAAGCTATTGCAGTTTCCTCTGCCCATGCGCAAAGAGACAACAGTAACACTATGCGTCTCTTAGAAATAGTTGAGGTATTGGACGAGGAAATATGCATGGTCATAGCATTGACTAAATTAATTGTCACAGCGAATGGTGCATTTCCCCGCTTGAGACATACACACTACCCAATGATTCTATCAGAAGAGGATCATCTGGCAATTAAAAATAGGAAAATATTTTCGGTATGTAGGGGGGAATTTGAAGACGGGACTAAGGGGAAAGGAACTAGGGGAAAACAGACTAAGGGGGGAAAGGGAAAGTTAGAGGCCATGATCATTTATGGCAGGAAATATCATGAGGGGGTAGTAATATTCGTGGCGTAGCACACAAATCGTGCAATGTGAATGTGAGCCAGCAGTTCTTTATACCTGTTTTTATTCACAATTCAAATTACGATTTGAAATTTATTTTACCTGCTTTGGCACGTATGCACAGGGAGGGGGTTGCATATAGCCCATGGTTAGATAACTCATTTACCTATAATATTATACCCAAATCAGCTGAGAAGTTGTTGCTTTTAGAACTCAAGTGGCAAACAGTGTATAAAGGGCAAACGTGTTGGAATAAAATCCGCTTTTTAGATTCTTATATTTTTTCCCCAAAGCTCTCAGCCAACTAATTCAAATGCAGAAAAGTGACAATTTTGATAGTTTCTCTCTGCTTAAACAGCGCTTTCCCGACAATGAAATATATGTCTTACTGACTTGTAAAGGCACATATGCAAACGGTTATTACAACTTTGGTGCAAGGTTAAGGGAGACGAAACTCCCTCCCCCATTGAAGCATTCTATAATTAACATACCGATAGTGAAAGCACTGTCGATGAATGTGAATTTGCAAAGAGGGTATGGGCTAAGAGGGGCTGTAAAAATGGTTAGTATTATTGTAGAATGTACTTGGCAAGCGATGTATTAACTCTTTTAGATATTGTCTACAAGAAAACAGACCAAATTTATTCGGAATTCCAATTGTTCCAAACAATTTGGAACACCAAATTGTTTTTCAACACGACACCTAGTGATAGATTTAATTCTAAAAATCAGTAGGGAGGAAATAGGTTTGATCACCAATGTGGATCAACACTTATTTGTAGAAAGATCTATGAGGGGGATATGTTTTCCACGGAGATCGTGTCTTAATAACTGATCCAAGTGGGTAGAACTCTGTTGATGGTGAAGGGTGTAAACTCCAATCCTGTTTTTCTGGACATGAACTCACTATAACCCTTGGCAATGTCTCACTATAGTTTACCGTGTGGCAATTCCAAATGGCTTGAAAATCCTTGTGCGTTAGATTTCCCAGACATTCACACTGTCAAGGAAAATGGCCCTCAAGGATTTTTTTTTTAAATTGACGGTCACATACCAATGGAACTAAACAACTCTATCAAAAATTTTGTTTTTCCGTATGTAAATAGACCGGTGTCCAAAGACTCTTTGAGTCCAAAGACTCTTTGAGGATACGGGCATGTATTGGACCCCCTCCAAGCAGAAACTAATTGCAGATCTGGACCCGAAACCGAATATTGTTGTTTACCATGTGCTATTGCGATGGCTGGTGACCAATGGTATCAGGATTACAAAGATACACAGAGCCCTGAAATTCGATCAGAAAACCTACTTGAAAACGTTTATTGACACTTTTGTCAGTCAACTTGCACAGGCAAAAAGTAAATTTCGAAAAGAAATGTACAAACTTATTTTAGATTCCGCTTTTGGGAAAATGTGTGAAAGCGTACAAAACAGATCTCGTTGTGACGTCGTAACCTGCCCCACAGAATGTGCTCGAATCGTTGCCAATTCTAAATTTACAACATTCACTGTCATACACCCGAATATGGTTCTCCAACACAGAAAAAAAAGAAATGTTGTTCTGAATAAGAATATTGCAGGAGGGAGTTCAGTACTGGAATTTTTCCAAGAAACTCATATTGTCATTCTTTTACAATGTGTGTAAGGTACAATTGCCAAGGGAGTGGGAAGTTCAAGTGTACTATGGAGACAAAGATTCTTCATTGTTAAAAGTTAAAACCGAGAATTTGTTAGAAGATTTGGAAAATTGCGCCCACATCAGCTCACAGATGGATTACACGAATTGGAATGAGAGCTTCTACCTCGAGTTGGTGAAACGTCAGGCCCCCAATCAATTGTTAATGTTAAAATCGGAGTAGGGGAGCGATTTAGTACCCAATGGGGTGTTCCCCGGTCCAAAAGTATACTGTGTGGAAACACACGATAAGGATGTGTAACACGCGTGTAAAGGGGTGCCTACACACTTTGTAAAAAATAATTTCGACATGAGTGTCTACAGAAACTGTGTGAAGAGTAGTCTATTGCCAAGAGCAAAAGTAATGGCAATTCGCTCATTACAATTTAAAAATTATACTGTTAGGGGGGGGGGGGAAATGCCATGTCTTGCATATCCGACAAGGTCTATGTGCTTGGGGATGGCGTGAAGGTACTCCCCCTTGGTCACTACTGTATTTCAGATTGAGTTGAATGTATGGACTATCGAAAACAACTCGGTGTGATAAATTAACTTAAATCAAAAATAATAGTACTTGGTGGGTGTGTTTTTTTTCGGAGGACAACAATTTCCCATATAATATGCATTCTATTTTCGTTGCCATCATCATCTTCATCGTCATCATTTAACTTTCACTGCTGCTGCTATTGTATACAGAGTTTTTTTCCGCCACAGTGGCCCACACTTTCCAGCCCAGCCCCAGGGGATGGGGATCCCAACCCGCCCCTGAGGGGGGGGGGGGGATTCTCATTGTCTAAATGTTGTAAATAGTGTTTTATATTCTATTAGTCTACAATTGTGTTCAACTGTGCTGCTACTGTTGCTATTGCTGTTGCTGTATTTAAAATACATGTTGTTCTTGTTGTCATTGCCAATAAATGAAAAATATTAAATTGTTCTTGTTGTTCTGTTCTTTTGCTATTATTGTTGTACAAAAAGTGTTACTAATAAAAGAAAAAAATATATTTTGTTGTTCTTGTTGCCATAGATGCTGCTGTTGCTTAAGTCTAGGGAAAATTATTATTTATTCATTAGACAAGTATGGTCTACAGTTAGTTGTAGTCCAACTGCTGTCAACTGCAGTATGTATCAATTTAAAACACGATTTAGATCGTTTCTCTGTGGTCCGCCAATGTCGGGGAAAACGAAACTTATAGCTAAAATAATTAAAAATTGTCATAAAGTGTTTTTGGGTAAACCAAAGAAAACTTACTATTGCTATAGTATTTGGCAAGAGTCCTATGACCAAATAAAAGCTATTGCCACTGCTACATATTTGCCGATACAATTCATACAAGAACTTTCAATAGTATGTTTTCAATAGTATTGAGCCAAACTCATAGCTGATTATTGATGATTTATCTGAATCAACTGAACATTTCTCGCAGGAAATGCTACAACTGTTTACTGTTTGCTCTCATCATGAAAGCATTTTCATAATCCTAGTTCTACACAATCTGTTTCATCAGAGCAAGTGTATGAGGACCCTTGCTTCGAACTGCACCGTCTATATTATATACCGAGTTGTTCGTGATTCAAGTTCTCTAATAACTCTCAATAAACAAATATATCCAGGTGCCCCCAAATTTCTACTTTCAGCGTACAGTCAGGCGTCAAATAAGCCCTACGGGTACATGGTTTTGGATCTTAATCAGAAAACACCCGAGGATTTGCGTATAGTCACAGAGATTTCGACAAAGAAATTACTGTATATCTTCCGGTGAACAGTTGAAAAGGCTATTAGTTGCCATCATGACACTGAAAGAACAACACGAAAATAGACCCTTTTTTTCCGTTCTAAGCGCTTCAAAACCCCCACTCAGGAAGGCCATACTCAAACATGGTGTTGAAAAAGAATTTATTAATTTAATAAATGAACTTTGTTTAAATTTAACTAAGGGCAATGTACACTTGCCAGAAGGTGTTAGACAACAGATAAAGCAAGATCGTTCCACTGTACGTGCATTGGCTTGCAAAAACAAAGGAAAAGATTTTAAAAGAAAACGTCTCCTTAAAGTGGGCGGTAGCTTTTTTACACTTTTACTGCCAATAATCGTAGGACTTGTAAAAATTTTTCTCTCGATGTCTAAACCCTACATATTGACTCCAATAGAACTTGTCCTTTCACCAATTGAACACTTTGAGGACAATCTAAGCAAATTCATTAATAATGAAAATATTGCCTATGATAAAAAGCTAGTTTTACTTCAAGATTCACTTCGTCGCTTGGAAAAACATAGACCGTATCGTGAGAGACCCGCCGTCAATGCCACTGATCCCCAGCCCCCTAAAAAGGAAACATCTGCTCAAGATTCTGCAGCAACAACAACAGCACAATCAAAGGAGAAGGGATTGAATTCAATAGTGACAACATTGGAAACCTACTGCCACACACCTATCGGGAACAGAGTAAAAGGGTATTAACATTTCTCATGTTGGAAAGTGGTGATGAATATCATCAAGTTCAAGTAATAGCACCGGGAACGAATTATAATTCAGGGAAAAAGTTATAATCTACTTGATTTAATTTGTGATATGGTTACAAATCGTAAAGGACTTTTATCATTTGATGATAATCTATACAGCTTTGTAAATCCATCAAACTTTCCCAAAAGTCTTATTGGCAATACGCAAATTCTAAAGAAATTAAGGGAATATAGTAGAGGTGTCATCCCTATAACAACAACACCATTTAAAAAAAGAAGAAGAAGAAGATTTATAAATCAATCTTGGGAAATACTAGCACTACTAGTAGCAACAGCAATGATTTGATAATACCGACGACGATGGTGATGGCTAGACAAAAGCGAAGACATATTCATATCAACTCACCGTCACAAACACCACCCTCCATTGTGCAAAGGGGTAGTGGGCATTACACTACGTGTTTGCGTTCAAAATGGAGGAAGTTTTAAAACACTTCTATGAAAATATTGGTGAAGTGGGAAGTCTAAGTTCCCCCACAACCCTTTCTAAAGTTGCCTCTTACGTCATTGGCAACAGCAGCACTTTAAAAAATCTAAAAGAGTATCTAAAAAATGAACCGAGTTAAACTCCACATCGCAATCGCAGGCGTCATGGCAAATAATATCGACAAACTAAAGCCTTTTTCCCACTGCATATAATGCAAGCAGATATTTTAACTCTAGATGAAATTCAAAGACGCCACAATAAACCCTACAAAAATATTCTGGTGGCAATCAGTGTCTTTAGTCACCATGCATATGCTATTCCATTGCGATTAAGGAGAGGTGTTGAAGTTGGTCAGACTTTAAAAGGTATTTTTGAACAAGGTTGCTATAGAAAAAATTGAAAAAGATCATGGTAGCGAATTTGTTAATGCACATGTGCAAAAGGTTCTATTGAAATATAATACAAAGCTCTGTCATAGTCACAGTCCAATAAAGGATGCATTGGATGAAAGACTGATAAGAACGATTCGTCTATTGATTTCAAGATATTGTGCACTAAAAAATACGGCTGCTTTTATTCATGATTTAGATAAAATCATGCAAATATATAACCAACGACCTGATCGATCTCTGTCCAATGTTAGCCCTCAGGAATTTCATTGCAGTGAAAATACATTTGACACTTTTCTCAAAAATATTCCAGTTAAAAAAAATTGTGAAGAAAAAATTCAATGTTGGCGATACTGTTCGAATTAATAGCAATATTTTTGAAACGGGGAAATATTTATGGTCCACTGAACTTTTTAAAGTGTCAAAAATCTTAGACACCAAACCCACGACATATCGTTTGCGAGCCACCAAAGATGATGAGATTCTCGGCGGGTTTTATGATTATGAACTACTAAAAGTTAGAAATAATAGTCAAATTTATTAAATTGAAAAGATATTAAAGAGCCGTGCGCGCAGAGGCAAGAAACAGTTGCTTGTTCGTTGGCTAGGATACAACTCTGATTTTGATTCTTGGGTTGCATTTGAAGACATTAACAATGCCCAATGATTTCTATGTGACATTCCTGTCCAACGTCTCCGACCCTCACTAAAATGATTTGAATAAAACACGTGATTTTCGGACGAAACTCTCTCCCACTATCAAATTCGATGGTGCGTATGAAGTGGCTCTTGTAGACTGTATTCTCAAAAATACCTATGATATCCTGAGAAAAGATCGAAAATATGATATAAAAATTAAACCCTATGATTGGCCTCCAGCCGTTAGCGAAAAAACAAAATTCAAAAGGTCAATTGGTTGGATTATCCATATGTTTAATTACCATGCAAGGAACTCAGTTGTATGAATGATTTATGTCGTTCTATCAATAAAAGAATTTCCGCTCGTAAAACAGGAGCCTTTCATTTCAACTATTAAAAGGCAGAGGGCAAAGTCTATATTAGTTCACCCATTGCCAGTGAAGAGATTATTCTCAATGATAATCTAAAATATAATCTTGGCTTGAAACAAAATGTAATCAATGGTAAAAGTGCCGGAAACACTAACGTTATTTTTGCTGACCACCTGCCTGCCTTCTCCACGGACATTTGTATATTTCTCTATGCTTCATTTGTTGAAAAATCCAGAGTTGGCAATAGCAATGTCCCCTTCTACGAGTTCTTGAACGAAAAACCAATCAAGAACATATTTATCACTACAATATAAAGCATCTTCAGTGTATCCCCGTAAACACTTCCTATTTTGAACTCTGCCAGTTAACACTAAGAACTTAATTAGGTGATTCTCTAGCAACATCAAAAGATTTGGCTGTGATTACTTGCCATTTTCGACCCATCGTTGTCAGTGTTCGAAACAAACAAGATGTTTAATAGAAAAGTCGTATTCATTGGTCCTCATATTGACTGCTATGATAATACTCTTGGCCCAAGACAACTGGGCAATGGAATGGAATGGGAAGGTCGTTCATCATTGTCTGGCTATGGTCTTGGCAGTTGGTTTGCTAAGCTGTTTCACTCTGCACTACCTCTGGCTAAAAAAGATATTGTACAGACTGCGAAAGATTTTGCGTCCTCTACACTATATGATTTGAGCTCTGGCAAGGATTTGAACAAAAGTGCTTTGGACAATCTTAGGTCCAGTGAGCAAACCCTTAGCGAGCAATTGAAATCTCAACAAAATGGAAAAGGTGTAAAAAGGTTGAGAAACAGTGCACCACTCATCAGTCTCCACTCAGGTCAGAAACGAAAGACATCACTCCTGTCAAAGAAAATAAGGAAAAAAACGACAAGTACAATAAGCACTAGTAGAAGAAGAAGCCCAAGGAAGAGAATTCTTGGATCGAAACTGGATTTCTTTTCATAGACTGAACAATGGCATAAGGATTCCCATCCTCCAAACACTTCATCTTTAAATCTATTCAATGCAGAAAATGATGATGTGAGTGGAAAACATGGATACTATAAACAATTTTATGCACATCAACCGCTCTCCGATAATATACACTTTCAAATTTATTCCAATGAAGACTATGTTATGGACATGTCATCGACATTTATAGATTTACATGTGATAGTCAAGAAATCTGACAACGGAATGCCAATTCGTGCTGATGGAATATCCTATGAAAATTATTTATTACATAATTTATTTCGTCAAATCAGTGTCTACATAAATGGCACATTGGTGAGAACAAGCAACAATCTCTCAAACTATACAAGCTATATGCAGTTCATGTTGATGACACCCAAGTCATACAAGTAATTGAGAGGCACCTCCAATGGATAAGAATATATTAAAGATACTAATAGTACAGATGCACTTAAAAATGCTACAACTAGTGAACTACATCTAGTTGGAAAAATATATCATGAGATATTTAAGATTCCCCAATGGCTACCACCAAACATTAAAGCGGATATTAAATTGACGCTTGCTCCATCCGATTTCATTTTACGAAAGGAACTTCCTGCCAATCCTGATGTAACTCTTCCTCTCACCTCGGCAATACTACATGTTCAAAAGCAGCAGGTTATGAGTTCTGTTGCTTTAGCAGTGGAAAAACTCAGAGCCAGTGGAAATAATATTAAACTACTTGTTCCTCATACCATCCACGATCAACGTAATATTAAAACAGGCTTGCGCACCTTCACCGACTCATCCTTTATCAATGGCAAAATTCCATCAAAATTAGCATTGGCATTTGTAAAAAGCGTTAGTGCAATAGGATCGTGGACTGCCTGCCCACATAAATTTGAGATGTTTGGGCTTTCATTTCATGTCTGCAAAGTAAATGGAATCCCACTCTACAATCTATCATTCGATAAATCATATAGGACATTGAATTAGCTGACATTGCAAACCCTAGATCATGATTCACAACTATTTGAAAATGGTATAACCGAAGACATATTCGCTAAAACACATGGCATTATTTTACTAGACTTGTCTGGCACTCAAGATGTGAGTGTAGTACGAACGGGGAGTGTGCGTTTAGAGTGAACAATTGCCGACCCTTTACCTGAGAGTATCGCACTAATCTCGTTAAATCAATTTGAAACCTATTGTGAAATCACAGCCGAAGATAGTGTTTTACTAGACCTTGCACCAGGAACACTAGTCAAATAATCAATGTATTTAATATGGGCCCCTACATGTCCAAATACAGATCCAATTGTTTACCATCGGGCTTCCTTGGAAAAATTCAAAGTGCAAACAATACCCTAATCATTGTTAATAGCAGTCCGTCGACTGTGAATACCGGCCATTGGCTGTGAATCTTTCAAACAACGCAGACTATTTAATTTTTTGATCCTCTCGGCCTAACCTTTACATTCCACACTCCACACATCAACAACTATATTGAAAGCAGTGGGAAAACTATGATTCAAAATTTGTAGAGAGTGTAGGATCTGACGACTAAAAGTTGCGGATTTCATGCGCTACTATATTTTGTCTTCAGATGTCGCGGTTATACTTACAAAACAGTTTGTCAACATTTATGTAGACAATCCATGTCTGAACAACATTATGGTGGAAAATGTGCTCTCAGGCCTGTATAATATTGATTTTAGTGCCCTACGAGTGAAGTGTTTTAAAAATGTGTGCAAATTTGTTTATTAATAAAAAAAATGTATATACACAACAACAATGTCATTATTCTACAATGTCATTATTCAATGTCATATTTTAGATTTCTTCTTCTTCTGTGTATAGGCAGCTGTTGGGAACCAATAATGCTGGTAGATCATTTGAATTCACTGTATATTGATCTTGATTGACTGCAAAGTCAGTGTCACATTTTTTAAAGTACAATATAACTTCACTCTTATCATATCTCTTTGTATAGTCAATGAAACTATTTGCATTCATATTTTGAAAATCACGTGTTTTCAATTGGTCTATTTGAAGCAATGTCACATGCTTTGTTTTCAAGTGTTGAATCACATTCTGTAACAGCCAAATAAAAATCACTAGGTTTACAGTCATAATAGGCAGTGTCGTCATAACGATGACGTAGAAACCCAATTGTCTTGTTACCCCAACAAGTTGAATCGTAGGCGTTATTCTTCCCCCCAAAATAATTTGAAACCACGACGATACCAATCTCTTAGAAATAAACTAACATCTCGTTTAAGGTTCTTTCCAATCATACCAGGATAAGTATTCTCCCACTGATCACATTTCTCATAGTGACAATTGGAGCATAGTTACCCTCTAGGGTGAGAGTTACAAATCTCTTCAGGACATGGATTACAGCCTTTAATTTGTACTGCGTATCCTGTATGTAATTTACATGGGTTGCATAATTTGCAATTTTCATTACAGTCATCAATAATTGTACAATTCTCATATGATGACCAACTGCCAAGAGTATACATATATAGTGAACATGTATAGAATATTTTTGGTTTCTGGTGTCAACTCTCACAGCTAACAAGAAACTGATCCACGTTCGATAAATTCAGAGAGGAAAGAGAGGAGTAACTCTGTGAGGTTGCATAACCTGTTTTGAAGGGAGAGTCATCTACATAGAATCTGCGGCTATGCATTCAAAAGTATGTCCACGATATTATTCTAATTTGTTTCAATTAATATATCAATAAATTGAGTAAATGCATTTGAGTCACGTCGTAAAAGCTTCATACAATAATCCAACGGTGGAGAATCATTCCCCGTTATATTGTCAAGTGTTCTTTGAGAAAATATCTTCCGTTGAAGAGATAACTCGAGAAAATCGTCATCTAGAATCAAATGTGTTTCCATAATCACAAGATTCGACTGAATTTTGTCTTTCTCCAATACATTCATTTTTCAATCCTAACACTCTCACCACTAACTCTAGACTAACCACGATTCGTTCTACTTCAAGAATATTCGATAAACTACCAAAAAATCTAACAAAAAAGGGGACATTTTTGATTTCTAAACAATTTTATTGTGTGTGAGCATAATTACAAGAATAAAATATTACACATATACAATTACTGATATAACTTATTGTCCTGAATATACTTCACTATTGCATTTAAAGCACTTTGAAGTCAATGTATATGTATTATATCGACTTTCGCAGCGAAGTATAATTGGTCCTTCAATTTAAATTTACTCAAAGATAACACGTATCTTGCATATACTTCTTCCCACTCGAGACAAAGAAGAGATCCTGTGATTTTTACCGCAATGTTTGGTATTCTTGTATCATTGCTGCTGCTACCAGCTCAACTATCAACTTCTAATAGTGTAAACATTTCACTCATTATTACAGATATATATCTTGCGAAATAAATAAATGAGTATTGTAAACTGTTCTCACTCCTTGAATTCTATTCTCACACTAATATCAACAATATTGACAATCCTTCCTTATATTAGTTGCGCTTGCTAAGACCTCTTGGTTCTATTGCGCAAATCCAATACTAATCAATTCCCTGAAATCTGCTCTGATGTAACACCAGGTAGTATTCAATGAGCTTGTGGCTGTGACGCTACTCCCCCTCGTAGTAATCTAGCTCCCTGATTGGTCTAGAAATAAGCGTATGATCTTGTTCGCCCCTGATGTTTGCCCCTAAAATATAGGTGCCTCCCTACTGGCTTGAAATGGTCTTTACAGGATTCCAGCTCTTGTTGATATCATATTTTTAAAAAAGCAAGTGATCGAACTGAAAGTAAGGAGCAAAATTTCAACTTATAACGAACAGAAATTATTAAGTATGTGAAAGGGATTACCCCTCCAAAATACCTCGCTTTTCAAACAGTTTGTGGTAACAAACCGTAAGTAAGGAGTGACCCGGCAAAATAGTAACCGAAACTCTAAAAATCTGAATTTTGATACCAATAGGTACATCAAAAGAATCAGATTTTTTGCTGATTTCAAATATATAAAGTTTATTAAGTTCAGTTCTACTCATCAAAAGTTACGAGCCAGAGAAAATTTGCCAGATTTTCGAAAATAGAATAAACACCGCCTAAAAGTCATAGAACTTTAAAGAAAATCACACCATTAGATTTAGCGTTGCAGAGAACTCTACTGTAGAGATTTCAAGCTCCTATCTGCAAATATGTGAAATTTTGTAGTTTTTGCGAGAAGAAACATCACGGATTCGTGTTTATTTGTTTTTTCTTTTCTCCATGGGTGATCTTATCGACCACGTGGTCCTAGAATATTGCGGGTGGGCTCATTCGAACGAAAATTAAAAGTTCTAGTGCCTATTTTAAGTGACACAAAACATGGGAAGGCAACTGGGCCCCCTCCCAACCTCATTTTTCCCAAAGTCACCCGATCAAAATTTTGAGATAGCTATTTTGTTTAACATGGTCAAAAAAAGTAATAACTATGTCTTTGAGGATGACTTAAACCCCCAGTCCCTAGGGGAAGGGCTGCAAGTTATGAACTTTGCCCAATGTTAACATATAGTAAATACTGTAGATATAACAGTTACGAGTGGGGCCCTATACTTTTTGCATATATTAATATCTCCGAGCGTAGAGTACTCCTTTATAGTTTCAATCTAAGGAAGCGCACAGTACTCCCACCATACAAGTGGACTATCATTCCAAGCAGACATATAGAGAATCCATACATGTTTTATTGTGTGGATGTTTATAGATTTTTATTGTTCATTGTATTGGTGTTATATTTGATGTTTTATAGTATGGGAGTCTGATTGTTATTGCAGGGTGTTTTTTTTATATATAGTTGAATATGTGTGTTACTTTATGATTGATTATACGTATTGTTATATGGTAGATGTTTTATTTAATGTTTTTTGTATGGATGTTTTATTGTATGGACATATGGTTTTTAATAGTTTTTCGGGCTGTTATGGATGTTTTAATATTACACATGATTCTTCATTGTAGCATGATTATAGAAGTTGACGCTTGTACTCTGACATTGAGCTTGGACACAAAAAAACCGATACTGAGTTAGTATCTCAGTCAATGAGTTGAAATTGAGACCTCTCAATTTCTTATAGGCTATTGGAGTCATCAACATAAATTGTCTGTAACTCGCATAGTTTGATAGGTTATTGCTAGTGTTCACCAATGTTCCATTTATGTAGACACATATTTATTTAAATAAATTTGTAGTATACCATTTTCATAGGATAGTCCATCGACATTGGAGGGAATTAAATTATTAGACTTTTTCCTCACCACAAATTTTAAAATGATAAATGTGGATGATAAATCTATGAAGTAATCTTCATTAGAATAAATTTGAAAATGTATGTTTTCAGAGAGGGATTGCTGTGGATAGAACTGTTCATAATACCCATGTTTTACACTGACATCCACACTTTCAGCATTGAAAAGATTTAGAGATGCTGTGACAGTGGGATGAGACTCCTTGTGGGGTAGATATGCCATTTCAGTCTAGGTATAACCCCTTTTCCATCTAATAATTTTTGTTCTTGGTTTCTTTTCCTTATTCTTATTTTTCTTTGACAAGAGTGATGATGTCTTTCGCTTCTGACCTGAGTAGAGACTGATGAGTGATGAGATGTTTCTTCTCCTTTTAAAACCTTTTCCACTTTGTCGTGATTTCAATCGCTCGCCAAGGGATCGTGCGATGGACCTGAGATTTCGTAAATCTTTACCATCCCCCAAATCGTGTAGCGTAGAGGATTCAAAATCTGCGGCAACTGCTGCAATATATTTTTTAGCCAGCGGTATTGCAGAGCGAAGCAGATTAGCAAACCAACTGCCAAGACCGTAGCCCGACATTGACGAACAGCCTTTATAATAGTCCATTCCATGACCCAATTGTCTTGGTTGGAGAGCGGTAACATAGCAATCAACATCAGGACATACAAATATATTTTTGCTACTAGCCATTTTGTTGTTGTTGCCGAAAAGGTCGAAAATTACATGTAATCACGGCCAAACCTTTTGTTATTGCTAAAGTATCACCTAATTCACATCTTAGTGTTAACTGATAGAGTTCCAAATACGAAGTGTTTACAGGAACATACTGAAGATGCTTTATATTATAGTGATGAACATGTTCATGGGTGGTTTTTCGTTCAAGAACACGTAGCAGGGGAATATTTGAATTACCAACTCTTGATGTTTCCATAAAGGACACATAGAGAAATATACAAGAGTCCGAGGCGAAACCGGGTGGATAATCAGCAAAAATAACACGATTCATCCCACTGACAGTACCAGCGTTTTTACCACTGATCATATTCCGTTTGAAGCCAAGAACATCTCTCAGATTGTCATTGAGATGATTAATTTCATTGTCAACGGGTAAGCTAATTTAAATCCTATCATGTCCCATCTAATAATTAAATTGGAATGTACCATTCTTACGAACAGAGATTTTCCTATTGATTGTACGACACAAATCGTTCATACTACCAAATTATTTGTATTTCAGTGTTACATGGGGATATTCACTAGATTTTAGTGCTTCAACCCATTCATACTCAACAAATAGCGACCAATCGAATGGTATAGCTTTTACCTCATACACGCGATCTTTTATCAGAATATCATATGTATTTTTGAGAATACAATCGACAGGAGCAACTTCATATTTTCCATAATCGAATTTGATGGTGGGGGAGAGTTTCGTCCAAAAATCACTTGCTTTATTCAAATCATTGTAGAGTGGGTCAAAGACGTTGGACGTAAACGTTACATAAAAATCATTGGGCATTGTGTATGTCCTCGGCAGATATCCACAGATCAAAATCAGAGTTGTATCCTAGCCAACGAACAAGCAACTCTTTCATGCCCCTGTGAGTACGTGTCTTTAATATCTTTTCAATCGTATAGATTCCGGTGTTTTTAACTTTTTGTAATTCATAATCATAAAAACCGCCAAGAATCTCATCATCTTTCATGTCACGTAGACGATACGTTATGGGTGTAGTTTCCAAGAGTTTGGAGACTTTAAAAAGTTCAGTGGACCATAAGTAGTTACGCTTTTCAAAAACATTAGTAGTTCGATTGATTCGAACAGTATCACCAACATTGAATTTCTTCTTTTTCTTCTCATTACCACCACCACCATTGGAATATTGTTTAAGAAAAGTGTCAAGTGTATTGACATCATGATGAACTTCTGTTGGGGTTGAGTTGGACAAGGATCGATGTGGACGTTGATTATAAATCAACATGATTTTATCCAAATCATGAATAATAGCAGCAGTATTCTTTAAAGTGCAATATCTAAAAATTAAATTCTATCATAGGATTCTTGCCAAACACTGTAGCAATAGGAATTTTCTGTTGGATTTTCTAAGAACATTTTATCGCGATTTTGAATTATTTTTGTTAAAAGTGTCATTTTGCCATACGTTGATGGTCCGCAAAGAAACGACCTAAATGGAGTTTTAAATTGATACATAGTCCCCCTTTTATCGATTTCAAAACACAACTGACTGTAGATTGCACCATTCCCTTCAATAAATAATAGTTATTTCCCTAATCAGATTCATGGACAAGAAGAAGAAAATAAAATATTTTTAAGAATAATGCATGTTTTTTATTTAAAAATAAAAACATCACTACAAAAAAATACTACATGTTTTATTAACACACACATATATATAAAAAGAACATGAAAACTGCACTATCGCGTAATAAATTCAAAAGAATTTTTTTCATTTATTCAATAAAAAGACACTTAAAAAAGCACTTATCACAATTTGAAAGGCCCCCCCACCTCATCCCCCAGAAGGGCCCGGCGGCCACTGGCGCTGCCTACCGAAGGCCGCTCCCCCCCCCCCGGCCGGCTGCGGGCACGGAGTCCAAAAAACAACGATTTTTTAACACATTTTTTTATTTACAAAAAAAGAAAAAAAACATTACTCTACCTTGCTATAATTGAAAAAACTGCTGAGTTGGGGAAAAACACTACTGAGTTGGGCAAAAAAATCACTGCTGAGCTGGGGAAAAAACATCTATTAAAAAGAATCCCACCACCCAACCATTTACTATTAAATTTTTTCCCGACCGAGGCGGCGTCTATAATCTCGACGTACACTACGATCAGAAGTTAGATAATGTCCGTGTGACGGGACTTTATCTGAGACGGGACATATGGCTATTTTATCAACTAAAACTGTGCGGTTTTAAAATTTTACAAAGCAAATCGCCATGACTTTCGTCCTTGGAACTATACTATATTCCACATAGTTTCTATATACATTCATGTCGAAATTCTTATTCACGTATTGTCTAGGCACCCCCTTACAGACGTTTTTGATTACCTCTTTGTGTGTTTGCACACGGTACACCTTCGGACCTGCAAGCACACCACTGGAAATCAAGTCACTTCCCGTCTCTGATTTTAACAATAATAACTGATTTGGGGCCTGGCGCTTCACTAGCTCCGGGTAAATAGACTCGTCCCAATTGGTAAAGTCCATTCGAGAGGTAATTTGCGCGCCTTTTCCAAATCTTCCAATAAATTCGTGGTTCTAACTTTTAGCAAAAGTTGATCGGTATACCCGTAATATACTTGAACTTCTCCCTCCCCCAGCCATTGGCGCCTACACACATCATCAAAGAATGTCAACATGAGCTAATTGATATTTCTGTTATTGCGCTGCCACCTGCAATATTTTTATTGAGAATTACATTTCTTTTTTTCATTTCAAGAGGACATTATTCGAGTCTATGATGGGGAATGATGTCAGGCTCTCACACATGTTACCGAAGGCTGAGTTCAAAATGAGTTTAAAAATTTTCTTTTCAACCTTCTTTTTCTCTTTGGCACGTTTACCGACAAAAGTGTAAATAAACGTTTTCAAATAGGGTTTCTGGTAAAGTTGGAGGGCTGTATGCATCCTTGTGACGTTGAAACCGTTGGCTATCGACCACAAAAGAACGTGATGTACAACGATATTCTCTTTCGGATGAAGGTCAGCGATAAGTTTTTGTTTTGAAGGTGTCCAGTTCATACTCCCATCCTCTACCTTAGAATTATTGTATGGACTCAAAGAGTCCCTAGTCACCGCTCTGTTTATGCACGGGAAAACAAAATCCTTCACCGAGTCATGATGCTCCACCCGTATTTCACCATCGATTTCAAAAAACCATCCCTGCGGCCCATTCTCCTCAACATTGGCAATGTTGGGGAAATCTGAAGCACGAGGATCGTTATGCCATTTATAATTTCCACACGGCAAAGAGTAGTGAGACATTGCCGACGGATAGAGGGAGTTCACATTTAAGAAAACTGCATCCGACGTTACACCGGTGTCTTGTCCAGTCGGATCAGTTTCAAGAATACGATCTCCATGAAAAACATACCCTCCCCTCATTGATCTTTCTACAAATAGATGCTGATCCACGTCTGTGATCAAGCCTATTTCTTCTTTACTAATTTTAAGAATTAAATCCATCACCAAATCAGGAGTGGAAAAATAATAACCTAAATCCAACCCAAATTCCCCATAGATTTTATTCGTGTTCTTACACAAAATATCCAGTAACGTCAATACATTACTTGCCAGGTACAATCTACAATAATCCGAACCATTTTTACACCCTCCCTTAGCCCAAACCCTCTTGGCAAAATCATAGTCAACAGTGGTGCATTGACGATCATAAAGTGAATCGTGGAACGAGGCGATGGACGGCAATTGTTCCTGAGAAAGCCTCGCAGTGGAGTTGTAGTACTCATACGGGTATATGCCCTTACACGTTAATAAATCATACATTTCACCGTCTAGAAAGGGCTATTTAAGGAGGTGCTGCTTAAGGAGGGGGAAACTATTAAAATCATCATTTTTCCATACTTGAATGAGTTGTCTTAGGGATTTGGGAAAGAAGCTAAAGGAGTCGAAAAAACGGATCTTATTCATGCACAATTTATCATTATCTATTATTTGTCATTTGAATTCTAAGAGCAGCAGCTTTTGAGACAATTTGGGTATGATATTATAAAAAAAGAACCATCTACCCATGCGCCATCTACAACTTCACCTCGTTGTAATCGTGCCAACGCCGGTAAAATAAATTTCATGTCATAGCTGGAAATGTGGATATAATTACGTAAAAAATATTGTTGACTAGCGTTTAAATTACATGATTGATGGGCCACTCCACGAAAATTACTCAATCCCGATACAATCGGGTTGCTCAAATGATCGTGGCTGCGGACCATCCCTTTACCCCCTTTCCACTTTTCCTCTTCCCCATTACCCTCAACAAATTTCCCCTGACAAACCCAACACATTTTTTCAGTTTTAATGGCCGACTCGTCCTCTGGTGATAGAGTCATCGGATAGGATGTATTTCTTAGCCATGATATCTATTTATTTGCTGTTTTAATGAGTGCTGTCACAGCTGAGATCATACAATCCTCACCACCCAATCTCTCAATTACCTCCACCAATTGCGAGGAATAACACGAGTCTCTTTGTGTATGAGAAGAAAAGACTGCAATGACCTCATGTCTTTTCACTTGATTTGAATTCAATGGATCACACACATCTATGAGGGCGGCTTTGCAGTCTAAGGCCACCTTGTCACTCTGTTGGAGTGAATTTTGAAAGTTCTTAAACCCCAAGATGGCCCTGTCAACGCTAACCGTTTGCACAGATTGAAATCCGTGATTATTTAACTTAATTTCTGACCAGAATCTAGAAAGACATGTTGGACAATAATGGCATTCAACCCGTTGTTTCCATTTACTCTCCCCCAGATCCCGACTAATATTTGGTACTTGAAAAAATGTCCTATTGAATCGGGTTCACTGGATGGCTTGTAAAGAAGCCAAACCCTATGTTCCACTGATCCAATGGACGGAGCCCTCACTGGAAATATAACCCCATTTTTGCGCTCACCCTCCTCAGATTCTGTTTCACATTGTAAAACAGTAACACCAATCTTTAAATATGCATTACCCCGCTCAAACATAGTTATCCCATTTTGTGTTACTGGATATTGATTATTTAAACAATTAAAATGTACTTTAGGGAAATTTGGACTCCCATTAACTGCATAATCGTCCAACAGTTTCTTACTAGCTTCCTTTTGCAGAGGCTTGTGAGCTGCCACAAGAAATGCATATTTTAAGCGTTGAAGCCCCGTATCCAAATTGAAACGTTGCATTCCCTGGCACCCCTTTAAATCTTCATTATATTTTTTACTACTTCTCTTCACCGCCCCCTCTCTCATTTTAAAATAAAATTCTTTTTAAATTTACCCACATTAATATCCGAACTCCCAATAAATAAAACCACCGACCCACTACCCACCTCAGTATAATTTTCCAATTTTTTTCTTACTATATTGTCAACCCATTCCCCAAAGAACCCTCAAAATTATTCAGGTCAAGATGAAGTGGTAGCATTTCAGTACGTTAATAACGCTCATACACCTCATATGCCTTTACATTTAAATAAATTATTCTTTGTGCGATGGCAGCCTTAATCCCATCCCTCCAACCTCCCTCCCGAATCACTCTTTCAAGAAGGGCTAGAATCTTGCCCACATTGAAGTGTACTATGTCTACCGGATCCGTTATGATGCTACCTGATGTTAGCAAATTAAATGGATCCCCAAACTCAGTCCTATAAATATATACATTGTGCAAGGCAGAGTCAGCTAAACTAAAATCGGACATGACAGGGGATGTTACGGGGATTTCATGTCCTGCACCAATTCGCTCAATGATGGGGACGTTGCGTGGTGTGAAATCCCCCAATTCACTCAACAAACCCTCGAGTGTATCAGGATTGAGACCATCAGCCCATTCGAGGGTAGTTGGTTGAGCCATACCCCCTGTATATGTACTTGGTAGAATAATGTAACTATCCCCATTATCCGGAAGAAGCATACTACAATTAAAATCGGTCATGACAGGGGATGTTACGGGGATTTCATGTCCTGCACGAATTCGCTCAATGATGGGGACGTTGCGTGGTGTGAAATCCCCCAATTCACTCAACAAACCCTCGAGTGTATCAGGACCAAGACGATTAGCCCATTCGAGGGTAGTTGGTTGAGCCCTACACCCTGTAGATGTACTTGGTACATTAATGTAACTATCCCCATTATCCAGAAGAATCATACTACTACTACTACTACAATCATTACCAAAATAATCGCTTAACAAATTTTTAATCTATTTCTGTGATTCGACATGGAGATTATCTTCGAATTATGATGATGGTGATAATAACGGTATCTCCATGTTATCAAATAGATTGTTGGTCCTTAGGATTGTTGATGGCGGGAGTTCCTGCACATTTATCTAAAAAACGTATGTGAAGTTATTTTTTTTTACCAGAAAAAATAATATTTAGATTATCTCTGTGTGTATGTTTGTGTTTGTGTGTGTGTCTCTCTCTCTGTGTGTGTGCGTGTGTGTGTGTTTGTGTGTGTGTGTGTGTGTGTGTGTGTGTGTGTGTGTGTGTGTGTGTGTGTGTGTGTGTGTGTGTGTGTGTGTGTGTGTGTGTGTGTGTGTGGTTAAAAGGAAGGAGGGAGGGTGGAGGGGGTGTAGGGCTGGGGGATAGTGGGGGAGACTTTGGGCCAGAATAAAAATAAGTAGGATTTGCCTTATGTACTAAGCTCGCAAACAATTTAAATGCAGTGTTTACACACTTTTTTGTTTTGATATTGCTCTTTACCGACCTCTGAAGATCCAGATTAGAAAATTTTTAACAATTCGTTAACTACAATGGGGACTGTATAAACCATGCGATAAATTATATTAGAATTAATTTCTTTACCCACTAAGAATATAAATGAATAACTAACTTCTTGCTTATAGATTTCTTCAATATTTCTTTGTTAGAATGAATGGTGTTATTTCAAATGCCAATTTTGAAGTGAGAAAATAACTCATCATCAGAGTTCTTATACCCTTGTTCAAGGCTACACATAAAAAACCACGCCTAACATATTGCCTAGAATTTCGTAACCATCAAGTTCGTTTAACCATACCATGAAAAAAACCATCGATGTATGAAAACAGTCATGACTTTTAACAGAAAAATGAAATTTTAATATAAAAATCATTGTACTGTGAACAGCACGAATTTTCATGGTATGTTGAATATAATTGCAACAAAAAAAAAAACAACCAAAGGTATGACTTTTTAGGCGTGTTCATTTTTTAAGATACATGAATAAAAGATAATATGGAAGTTTTTTTTACCTTTATTGTCTCTTAAATTAATAGAGTAATGTCCCACCTGTCCGCTACCTTTTATTGACACAGTAATGTCCCACCTGCCCGCTCTCTTTCATTGACATTGTTAGGGAGTACTGTCCGCCTCCTTAATTTAACACTATAAAGGTGTACTATCCACCCGGAGATATTAATATATGCAAAAAGGATAGGGCCCCGCTCGTAACTTTTATAGCTACACTACTCTAGTATTAGCTATTGGGAAGTAAACAGACGTTTTCAGGGAGGATTTTTTCTGGTAGTGGGGGGGTCGGATGTTACAAAGGAGGATCTTTCCATGGAGGAAGTTTTTATTGAGGAAGAGACATTGCTAAGAAGGGGGCGCCCGATTTCCCGGTATTATTTATAAAACGATCATAAATTAAATAAAAAGTTTTTCAAATGAAATTAAGGAGCAACATCAAAACTTAAAACCAACAGAAATTATTACGTATATGATTGGGTTCTCCCCTTAATCAACACCTCGCTCTTTACGCTAAATTTTTTTTATTACTTTCATAAGAGCCGTTTACTCTAATTAACTACCTTTGTGATTAAGGAAACATTTTTGAAGAATAGGAACAAAACTCCTCCTTTTGACCCCTTTGTGATTAAGGGGGTCAAAATTGGAACATTTTTAAAGAATTGGAACGCCTTATTCTTTACGCTAAAGTTTGAATCTTTTCCACAACTCTTTTAGTAGGAACCATTTTTAAGATGCAGTACTAAGTGACGCCACAGCCACACGTCCTTTTTCTTGGCCAATCTAAGAGCTAGAAATACTAAGCTAAGCGACATCAGACCAGACTTCTAGGAATTATCAGCATTGTATTTGCACAATAGCCCCAAGAGGTTTTAGCAACCACAAAGGGAAGCCTTTAACATACTAACGGGAATGACATCCCTCGATACCTATGAATTTATCCTGAATTTATGTGATAGGATTTTGTCGAAATGATACAGACAGGAATTACATCGAACTTATAGAGCTTCGACTGTTTAAAAATTCATGACAGAAAAATCAATAGGCTTCATGGGAATTTAAATATACCTGTGCATAGTTGTCGCAAAGAAACCTTCAGAAATTACTTTTAGAGGATTATTTGGGCTAAACAGATTGAGATATTTCAGGGATTATTTGGACAGGAAAAAGTTAGAATTTCCAGGTGGTGGTCACTATAATACACTAGTTCCAATTTTCAATATAGAGGCTACATTAAGAGTTATAAATGTGCAAAAAAACATATCAGAACGTATTTCAGACCTTTTCTTTGAGAGTTTGACAAGCGAACGAATTGAACTCTCAATTCTGACACTTTTTCGCTTAACATTATCAAATTTAACGTTTTAGAATGTTATCTTTTTAAAAGTTCCCCATAGCCTACATGTGTCTTGATCCTGACTTCTTTATTTACTAACCTTAGACACTTCCACTTCAGCTATTCATGCAAATATCCAGCAATAAAATCAACATTAAAAAAAATTATCACTATTTTAATAATTAAGCTCATCGAAAGACCTAATTTCAAGCACATTTTTTGACCTACTAAATTTAACGGGTGGAAAATGTAATACAGATTGAAGACTTTCATGAAACGTTGAATTGTTCTTTGTTCCTAAGTAAGGCGTGAACTTTAAAAGCAGAAATTAAATTTTAGATGAATCTACAGAGTTTAAACTTTGTTCATTTTAAGCCTTTTTTTCATATTTTTTATTATTTTTGTGGATCGAACTCAGAAGGACATTTGAGGTGAAGTTTTATTTTTAAGGCGGATCTGAAAAAAGTTAAATAAAGTCATTAATTGGAATGTCCGACAAAGTTAGTAACTAAATTTAGCGCTTCGTTGATGATTTTAGCTTATTATAAACTTTCAAGTACCATTTCATAGTGAGATTTGGAAGTTGAGTTGGAGTGGGATCCATACACAGAAATTGAATAATGTGGTTGGGGGCAACACTTTGATTTTTTTTTGTATTGTCTTTTTTCGTTTCTCAATGATTATAGTTTGATATAAACTTTGAAGTATCACTTCATAGTAAGATTCGGGGGTTGGGCTGAGATCCTCACACACAAATAGGATAATTTGAGTGCGAGGGCAAAACTTTGATTTTTGTCATGCTTTTGTTCGCTTTGTCGATGATTTTGTTTAATATAAACTTTCAAATACCACTTAATAGTAAGATTCGGGGGTTGACTAGGGCTGGGTTCCTCCCACACAAATAGGATAATTTGGTTGCAGGGGGCAACACTGATTTTTTCATGTTTTTTTTCGCTTTGTCGATGATTTAGTTTATTATAAACTTTCCAGTACCACTTCACAGTAAGATTCAGGGGTTGAGTTGGGCTGAGATCCTCCCACACAAATAGGATAATTTGGCTCTGAGGGCAACACTTCGATTTTTGTCCTATTTTTTTCGCTGTGTCAAGGATTCTGTTTAATATAAACTTTCAAGTACCACTTAATAGTAAGATTCGAGGATTGACTAGGGTTGGGTTTTTCCCACACAAATAAGATAATTTGGTTGTGGCGGACAACACTGATTTTTTCCATGTTTTTTTCGCTTTGTTGATGATTTTAGTTTATTATAAACTTTCTAGTACCACTTCATAGTAAGATTCGGAGGTTGAGGTGGGGTGGGATCCTCCCACACAAATAGAATAATGTGGTTGCTGGGCAACACTTTGTTTTTTTTCTATTGTTTTTTTTTTTCCTTTGTCGCTGATTTTAGTTTAATATAAAGTTTCAAGTACCACTTCATAGTAAGATTCGGGGATTGGGTTGGTTTGAGATCCTCCCTCACAAACAGGATAATTTGGCTGCGAGGGCAAAACTTTGATTTTTGTCATATGTTTTCGCTGTGTCAATAATTTTAGTCGAATATAAAATATCAAGTACCACTTAATAGTAAAATTCGGGGGTTGAATTGGACTGAGATTATCCCACAAATAAGATAATTTGATTGCGAGGGCAACACTTTGATTTTTGTTATGTTTTTTTCGCTATATCCGTGATTTTGTTTTATATAAACTTTCAAGTACCACTTCATAGTAAGGTTCGGGGGTGGAGTTGGAGTAAGATTCTCCCACAACAACAAATTGTTTACTGTTAAAGCATCTAGGAAAATGAAAACAAAATCTGTTGTTCAAATGGGTTAATGTGATGTTTGAATTGAGTATGCTAATGAGTTGTTGAATGGGCTTTTAGGTATCTATGGAAAAGTAACATTGCCTTTTAGGTTACTGTTAAAGCAACGATGACGGTGAGAATAAAATCTATTGTTTGAAAGGGTTCTTTTAATTTAATGTGCTAATGGGTTGTTTTAAAGGTGCTTAGGGATTCATAGAAAAGTGCCATCACCCAATTGGTTACTTCTAGAGCACCGAGTACAGTGAAAATAAAATCTGTTGTTCGAAAGGGTTAATGGGTTGTTTTAATTTAATATGCTAATGGGTTGTTGAATTGGCTTTTAGGTATCCATGGAAAAGTAACATTGCCTTTTAGGTTACTGTTAAATCGTTGGGGATATAGAAAATAAAATCTATTGTTTGAATGGGTTAATGTGTGGTTTGAATTTAATGAGCTAATGGGTTGCTGAATGTGTTTTTAGTTACATCTCTGACTTTTTAATAACGTTCTTAACTTTTGACTTGCTAGCGTACCCTAAAAATAATGGTTATATAACAAAGTAATGCACAAAATATTTTTATTGAAATAACGACATGTAGAATATTACCATAAAAATATGTTAAATACATTATTATATATTATTAATATCATATTCTCTCTTGATATAAAAGTTACTCTCTTCTCTTAGTTCATAACCAGTAGAATCATTATCCCATTTTCAGTCATAAACAATTTTTACTCTGAAAATGTTTCAGTTATGGAATAAAGGGTTTACAAAAAACGCCAAAATACTATTACTACTACTAACAACCCGCTCGTTTTATCAAGAAAATGTATGAAAATGTTAAAGGTATAGCACAAATGGTTTACAAAAACATGAAAATGGGCCTACTACCACTAACAACTCGCTGTGACATTAAGCAAGGTAGGGTGTTCCTATGAATTATCTGTGTATAGACTACACGTGGTAAAAGACAAACTTCATTTTATAGTTACTATAAATTTATATTTATATATATTTACTTAACACACTCAAATTTCTCTTAAAAGTAATAGTTATTTTTTAACATTAACAATTTTTTCTAAAAGCATCAACCTTTCCGTCAATGATAATAAATTTCTCTTAAAATTACCAATTTTTCGTCAATGACAACTAGTTATCAGTTAGAAGTGACAAGTTTTCTGTCAAAGATATCAAAATTTTTCTTAGAAGTAACTATTTTTTCGTTATGACAACAAGTTTTCTGACAGAACTAGCAAGATTTTCTTATCACTAACAAATTTTTTCTTTGAAGTATGAAAATTTTCCATTAATACTAACAAATTTTTACTTAACAAACTCGAATTTCTCTTAGAAGTAACAGATATTTTCTTAAAAGTAACAAATTTCTTCTAATAGCACCAAGTTTATCGTCAAAGATAACAGATTTCTCGTAGAAGTAACAAATTTTCGTCACTGATAACAAGTTATCTGTTAGAAGTAACAAGTTTTCTGTTAGTGATACCAAATTTTAATTAGAAAAAAACAACTTTTTCGTTATGATAACAAGTTTTTTGTCAGAAGTAGCAAGTTTTCCTTATCACTAACAAATTTTCGTAATTGAAGTAACAATTTATTCCTTAATACTAATAAAGTTTTACTTAACACTATTAAATTTTCTTTGCAGTACAAATTTCTTCTAATAGCACCAAATTTTCCATCAAAGATATTCATTTTTTTTAAAGTGACAATTTTGTCAATGATTACAACTTTTCTGTTAGAAGTAGAAGGTTTTCTGTCAAAGATACCTAATTTTTCACAGAAGTAACAATTTTTTGTTTATGATAACAGGTTTTCTGTCAGAAGTAGCAAGTTTTCCTTAACACTAACAACTTTTCTCATTGGAGAAACAGCTTTTTCCCTAATACCCACAAACTTTTACTTAAAATACTCAAATTTCTCTTAGAAGTAATAGGTATTTTCTTAACAGTAACCATTTCTTTTCTAAGAGCATCAACCTTTACTTTTCATCAATGATAACAAGTTATCTGTTAAAAGTAACAAGTTTTCTGTCAATGATACCAAATTTTTCTTAGAAGTAACAATTCTTTCGTTATGATAACAAGTTTTTGACAGAAGTAGCAAGATTTCCTTAACACTAACAAATTTTCTCTTCGAAGTATCAAAATTTTCCCTTAATACTGACAAAATTTTACTTAAGACACTCAAACTTCTCTTAGAAGTAATAGGTATTTTCTTAACAGTTACATATTTTTTCTAAAAGCACCAACTTTTCCGTCAATGTTAATAATTTTCTCTTAAAAGTAACAATTTTTTTGTCAATGAAAACTAGTTATCAGTTAGAAGTAACAAGTTTTCTATCAATGATACCAAATTTTTCTTGAAAGTAGCAATTTTTTCGTTGTGATAACAAGTTTTCTGTCAGAATGAGCAAGATTTACATAACACTAACAATTTTGTTCTTTTAAGTATCAACATTTTCCATTAATACTGACAAACTTTTAATTAACACACTCAAATTTCTCTTAGAAGTGACAGGTATTTTCTCAACAGTAACAAATTTCTTCTAATAGCACCAGTTTTTCCGTTAAAGCAATTTTTTCGTTATAATAACAAGTTTTCTGCCAAAAGTGGCAAGATTTCATTAATACTAACAAATTTTCTCTTCGAAATATCAAGATTTTCCAATAATGCTAATAAACTTTTACTTAACACACTTAAATTTCTATTGCAGTAAAAAATTTCTTCTAAAAGCACCAATCTTTCCATCAAAGATAATAAATTTCTCTTAAAAGTGACAATTTTTGTCAATGATAACAACTTTTCTGTTAGAAGTAGAAGGTTTTCTGTCAAAGATACTAAATTTGTCATAGAAGTAACATTTTTTGTCGATTATGTTAACAAGTTTTCTGTCAGAAGTAACAAGTTTTTATTAACGCTAACAAATTTTCTCATCGGAGTAACATCTTTTTCCTCAATACTAACAATCTGTTACTTAACACACTCAAATTTTTCTTAGAGGTAATAGTTATTTTCTTAAGAGTAACAAATTGTTTCTATTAACCTCAACCTTTATTTTTCGTCAATGATAACAATGATAATCAGTTATCATTTCGCATTTGACCTGGGAACATCTATTGATATATAAGCCGGATTAAATTTGGAATAAATTACAGTGGATTGCAGTGACCGTCAGTTTCGAAATAAGTGAAATAATAAATTTATATTTATGGACTATTTTACCATTTGGATATATTTACTCACTCAGATAAGGTCATCTATTATTTTACTATCTTTTAATTTGGTTTGATAAAATGATTATAATTCAATTTTGCTAATTAGCGAGCAGATGAGGGGAGTTTCTTGTCGCAAGGGCCGTTGTACCTGCCGGGAGTGTTACTCCCTTAAACTGCGGGGATCTGGTAGCAGGAAACTACGCTTCCTTCGCTTATTGGTATCTGGTTCTAATGATACAGTGAATAATGAATAATGGACTTGTTTTTTCGTCGGTTTTAAATTTTTTGCAGTTTAACCGTGATAATGGAGTGAATGAAAACGAAATGCTGAAATTTGGAATGGAGTTTTTTCTGGACTTGCCGAGTTTAATCGAAGGTAAAAAACTCCTCTACGATGCGGCTGTACCTAGGACTGAGCTTCCGAGAAGACAGGGGCCGAAGGCTTTTGAAAGCCATCTGAAGGATATGTTAAGTATATTCGAGAAATGTGACGATGAAGACATAGACCTACCGATGTTTGTAATTCGTTCTCCAAATGATGTACCAATCATTCCTGCTTTGGTTTATTCGAGTTTGAACGCAAAATTGAATAGAATGGAACACTTCCTAAAGACTGTTTCAAGTAAGTTCGATTCGTATGATAATCACTTTCCACCACTGCCTGCCCGTGCAACGCCGTCAACTGACTCTCACACCACTGTTGTTGTCTCTAAAGTGCCGCAAACACTAAATGACCCGATAAAACGCAAAGAAAAAGTGAGCTGTCATGATGCAGTTACCAAGCTGAGTTTGCGAGGTGACAAATGGCTAATCAATGTTAAAAAATCTGCTGCTGAAGAATTCAAAGACTCTATTTCAGTGATTTTAGCAGAATCTCCATCCAAGGTGATCACTAAACGGTTTTTCTGGATAGTCAGAGGAATATCGAAGGAATTAGACCTCTCATTCTTTCAAGGATATCCAGGTGTGGTGGAAGCTATGTGGCTCGGTGACACTGGCACGGTCAAGCTTGAGTTTTGTGACTCCATGTCAAAAGCCAAGGCTACGCAAAATGGTGTTAAACTTGGATATGAATATTTATCTGTGAAAGAATATCTGTCGGCACCTCGGTGCTGTCTAAAATGCCCTTCGCCAGACCATAAAGTAGCTGATTGTGCAAGTTTAGTTGCGAAGTGTGCACGCTGTGCGGGCCCTCATATTTCCACCAAGGATTCTCCCTACCAGCTTGATGCAAGATGTGCCAATTATGGTGAAAATCATGCCTCCTTTAGTCTTAGATGCAAAGTGCTGAGAGATATCATTGCCAAGAAGAAATGATTGTGCCTGTTTCGATTGTTTAGCTTAATATAAATGGTACTCGTTTAAAGGAGCATATGATTGATGAATTGTGTGATCAGTTTGACATAGTATGCCTTCAAGAACACCTCCTGACTTCTACTAGTATTAACGTGTTATAAAGAAGTCGTAATCATTCCGCTTTTACAACTAATGCTTACAACTTTTACAACTAATTCTTCTGATAGCACCAAGTTTTCCATCAAAAATATTCATTTTTTTTTAAAGTGACAATTTTGTCAATGATTACAACTTTTCTGTTAGAAGTAGAAGGTTTTCTGTCAAAGATACCTAATTTTTCATAGAAGTAACAATTTTTTGTCTTTTATGTTAACAGGTTTTCTGTCAGAAGTAGCAAGTTTTCCTTAACACTAACAACTTTTCTCATTGGAGTAACAGCTTTTTCCCTAATACCCACAAACTTTTACTTAAAATACTCAAATTTCTCTTAGAAGTAATAGGTATTTTCTTAACAGTAACCATTCCTTTTCTAAGAGCATCAACCTTAACTTTTCATCAATGATAACAAGTTATCTGTTAAAAGTAACAAGTTTTCTGTCAATGATACCAAATTTTTCTTAGAAGTAGCAATTCTTTCGTTATGATAGCAAGTTTTTGACAGAAGTAGCAAGATTTCCTTATCACTAACAAATTTTCTCTTCGAAGTATCAAAATTTTCCCTTAATACTGACAAAATTTTACTTAACACACTCAAACTTCTCTTAGAAGTAATAGGTATTTTCTTAACAGTTTCATATTTTTTCTAAAAGCACCAACCTTTCCGTCAATGATAATAATTTTCTCTTAAAAGTAAAAATTTTTTGGTCAATGAAAACTAGTTATCAGTTAGAAGTAACAAGTTTTCTGTCAATGATACCAAATTTTTCTTGAAAGTAGCAATTTTTTCGTTGTGATAACAAGTTTTCTGTCAGAATGAGCAAGATTTACATAACACTAACAATTTTTTTCTTTTAAGTATCAACATTTTCCATTAAAACTGACAAACTTTTAATTAACACACTCAAATTTCTCTTAGAAGTGACAGGTATTTTCTCAACAGTAACAAATTTCTTCTAATAGCACCACTTTTTCCGTCAAAGCAATTTTTTCGTTATAATAACAAGTTTCCTGCCAAAAGTGGCAAGATTTCATTAATACTAACAAATTTTCTCTTCGAAATATCAAGATTTTCCAATAATGCTGATAAACTTTTACTTAACACACTTAAATTTTTATTGCAGTAACAAATTTCTTCTAAAAGCACCAATATTTCTATCAAAGATAAAAAATTTCTCTTATAAGTGACAATTTTTGTCAATGATAACAACTTTTCTGTTAGAAGTAGAAGGTTTTCTGTCAAAGATACTAAACTTGTCATAGAAGTAACATTTTTTGTCGATTATGTTAACAAGTTTTCTGTCAGAAGTAACAAGTTTTTATTAACGCTAACAAATTTTCTCATCGGAGTAACATCTTTTTCCTCAATACTAACAATCTGTTACTTAACAAACTCAAATTTTTCTTAGAGGTAATAGGTATTTTCTTAAGAGTAACAAATTGTTACTATTAACCTCAACCTTTATTTTTCGTCAATGATAACAATGATAATCAGTTATCATTTCGCATTTGACCTGTGAACATCTATTGATATATAAGCCGGATTAAATTTGGAATAAATTACAGTGAATTGCAGTGACCGTTAGTTTCGAAATAAGTGAAATAATAAATTTATATTTACGGACTATTTTACCATTTGGATATATTTACTCACTCATATAAGGTCATCTATTATTTTACTATATTTTAATTTGGTTTGATAATCTGATTATAATTCAATTTTACTAATTAGTGAGCAGAAGAGGGGAGTTTCTTGTCGCAAGGGCCGTTGTACCTGCCAGGAGTGTTACTCCCTTAAACTGCGGGGATCTGGTAGCAGGAAACTACGCTTCCTTCGCTTATTGGTATCTGGTTTTTATGATATGTAAAGTGAATAATGAATAATGGACTTGTTTTTTCGTCGGTTATAAATTTTTTGCAGTTTAAACGTGATAATGGAGTGAATGAAAACGAAATACTGAAATTTGGAAAGGAGTTTTTTCTGGACTTGTCGAGTGTAGTCGAAGCTAAAAAAAAACTCCTCTACGATGCGGCTGTACCTAGGACTGAGCTTCCGAGAAGACAGGGCCCGAAGGCTTTTGAAAGCCATCTGAAGGATATGTTAAGTTTATTCGAGAAATATGACGATGAAGACATAGACCTACCGCTGTTTGTAATTCGTTCTCCAAATGATGTACCAATCATTCCTGCTTTGGTTTATTCGAGTTTGAACGCAAAATTGAATAGAATGGAACACTTCCTAAAGACTGTTTCAAGTAAGTTCGATTCGTATGATAATCACTTTCCACCATTGCCTGCCCGTGCAACGCCGTCAACTGACTCTCACACCACTGTTATTGTCTCTAAAGTGCCGCAAACACTAAATGACCCGATAAAACGCAAAGACGTGCTCGATAAAGTGAGCTGTCATGATGCAGTTACCAAGCTGAGTTTGCGAGGTGACAAATGGCTAATCAATGTTAAAAAATCTGCTGCTGAAGAATTCAAAGACTCTTTTTCAGTGCTTTTAGCAGAATCTCCATCCAAGGTGATCACTTTACTGTTTTTTGGGATAGTCAGAGGAATATCGAAGGAATTAGACCTCTCATTCTTTCAAGGATATCCAGGTGTGGTGGAAGCTATGCGGCTCGGTGACACTGGCACGGTCAAGCTTGAGTTTTGTGACTCCATGTCAAAAGCCAAGGCTATGCAAAATGGTGTTAAACTTGGATATGAATATTTATCTGTGAAAGAATATCTGTCGGCACCTCGGTGCTGTCTAAAATGCCCTTCGCCAGACTAAAGTAGCTGATTGTGCAAGTTTAGTTGCGAAGTGTGCACGCTGTGCGGGCCCTCATATTTCCACCAAGGATTCTCCCTGCCAGCTTGATGCAAGATGTGCCAATTATGGTGAAAATCATGCCTCCTTTAGTCTTAGATGCAAAGTGCTGAGAGATATCATTGCCAAGAAGAAATGATTGTGCCTGTTTCGATTGTTTAGCTTAATATAGATGGTACTCGTTTAAAGGAGCATATGATTGATGAATTGTGTGACCAGTTTGACATAGTATGCCTTCAAGAACACCTCCTGACTTTTACTAGTATTAACGTGTTAAAAAGAAGTCGTAATCATTCCGCTTTTACAACTAATGCTGAGGTCACTTTTGGTAGACCTTCTGGAGGCCTCGCGTGCATTGTTAAGAATAACCTGAGTTTTCTCTTTCCAGTGTGTTTTCACAGTGACAAATTCATCCTTGCGGTTCGGTTTGGTAATACCGTGCTGATGAATGTGTATCTCCCGTGTAACAAAAAAACTATTTCCGCTTTAAACGCGTATATGAAAGCCTCGGCAAATCTTAAGGCTATTCTTGCGTCTGTTGTATCGACTGGTTATGATTTCATAGTGGTTGGTGACTTCAACATAGATATTACAAGTCAGTCAGTTCGATCCGATATAGTCCTTGATGCTTTTTCTGCTTATAAAATAGTTGAGAAAAGTTTTGATTATTCATATATTCACCAATCTGGAAGTTTGTCTAATATTGACCATGTAGTTTCCTCGCCAAATATTAATGTATCGACTGTTCTTGTTCATGAAGACTATCATGATATTGACCACCTCCCGATGTCGTTCTCTGCTTCAGTAGTCGCTTCCCGTTCTACTAGACCATTTACACAAAGTTCTAAGTGGTTTTACAGGAATAACTGGAGTAGAGCTAATTTTGCCCTTTATATTACTACGTTGTCCGCGTTATTGGGTTCTATAAAAGTTCCTTACCATTTGCTTCAAGTTACTGACCGTTTCTCAAATGATAAGCAGTCTCTAAATGAATATTATGATAAAATAATTTGGTGCTTAAAACAAGCAGAGGCGACTGCTGTTCCTCTAGAAAAGATTAAAGTTAAAACTAGAAAACCAGAATGGGTTTTGGACCCAGAATTAAAAGTTGTAAAGAATAAAGCTAAGTTTTGGCTACGAATATGGGTGTCTTGCGGTAGGCCAAATCGAGGAGTTGTCTTCGATCTGAAGCAAAGTACCAAGCGTACTTATAAAAAACGTTTACGGCAGTCTAGGGTATCTGGTTTTGATTTTCCTGCGTCGAAAAAGGAGTGGTCTCATGTTATGAATTCGGATAAGCTTAGGTGGTGATTTTTCTGAAAGTCCTATTGCAGTTCATACTTGGGTGTCGTATTATAATGATATTTTCGGCAAGGTGAACCGGGAAGTTGAAAAGCTTTTTAGTAACCTTCTTGAGTCGTGTTTGCCGAATTAAATTTCTCAGAGTAATGTATTACCAGTTTCTACTGTTGATATTGGTCAAGCTATTAAGAACATGCAATCTAGCTCTGTTGATCAAGACGGAATTTCGTCTTATCATCTAAAAGTAGTTTGCCCAGCTTTGATAGATCATCTTCAGCTACTGTTTCAAATGTGTTTATCTACTTCTATGGTTCCCGACAGTTTTCTCTGTGGCACAGTCACCTCGGTTTTGAAGCGTGGAAAAACTTCGTCAGAGTGTAGTTCTTATCGACTAATTACTGTTTCGTGCACTCTTAGCAAAGTTTTTGAATATATTCTTCTCCCTTTCATTTCAAAAAAAAAATAATTTTGGTGAAAACCAATTTGGCTTTCAAAAAAGGCTGGGATGTCAGCACGCCCAACGTGTTCTAGCTTCCCTCCTGTTGCAATCTGTTAATGATAAATCTCCCCTTCATATCTGTGCTCTTGATCTTTCGAAAGCTTTCGATAGTATAGTCCACTCACATGCACTCTATTCCCTTTTTTCCAACAATATTAACCTTTCTATTGTTGTTTTGTCACGGTACTGGTATTCGAACTCTTTTATTCGGGTAAAATGTAATGGAGAGGTTTCTGATTCAAAGGTGTTTCTTCGGCGTGGGGTCCGTCAAGGTGGTGTGCTTCCTCCAACTATTTTAAGTTATGTATTGCTCCTATCCTTTCATCTTTGCCTTCGACTTTCATTTCTGATGGAATTGATGTCTCGTATCTTGCATATGCGGACGATGTTTTCCTTGTCAGTCGTTCTAGGGCTGCACTCTCACATTCTGTCAGCTAGATCTCACACCAGTTCAGACGGATTGGGATTATATTGAACGTTGATAAGTGCGAATATATTTCATTTAATTCGAATGCGAGTCTCCCTCTTAATTGTGTTTTTTTCTCTATTCCCTGTGTCTCTTCTTTTTGGTGGCTTGGTCTTCACATTACTAATAATCTCAAACACTTCGGGCTCTGACAGTTTCTAATGCAAAAAAAAATTCAGATAGGATATTCAAAAATTGTTGCAAATAGAGGGAGGAACAATAGAAAAGCGCTTGGGAAATTATATTCTTCATTTTGCGATCATTCTATTCTTTTTTTATCTGGTTTTCTCCCAATTCTGAAGCCTAAAGATCTGAATTCTATCCGGACTTATTATTTTAAATTTTCTCGGAACCTTTTGTGCCTCCCTCCGTGGTGCTGGAACCGGCATCTAATATCGCGATTCGGCCTCCCTGATTTACGGGAAAAAGTGACTGTGCTTGCGGGAAAATTATCGTTATCTGCAGGTCTTACTGCGCACCATAATTTACGTCTTTTTAAGTAAATAATTGTTAAGTGTGCGAGTTTGCTTTTTTTTGTTCTTGATGTACTCCGCTTCTTTTTTATAGTGGGTAATAAATAAATTATTATTATTATTATTATTTTATGTTAGAAGCAACAAATTTTCTGTCAATGACATCAAATTTTTTCATTATGATAACAAGTTTTCTAACAGAAGTAGCAAGATTACCTGAACACTAAAAGTTTTATTCTTTGAAGTATCTATATTTTCCCTTAATACTAACAAACCTTTACTTGGCCAACTCAAATTTCTCTTAGAAGTAATAGGTATTTTCTTAACAGTAACAAAGTTTTTCTAACAAAACCAACCTTTATCTTTCGTCAATGATAACAAGTTATCTGTTAGAAGTAACAAGTTTTCTGTCAATGATACCAAATTGTTCTTAGAAGTAACAATTTTGTCGTTGTGATAACAAGTTTTAGAAAGAAGTATCAAGATTTCTTTAACACTAACAAATTTTCTCTTCGAAGTACCAACATTTTCCCTTAATAATAACAAACTTTTACTTAACACACTCAAATTTCTCTTAGAAGTAATAGGTATTTTCTTAACAGTAACATATTTTTTCTAAAAGCACCAACCTTTCTGTCAATGATAATAAATTTCTCTTAAAACTTACAATTTTTCGTCAATGTTAACTGGTTATCAGTTAGAAGTAACAAGTTTTCTGCCAATGATACCAAATTGTTCTCAGAAGTAACAATTTTTTTGTTATGATAAGTTTTCTGCCAGAAGTAGCAAGATTTCCTTAACACTAACAAATTTTCTCTTCAAAGCATCAACATTTTCCATTAACACTGACAAACTTTTAATTAACACACTCAAATTTTTCTTAGAAATAGCAGGTATTTTCTTAACAGTAGTAGCAAGATTTCCCTAACACTAACAAATTTCCTCTTCGAAGTATCAACATTTTCCATTAACACTGACAAACTTTTACTTAACACACTCAAATTTCTCTTAGAAGTAACAGGTATTTTCTTAACAGCAACAAATTTCTTCTAATACCACCAAGTTTTCCGTCAAAGCATTTTTTCGTTATGATAAGTTTTCTGCCAGAAGTAACAAGGTTTCCTTAACACTAACAAATTTTTTCGTCAAAGTATCAACATTTTCCATTAATTCTGACAAACTTTTACTTAACACACACAAATTTCTCTTAGAAGTCACAGGTATTTCTTAACAGCAGCAGAAAGATTTCATTAACACTAACAAATTTCCTCTTCGAATTATCAACATTTTCCATTAAGACTGACAAACTTTTACATAACACACTCAAATTTCTCTTAGAAATAACAGGCATTTTCTTAACAGTAACAAATTTCTTCTAATAGCACCAAGTCTTTCGTCAAAGATAACAAATTTCTCATAGAAGTAACAATTTTTCATCACTGATAACAAGTTATCTGTTAGAAGTAACACGTTTTCAGTCAATGATACCAAATTTTCCTTGGAAGTAACAATTTTTCGCTATGACAACACGTTTTCTGTCAGAAGTAGGAAGTTTCCTTATCACTAACCAATTTTCTCCATCAATGTAACAACTTATTCCTTAATACTAATAAATTTATACTAAACATACTTAAATTTCTCTTAGAAGTAACAGTTTTTTTTCTTAACAGTAACAAATTTGTCCTAATAGCACCAAGTTGTCCATCAAAGATAATAAATTTCTCATAAAAGTGTCAATTCTAATCAATTATAAAAACTTTTTAGTTCAAAATCTTCCACTTCTATCAGAAAAGTTGTTATCATTGACAAAAATTGACACTTTTACGAGAAATTTGTTATCTTTGATCGAAAACTTGGTGCTATTGCAATAAATTTGTTACTGTTAAGAAAAAAACTGTTACTTCTAAGAGAAATTTAAGTATGTTAAGTAAAATTTTATTGGTATTAAGGAATAAGTTGTTATTCTGATGGAGCGAACTTGTTAGTGATAAGGAAAACTTGCTGCTTCTGATAGAAAACTTGTTTTCATAAGGAAAAAATTTTTACAGACAAATTTGGTATTATTGACAGAAATATGTTACTTCTAATTGATAACTTGTTATCAGTGAAGAAAAATTGTTACTTCGATGAGAGATTTGTTATCTTTGACAGAGAACTTGGTTTTATTAGAAGAAATTTGTTACTTATAAGAGAATACCTGTAAATTTTAAGAGAAATTTGAGTGTTTTAAGTAAAAATCTTTTAGTATTAATGGAAAATGTTGATTCTTCGATGAAAAATTTGTTAGTTTTAAGGAAATCTTGCTACTTCTGGCAGAAAACTTGTTATCATAACGACAAAATTGCTTTGACGGAAAACTTGGTGCTATTAGAAGAAACTTGTTACTGTTGAGAAAATACCTGTTACTTCTAAGAGAAATTTGAGTGTGTCAAGTAAAATTTTGTCAGTATTAATGGAAAATGTTGATACTTTGAAAAAAAATTGTTAGTGTTAAGGCAATCTTGCCACTTCTGGTAGAAAACTTGTTATTATAACGAAAAAATTGTTACTTCTAAGAAAAATTTGGTATCATTGACCGAAAAATTGCTGCTTCTAACTGATAATTTGTTATCATTGACGAAAAATTGTTACTGTTAAGAGAAATGTATTATCATTGACGGAAAGTTTGGTGCTTTTAGAAGAAATGTGTTACTGTTAAGAAAATACCTATTACTTCTATAAGAAATTTGAGTTTGATAAGTAAAATTTTCTTAGTATTAAGGGAAAATTTTGATAATTCGAAGAAAAAATTTGTTAGTATTAAGGAAATATTACTACTTCTGTCAAAAACTTGCTATCATAACAAAAAAATTATTACTTCTAAGAAAAATTCAGTATCATTGACAGAAAACTTGTTACTTCTAACATATAACTTGTTATCTTGGACGAAAAATAAAGGTTGGTGTTATTAGAAAAACTTTGTTACTGTTAAGAAAATACCTATTACTTCTAAGAGCAATTTTAGTTTGTTAAGTAAAAGTTTGTTAGTATTATGGGAAAATGCTGATAGTTCGAAGAAAAAAATTTGTTAGTATTAAGATAATCTTGCTAATTCTGTCAAAAAATTTTTTATCATAAAAAAAAATTTTGGTATCATTGACAGAAAACTTGTTACTTCTAACAGATAACTTGTTGTCATTGACGAAAAATAAAGGTTGAGGTTATTGGAAGCAAGTTATTACTGTTAAGAAAATACCTATTACTTCTAAGAGAAATTTGAGTGTGTTAAGTAAAAGTTTGTTAGCATTAAGAAAAAAGTTGTTAATCCGATGAGAAAATTTGTTAGTGTTAAGGAAAACTTGCTACTTCTGACAGAAAACTTGTTATCATAAACGACAAAAATTTTAACTTTTATGGATTTTTGTTGTATCTTTGACAATAAACCTTCTACTTCTAACAGAAAAGTTGTTATCATTGACAAAAATTGTCAATTTTAAGAAAAGTTTATGATCTTTGATGGAAAACTTGGTGCTATTAGAAGAAATTTGTTACTGCAATGAAAATTTAAGTGTTTTAAGCATAAGTTTATTAGTATTAATGAAAAATGTTGAAACTTCGAAGAGAAAATTTGGTAGTGTTCAGGAAATCTTGCTACTTCTGGCAAAAAACTTGTTATCATAACGAAAAAATTGTTATCTTTGACGGAAAACTTGGTGTTATTAGAAGAAATTTGTTACTGTTAAGAAAATACCTGTTACTTCTAGGAGAAGTTTGAGTGTGTTAAGTAAAAATTTGTCAGTATTAATGGAAAATGTTGACACTTCAAAGAGAAAATTTGCTAGTGCTGTGGAAATCTTACTACTTCTGACAGAAAACTTCTTATCATAACGAAAAAATTGTTACTTCTAAGAAAATTTGGGTATCATTGACAGAAAACTTGTTACTTCTAACTGATAACTAGTTATCATTGACGAAAAATCGTTACTTTTAAGAAAAAATTATTATCATCGACGGAAAGTTTGTTGCTTTTAGAAAAAATATGCTACTGTTAGGAAAATACCTATTGCTTCTAAGAGAAATTTGAGTGTGTTAAGTAAAAGTTTGTTAGTATTAAGGGAAATGTTGATACTTCGAAGAGAAAATTTGTTAGTGTTAAGGAAATCTTGCTACTTCTGTCAAAAACTTGTTATCATAACAAAAAAATTGTTACTTCTAAGAAAATTTGGGTATCATTGACAGAAAACTTGTTACTTCTAACTGATAACTTTTTATCATTGACGAAAAATAGGGTTGATACTTTTAGAAAAAAGATTTTACTGTTAAGAAAATACCTATTACTTCTAAGAGAAATTTGTGTGTGTTAAGTAAAAGTTTGTTAGTATTAAGGAAAAAGTTATTATCCCAATGAGAAAATTTTTTAGTGTTAAGGAAAACTTTTTACTTCTGACAGAAAACTTTTTAACATAAATGACAAAAATTTTTACTTCTATGAAAAATTTGGTATCTTTGACAGAAAAACTTCTACTTCTAACAGAAAAATTGTTATCATTGACAAAAATTGTCACTTTTAAGAAAAATTTATTATCTTTGATGGAAAAATTGGTGCTATTAGAAGAAATTTGTTACTGCAAAGAAAATTTAAGTGCGTTAAGTAAAAGTTTATTAGTATTAAGGAATAAGTTGTTACTTTGACTGAGAAAATTTGTTAGTGAGTAAAACTTGCTACTTCTGACAAAAAAATTGTTATCATAACCAAAAAATTGTTACTTCTAAGAAGAATTTGGTAGCATTCACAGAAAACTTGTTACTTCTAACAGATGACTTGTTATCAGTGACGAAAAATATTTACTTCTATGAGAAATTTGTCATCTTTGACGGAAATCTTGGTGCTATTAGAAGAAATTTGTTACTGTTAAGAAAATATGTGTTACTTCTAAGAGAAATTTGAGTGTGATAAGTTATATTTTGTTAGTAGTAATGGAAGATGTTGATACTTCGAAGAGGAAATTTGTTAGTTTTAAGGAAATCTTGCTACTTCTGTCAGAAAACTTGTTATCTTAACGAAAAAATTGTTACTTCTAAGAAAAGTATTATATCTTTGACAGAAAACATGTTACTACTAACTGATAACTAGTTGTCATTGACGAAAAATTGTTACTTTTAAGAGAAATTTACTATCATTGACGGAAAGCTTGATGCCTTTAGAAAAAATTTGCTACTGTTAGAAAAATACCTATTACTCCTAAGAGAAATTTGAGTGTGTTAAGTAAATTTAAAATTAAAGTTTGTCTTTTACCATTTGTTGTCTATACACAGATAATTCCTAGGAGCACCTTACCTTGTTTTATGTTACAGCGAGTTGTTAGTAGTAGTAGTTCTATTTTCATGTTTTTTATACCATTTGTACTATGCCTTAAACATTTTCAGATATTTTCTTAATAAAACGAGTGGGTTGTTAGTAGTAGTAATAGTATATTCATGTTTTTTGTAAGCCCTTTATTCTATAGCTGAAACATGTTCAGAGTAAAAATTGTGTATGCCTTAAAGTGGGATAAGGATTATTCTACTGGTTATGAACAAAGAGAAGAGAGTAACTTTAGTATCAAGAGAGAATAATATTCTCAATTATATTAATAATATATAATAATGTGTGTAACATATTCTTATGTTAATATTCTACATGTGGTTATTTCAGTAAAAATATTTTATGCATTAATTTGTTTTAAAACTATTATTTTTAGGGTACGCTAGCAAGTCAAAAGTTTAGAAAGTTTATTAAAAAGTCAGAGATGTAACTAAAAACACATTCAACAACCCATTAGCTCATTAAATTCAAACAACACATTAACCCATTCAAACAACAGATTTTACTTTCTCTCTCCTTGATGCTTTAACAGTAACCTAAAAGGCAACGTTACTTTTCCATCGATACCTAAAAGCCAATTCAAAAACCCACTAGCATATTAAATTCAGACAACCCATTAACCCTATCGAACAACAGATTATATTTTCACTGTACTCGGTGCTCTAACAGTAACCAATAGGGCGATGATACTTTTTCATGGATCCCTAAAAACCCATTAAACAACCTTTAGCCCATTAAATTCGAACAACCCTTTCAAACAACATATTTTATTTTCACCGTCCTCGATGCTTTAACAGTAACCTAAAAGGCAACATTACTTCCATGGACACATAAAAGCAATTCAACAACACATTAGCATATTCACTTCAAACATCATATTTACCCATTTGAACAGCTGATTTTATTTTCACTGTCCTCGGTGCTTTAACAGTAACCAATAGGGCGATAATAATTTTACATGGATCCCTAAAAGAACCATTAAACAACCGATTAGCACTTTAAATTCAAACAACCCTTTCAAACAACAGATTTTATTTTCACCGTCCTTGTTGCTTTAACAGTAACCTTAAGGGCAATGTTATTTTTCCATGGATACTTAAAAGCCAATTCAACAACTCATTAGCATACTCAATTCAAACATCCCATTAACCCATTCGAACAACAGATTTTATTTTCACTGTCCTCAGTGCTTAAGCAGTAAACAATAAGTAGGTGTGGAAAGATCTTACTCCAACTCAACCCCCGAATCTTACTATAAAGTGGTACTTGAAAGTTTATATTAAACTAAAATCATCGACACAGGGAAAAAACGTGTCAAAAATTAGTGTTGCCCCCCACAACAAATCCTATTTTTATAGGAGGAACCCAGCCCTAGTCAACCCCCGAATCTTACTACGAAATGGTACTTGAAAGTTTATATTAAACTAAAATCATTGACACAGCAAAAAAAAATGAAAAAATCAAACTGTTGCCCTCGCAACCAAATTATCCTATTTGTGTGGGAGGATCTCAGCCCAACTCAACCCCTGGATCTTACTATGAAGTGGTACTTCATAGTAAGAAAAAACATGGCAAAAATCAGTGTTGCCCCCGCAACTAAATTATTCTATTTGTGCAGTAAGAACCCAGCCCTAGTCAACACCCAAATTTTACTATGAAGTGATGCTTGAAAGTTTATATCAAATAAAATCATTAACACAGCGAAAAAAACATGAAAAAAATCAAAGTGTTGCCCTCGCAATCAAATTATTTTATTTGTGTGGGAAGATCTCAGCCCAACTCAACCTCCAAATCTTACTATGAAGTGGTATTTGAAAGTTTATATTAAACTAAAATCATCGACACAGGAGAAAGACAATAAAAAAGAAATTAAAGTGTTGCCCCACAAGCACATTATTCTATTTATGTGGAAGGATCCCAACTCAACTCAAGCCCCAAATCTTACTATGAAGTGGTACTTGAAAGTTTATATTAAGATAAAATCATTGACACAGCAAAAAAAAATGAAAAAATCAAACTGTTGCCCTCGCAACCAAATTATCCTATTAGTGTGGGATCTCAGCCCAACTCAAACCTCAAATCTTACAATGAAGTGGTACTTGAAAGTTTATAATAACCTAAATCATCGACAAAGCGAAAAAAACATGGCAAAAATCAGTGTTGTCACCCGCAACCAAATTATTCTATTTGTGTGGGAGGAACCCAGCCCTAGTCAACCCCCGAATCTTACTGTGAAGTGGTACTTGGAAGTTTATGTTAAACAAAATCATTAAAACAGCGAAAAAAACATGACAAAAATCAAAGTGTTGCCCTCGCAATCAAATTATCCTATTTGTGTGGGAGGATCTCAGCCCAACTCAACCCCCGAATTTTACTATGAAGTGGTACTTGAAAGTTGATATTAAACTATAATTATCGACACAGGAAAAAAACAATACAAAAAAAAAATCAAAGTGTTGCCCGCAACCAAATTATTCTATTTGTAATGGAGGATCCTACCCCAAACTCAATCTCCCAATCTTACTATGAAATAGTACTTGATAGTTTATATTAAACAAAAGTCATTGACGAAGCGCTAAATTCAGTTACTAAATTTTTACTATATTTCATTGTCCCCCCCCCCCCCAACCTCCGTCTCCCTCCCTCCAAAAAAAGAGCGTGATCTCTCATTATCCCAAATTTTCAGGAGGGAAGAATAAGTCCTTTCGGGCATTATTTATAAGCCCAAACTCATCAAAGCACTAAATACAGTTACAAAATTTGTCCAACATTTCGTTGTCCCCCCCCAAAAGAATGTAATCCCTCATTACTCCAAATTTACATGAGTGGCTCTCATTTCAATTAATGACTTTATTTAATTTTTTCAAAACCGCCTTAAAAATAAAACTTCACACTTATAACTCTTAATGTAGCCTCTGTATTGAAAATTGGAAATAGTGTATTATAGTGACCACAACCTAGAAATTATAACTTTTTCCTGTCCAAATAATCCCTAAAATATCTCAATCTGTTTCGCCCAAATAATCCTCTAAAAGTAATTTCTGAAGATTCCCTTGCGTATCGACAACTATGCACAGATATATTTAAATTCCCGTGAAGCCTGTTGATTTTTCTGTCATGAATTCTTACACAATGGAAGCTCTATAAGTTGGACGTAATTCCTGTCTCTATCATTTCGACAACATCCTAATGCATAAATATGACCTAAATTCACGGAGGTCAAGTGATGTCACTCCGATTAGTATGTTAAGGGCTTTTCTTTGTGGTTGCTAAGACCTCTTGGGGCTATTGCGCAAATCCAATGCTAATCATTCCTAGAAGTCTGGTCTAATGTCACTGAGCTTAATATTTCTAGCTCTGTGATTGGCCTAGCAAAAGGACGTGTGGCTGTGAGATAAGATAAGATATTTATTTCAGTAAATGGCTATCACAAGCCCAGAAGGGCCGAATTCACATTTCGGGGTCATATATTAAAAAAAGACATAAATAGCAAAACAACTAAAAAACTGGCTAAACAATGCCAAAAACAACAATATCAGAAAGGCAAAGCCATTCACTAGTGTAACAAAAAGTGTCAAATGTAAGAAGGTTAAAAAGGCACAAATTAAAACAAAACAAAAAAAAAATAGATATAAATAATGTTAAAAAGGTTTAAAAGAGATTATATAAAAAGGGGAGGGAACGGAAGAGCCAAACGGACACCAGCATGGGTATCACCAGTAAAAAAAAAAAAAAAAAAAAAAAACTAGTGGTTTATTTGATCAGTAATGAAGGGGACAAAGGTTTTTTCATATCTGGAGGTTAAACAACGGATGGGGGACAAGATAGGGATGGGTTCAGATACACTACGTGGCAGGCGGTGTCTGGATGGGGAGTGTCTTTTGGGGAAAATGTTTTCCGTGCGAGGGTTTATTATTGCATTTTTTGCAAAACGGAGGCACAGCGTTCCTCTCCTGTGCTCAAGAGTTTCCAGCTTGGCCTTTTTTAGAATGAGTGAATATGGTACCAAAGTTTCTTTAAAAATTATTCTTAGGGCTCTTTTTTGAATAGATTCAATTTTATCTGATTCATCACGGGAGATGCCAGGATGCCATACTGGACAAGCATATTCAAGATGCGGGCAGACAAAGGAAGTATAAATCCTTAAGGAATGGGATGGGGGGATGTTATATTTATTCAAGAGCTTAAGGAGAGACATGTACGCATTAGCTCTACGGGCAATATCTTTCACGTGGATATCCCACTTTAAATTAGAGGAAATTTTAACCCCAAGTAATTTAAAGGAAGACACAGAAATATCTGGGGGTATAGGGTCAAGGAAGGCGGGAATAGATTTCAAGAAATTTATCGTAATTATATTTGATTTAGTGGAATTTACTTTCATATTTAGGTTCTTAGCTTCATCCGAAATGTGGGATAGAATTTCAAGGGCGTCACTTTTAATATTCCTGTGACAAACATCGAGGATCGTCAAGTCATCCACGTATTTCCATCTATGAGGGAAGTCCTTACCAATATCATTAATTATGACTAGAAATAAAAGTGGTCCCAATAAGGTTCCTTGAGGAATTCCACAATATATAGGGAGGGGGTTAGAGAAAATATTTTTGTATTTAACAACTTGGGATCTATTTGAAAGAAACGATATAACAATATTTACTAACAGAGGATCAAGTTTAAAGTTAACCAGGAGTGAACGAATTAGGGTGGTGTGGTCAACCAGGTCAAAAGCTTTTTGGAAATCAACTAAGACAAGGTTCAGCCAGACATTTGGTTTATCAAGGTTACTTACGATGGTATGCATTAAGTGCACAAGGTAATTGGTGGTTGAAGTTTTCTTTAAGTTACCAAACTGCCGGGTGTCAATACGCGGACAAATTTTGTCCTTAAGCCAGTCACAGAGGAAACCTTCATAAAGTTTGGAAAAAACAGAAGTGAGCGTAATGGGGCGAATGTTGGCGAAAGTCAGACTGGCGCATTTTTTAGGGACAGGTGTTATAAAACCTTTTTTCCAGCAACTTGGGAATTTGCCAAATTTTGTGATGTGGCTGAAAATATTTGATAAAGGCTCAGCAATTTTGTCCAAAAAGGCTTTAATTAAGTCAACTGGGATGTCCAAGGGACAAATACTTGATTTTCTAGGCTTAAGAATTTTATTTATAACATCAGAGGGAGAAATAAAGGGGAAGGAAGTATTGGGAGGAATAGTTGGACTTGAGCCAGTGAAAGGGGGGAGACTTTGTACGATGGAAGCAAGGTACAAGTTCAGATCGTTGGCAGTCTTATTAGGGGGTTCAGGGAGATGAAAATCAATTTCGGAAGGACTTTTTCCGCATATTTCTTTAATTTTTCTGTACCATTGCTTGGGCTTGTTAGAATATAGATCTTTGACTTTATTATTATAGTAATTAGAAGCTGCTTTTCTTAATTTTTTCTTTAGGAATTTCCTTAGACTATTAGCCTCAGGAATACGACCTGCTTTGAAAAAATTGATTTTTTTTTCTTATAAGTTTTTTAAAAGACTCAGTAACGTAAGGCTTATCCGTAGAACACGTTTTAAATTTTTTCTCAGGGAAGTGGAATTCATAATTACTTCTCAATAGATTTTGGAGGGACAAAGCACTGTAGTCAACGTCATTCGTTTGATACACAGTGGACCAATTTTCAGTAGTAATCCAGGAGCCAAAATTGAAAAGTCCTGAGTCAGTGAGAGGTCTATAAGCGGTTTCAGATATAGAAAACGACTGTTTAACTTTAGCCAGCGGAGATAGGAAAAGGCTAATGTGGTAACTACCCCCTAGAGGGGGCAGAGTGGAGACGGGTTTGTAAAACTTCAAAAGATTAGTGCAAATTAAATCAAGAGTAGTATTGCCTTTTGTAGTAGGGACATTAACGACCTGTTTTAAATTAAAAGCGTTACATGTAGAATCAAGTCTTAAATCGTTTGCGTCACGCATCAGGAAAATTCCTGCATTTGGGTATTTTGATAGTAAAAAGTCAGCACTTGCATGAAATTTTTCGATAAAATTTATTTTGTCAGCGGATCTCCGATTAGGGGAGTAATAAAAACAACAAAGGACAATTAAGTTAAAAGGACGCGGCAAGACTTTAGGTCGAACACATACCCACATAACTTCATCAAAGGGATTAAGACACGGAATTGGGATTTCACTTGGATATAAATCATTACGGATAAAGAACAGAATTCCGCCACCTTTCTTACCCAGAAAGTGGTTTTCTGGTCTGAGTTTAATAAATTGAGAAAAATTGTTAATCTTTAACATGTGCAAATTTTGAGCTTGAACTTCAGTAATAACGATTACATCTGAACTATATATTTTAGAAAGGGTGTCTAATTCATTGAGTTTTTCAAAGTTAAGGCTGTGACGTCACTTATCCCTGTATCTTAAGAAGGGTTCCTACTTTTTTTTTTAAAACAATATAAATCTTTAGCGTAAAGAGCGAGGCGTTTAGGAGGGGCAGCCCCTTTCATATATGGAACAATTTCTGTTCGTTTTGAGTTTTAATGTCGCTCCTTACTTTCAGTTAAAAAACTTGTTTTTTTAATATAATTACGCTTTTGTTGGATGTTTTGTTTTAAAACTGTTGATTTTTTTTCTTTTGCTTAAACAGCGAGGTACTGAAAAAGTAGCAATCCCACTCAGCAAACAGTTCGTGGTAACGAACTGTAAGTAAAGAGTAACCCGGCTCAAAAGTAACCGAAACTCTAAAAAATGGAATTTTAGGTATGTGAAAGGGATCCCCCCCTCCGTAATACCTCGCTTTTCAAACAGTTCGTGGTAACGAACTGTAAGTAAGGAGCGACCCGTCTCAATAGGAACAGAAAGTTTAAAAACGGATACCACAGGTATCCGATACCAACAGGTTTTTGATACCAACAGGTACATCAAAAGAATCAGATTTTTCTGCTGATTTAAAATATATAAAATTCATTAAGTTTAAATCTGCTCATCAAAAGTTACGCTTCTGAGAAAATTTGGCTGATTTTCAAAAAAGGGAGAAACACCCCTAAGAGTCACAGAACCTTAAAGAAAATCAAAAAATCAGATTTAGCTTGGCAGAGAACCCTACTGTGGAGGTTTAAAGCTCCTATCTGCAAAAATGTGGAATTTTGTATTTTTTGCCAGAAGAAGATCACGGATGCTTGTTTATTTGTTTTTTCTTTTCCCCAGGGGTGATCGTATCGACCATGTGGTCCTAGAATATCGCGGGAGGGCTCATTTGAAAGGAAAATAAAAGTTCTAGTGCCTTTTTTAAGTGACTAAAAATATTGGAGGGCAATTGGGCCCCATCCCAGGCTCTTTTTTCCCCAAAGTCACCCGATCAAAATTTTGAGGTAGCCATTTTGTTCAACATGGTCAAAAATGTAATAACTATGTCCTTGAGGATGACTTAACCCCCCCCCTTTCTCAGTCCCCAGGAGAAGGGCTACAAGTTATGAATTTTTCCCAATGTTTACATGTATTATTAGTAGAAGGAGGGTTTATAGCACAGGGGGGAGTCCCTATATGGGCATTGAAATTCTTTCAGGCTTGGCGCAACACGCTCAGTGAATACAACCAGTACAAGATCAATGGCCTCCAATGAGCTAGAATACTAACTATACAAGATCAACGAACGGGACATGTGACATAATGAGATATGGAAATTTCGCCTCGTGAACATTCTTATCAGAGAGTTAGAAATACTGACGGGACAAGATATCTGTTTGACGCAATTTCCCCATGAGACATGTCTATATATTTGGAAGGTTTCGTGGGAACTTAAAATGTATCTGTGCACATGTGACAGGACATAGGAAACGTCAGAGATTAATTGACATTTTAGGGGATTTGAAAGTAGAAACGGAAAAGGTAAGGCATTTCAGGGAATGCTAATTCTATTAAGAGATATATATATATTATTTTTTATTTTGGCGGTTCTCGACTGTGTTCTGTATAATACACATTTACCATTTGAACAGTGTTGTCAATATTAAATATGCTCTTACATTGTAGTATACTAAAAAGTTGATACTAATAGAGATGTATATGCCAAGAAATGAATTTTAATAAACAAATTCAGAACAATCTTTAGAAATCCTTAGAAATCGAGTAGTGAGATGATTATAGGTTTGAACCATCAAAGATCGCCACCATCAATGATCCTAACCGCCAAGGACCTCAACCTCCAAAGATCCCCTATCCCCAACGTCTAAAAACCCCCTTCCTGCAACTTTTTGGGCCCCCCTTCCCATTTTTTGATACTTTTTTGAAGTTTTTTTTGGAAGTTTTCCTTACCATGATATTTTTTTCAACTTTTTTTACATGTCTTAGAATAACATGAAACATACTTAAAACACAAAAAAATCACGTTTAATATTTTCCAAACTCAAAATGAGAATGGTATAGATTTGTTAGTCATGACTTTTGCTATTAGAAAAATGATTTTTGTAGTAGCACTTTTTTTTACTGAATTTTTTTGGACTGAAATTATTCAACTTTTTTTAAGTATCTTGAAATTACATGAAATATGCTTGCGACTCTACCAATCGTGCTCTATACTTGCCATTAGACGTGACGCGACTTTCTCACTGATACTCTATGACGGGTTATCGACACTACCTAGTGTATTGCATGTATTAAATCAGTATTTTCTACGCAGTGGAAGGATAAATATATAATTCATATCTTTTAAAAAATGAAGATGAAGTATTTTAGGAAAGTGTGTTCACATGATAGTGTTTTTATAGCATCGAATGCTGACAAGGAGAAGTATTTGAACTATGAAACAAGTACAAGTGTTAGCACTATCGGAAACATATGCATGCATTGTTATGACAGTAAGAAATTAAATTTCTTTGGAGTACCGAAAAAAATTCAACTCTCATGATGTTGAATATGTGAGAATGAGATCTCCGGAGATGATTGCACTCAAAGAGAATGCCAACATAAAAATAACAGTTAATGAAGAGGGGCGTCTTCTTTCTAGTGCTTGTGGTAAAAAGTTACCCAGTGTTAAACCCTATCGTCAACTATCGGGTATTAGCATTCAAATGAAATCAAAGAAGAAAAGAAAGACCTACTCTTCTACTAATATCATAAACCATATCTTTTCTACGGGCCGTAACTGTTACCTGTGTAAAAATAGTGTTGTAATAGACAGTGAAATTGCCAGGAAAATAAAAAGGACATTGGTTAGAAAATATCACTAAGGAATAAAAAGATGAATCGATGAAAAACAAAGCACAAGTGAAGATTATTACTACCATTGATCAAACACTCAATGAACCAAATAATACCAAAGACGAAAGGCATATTAAACCTTTCGTAGACACACCAGTAAAAATTGTGTATGACACAAAATGGAGTAATGATTATTTAACTGATTACGAACTAAGAGAAGAAAATAGGTACAATAGCAAGAGGGAACATTGTGAACTATTCTATGGAACAGATTAAAAAGGACAAAAGTTGTTCATTGATATTAACAATATATAATAATATTTTTTTATCAATATTTTACATGACATTATTTCATTAAGAATAAATTATGCATTACATTGTTATGTGTTCATTATTTTTAGAGTATGCTAGGATATCATACGTTTAGAATGTCGATTAAAACATTGGAGATGTAAGAAAAGGAATTTGCATACATCTTATGTCAGATAGATCGGTTAACATGGAAAACATCTAAGTATCAGAATGAATAAATTCTTTGTCAACACCTTTTGTCGGTTAGGCCAGGATAAAATTGATAAAAATCTAAGTATCGGAGCGAATAAATTCTTTATCAGCATCCATTGCCGGATACTTTGGTTAACTTTATCAAAACCTAAGTATCAGAGCGAAGAAATTCTGTATCAACATCTATTGTCAGATACATTGGATAGCATTGACAAAACCTAAGTATCAGAGTGAATAAATTTTTCTATTTACATCTATGTCAGATACATCGGATAAACTTGACTAAATCCAAGTATCAGATCGAATAAATTCTTCAACATCCTTGTTTCGGACACGTTGGATAACATTATCAAAGTCTATGTATTAGAGTGAATAAACTATTTATCAACTTTCTTTTGTCTGATACATAAGATAATATTCACAAAATCTTAGTATCGGATTGAGTACATTCCTTATCATCGTTCTTTGTCAAATATACCTGATAAAATTGAGAAAATCTAAGTATAAGAGTGAATACATTCTTTATCAATGTCTTTTGAGAGATACGTTTGATAACACTGACCAAATCTAAGTATCATAGTGAATAAATTCTCTATCAACTTCTTTTGTCGAATACATCAGATAGCATTCACCAAATCTTAGTAAATTCCTTGTCATCGACCTTTGTCAAATATGCCAGATACAATTGAAAAATCTAATTATCAGAGTTAATACATTCTTTATCAATGTCTTTTGACACAATACTTTTGATAACACTGATATAATTTAAGTATCAGAGTCAACAATTTCTATATTAACATTCTTTATCGATATCGTTCGGATACGTCAGATAAAATTGGCAAAATCTATGTATTAGAATAAATAAATTTTTTATCAACTTCTTTTGTTGGATAGCTCGGGATAAAATTGATAAAATCTAAGCATCAGAGTGAACAAATTCTTTATTAACATTCTTTATCGATATCATTTGTCGGATACGTCGGATAACATTGACAAAATCTATGTATTAGAACGAATAGATTCTTTGTCAACATCCTTTGCCGGATGGCTCGGGATAAAATTGATAGAATCTAACTATCAGAGAGAATAGATTCTTTATCAACATCCTTTGCCAGAAATTTCGGTTAACATTATCAAAACCTAAGTGTCAGAGTATCAGTATCATTTGACAGATACGTTTGATAGTATCAGAGTAAATAAATTCTATATCCTCGTCTTTTGTCAGATATGATTGATAAAATTGAGAAAATCTAAGTATCAGAGTGAATAAATTCTTTATCAATGTCCTTTGACAGATACGTTTGATAACACTGACCAAATCTAAGTATCATAGTGAATAAATTCTCTATCAACTTCTTTTGTCGGATACGTCAGATAACATTTACAAAATCTAAGTATCAGAGTGAGTAAATTCCTTATCTTCGACCTCTGTCAGATGTGCCTGATAAAATTGAGAAAATCTAAGTATCAGAGTGAATAAATTCTTTATCAATGTCTTTTGACAGATACGTTTGATAACACTGACAAAATTTTAGTACCAGAGTGAACAAAATCGTCATTAACATTCTTTATCGATATCATTTGTCGGATACGTCGGATAACATTGACAAAATCTATGTATTAGAACGAATAGATTCTTTATTATCATCCGTTGTCGGATATTTCATTATGAAAAAATCGTAAGTAAATAGCAAACTCTTTCTTGAATTCTCCTCTTGGATACCTAATACAGAAATTTCATTCAAGAAATTATAAAAAAAATTGTAATTACCACACTTCATTTGCATGCAATCGATACCGAGAGTTTTATGACTCCTCCCCGCATTGAATTCTGCAGGTTTTATGACTCCTCCCCAAAATGAATTCAGATGGTTTTAGGACTCATCCCCCTAGCCATAAGTCCATTTAACCTTCAGCAAAGGTATAAAAGTTCGATGAAGTACTTCTCTACTTAAATACTACATTAATAGCTTCCGGGATGATTGGACTGTATGACACAGAGTTTATCGATTTGAAAAAATCATCTTGTGGTGTTAAATTTGAATGCGCATTTTTATTACTGTCAATGGAACTCAAAGAATTTGACTGTTATCATTGGATAGTTAACTATAGTATGTTTGAGTATGATAAAAGCTTGTGGATTACATCTTTACGTCGTATAAACAGACTGGGATTCTACGACAGAGTGAATACACCACATAATAAAAGTGGCCATGAACTGAGAAATGTTCAGGAGGAAGTCAGTGAAATTTGCAGCTTTTTTGGGGTTGAAGCACTCTACTTAAAGGGTAGTGTACCTAAAGATAAAGTTTTAATTCAAAAGTGTAACCCTAGGATTCCACTTTTCAATCTAGAAGAATTTGAGCGTCCTAAATTTGAAGGGACTATTCACCGTCCTGAAGATGAGGTTAGGTTTTTCGCGCAGTGGACACCTAAGGACATACCTGATCGCGATAAGTGCATAAGGCACGGCAAAAACTATTCTATATCATCGGATCCTCGTTTCTGGATGTTTAACAGTGAACTTTAAGTACTATTTTTATGTAAATATGCATTTTTTTTTAAAAAAATCTTTTAATATGTCGAAGCAATAAATATCTTTAAGCTGAACCCGTCTTTATTCTTTAGATTAGTTCTATTCATTCATTAAATTATGAAGAAATTGTAAGTACGTAACATTCTCTTTCTTGAATTCACCTCTTGGATACTCAATACGGAAATTTCATTCAAGAAATCATGAAAAAATTGTAAGTAAGTAACAAACTCTTTATTGAATTCACCTCTTAGATACACAATACGAAAATTTCATTCAAGAAATTATGAAAAAATTATAAGAAAGTAAAAAACTCTTTCTTGAAGTCACCTCTTGGATACACTATGTAGAAATTTCATTCAAGATTTTATGCAAAAATTGTAAGTAAGTAACAATCTCTTTCTAGAATTCACCTCTTGGATACACAAAAGAGAAATTTCGTTCAAGAAATTATGAAAAATTTTTAAGTAAGTAACAAACTCTTTATTGATTTCACCTCTTGGACAAATTTCATTGAATAAATTATGAAAACAATGTAAGTAAGCAACAAACTCTTTCTTTTTTATCAACTTCCTTTGTCAGATACATCGGATATAATTGACAAATCTAAGTTTCAGAATGAATAAATTCGTTATCAACGTCTTATGGGATACATCAGATAAAATTAATAAAATCTAAGCTCTATTAATTTTCACTTTATGCATCGTTGCGTTGAATTTAGGTTAGACTGGTTATAGATGATAGCACACCCGCTCAGACATATAGTCATAGTGAGAGAGATATGCAAAAAGTTAGGTTAATTTAGGTTTACTTAGACCGGCACCCTCAGACACACGGTCATAGCGAGGGAGACATGCAAAAACTTTCATCTCTTGGATGCACGATACAAAAATTCAATTCTAAAAATCATGAAAAAATTGTAAGTAAGTAACAAACTCTTTATCGAATTCACCTCTTGGAAACACAATACGGAAATTTCATCCAAGAAATTATGAAAAAATTATAAGTAAGTAACAAACTCTTTCTTCAAGTCACCTCCTGGATACACGATGCAGAAATTTCATTCAAGAAATTATGAATAAATTGTAAGTAAGTAACAATCTCTTCCTTGAATTCACCTCTTGGATACATAATAAGGAAATATCATTCAAGAAATTATGAAAACATTGTAAGTAAGTCACAAACTCTTTATTGATTTCACCCCTTGGATACACAATACAGACATATCATTTAAGAAATTATGAAAAAAATTTTAAGTAGGTAACAAACTCTTTCTTGAATTCACCTCTTGGATACAGAAATTTCAATCATGATATTATGAAAAAACTGTATTTATGTAACAAACTATTTTTCGAATTCATCTCATGAATACACAACACAGAAATTTCATTCAAGAAACTATGAAAAAATTGTAAGTAAGTAACAAACTATTTCTTGAATTTGCCTCTTGGCTACATAATTCAGAAATTTCATTCAATAAATTATGAAAACATTGTAGGTAAGTAACAAACTCCTTCTTGAATTCACCTCTTGGACACACAATACAGACATTTCATTCAAGAAATTATGAAAAAATTGTAAGTAAGTAACAAACTCTTTCTTTTTTTGTCAACATCCTTTGTCAGATACATCGGATGAAATTGACACAATCTAAGTATCAGATTGAATAAATTCCTTATCAACGTCTTTATCGTATACATCAGATAACATTCATAAGATATAAGATCTATTAATTTTTGCTTTATGCATCATTGCGTTGAATTTAGGTTAGACTGGTTATAGATGGAAGCAAACTCGCTCAGACACATGCAAGTTCAATATAAAAAATATAAAAATTCACTTAACTCAATTCCTTGTGCATTGATGCACGCTTGGGCCCGTAATACTTGCACACTCTAAATACAGCGTAGCACCCTGTCCTCTCCAATTTCCACCCCAAACCGCCATCAAATAACAATAAGTTTAACAAAACTTCTCCTCCGCTTACACCCCTTGAAGTTTCAAACCAAAATATAATAAATAATAATAGTATCAAAAAATTCTAAACATAATAATAATAAAATAAATCTACTAAATAAATTTTTAATCTTTTAGATATTTTTTACATTCTTTTTAAAGGAGCAGAAAGACCTATATGACTTCAGCTCTTGCGAAAGTGCATTCCACTCTCTAGCACACGCAATTCTAGGAGAAAATTCCGACCTAGCTGTCGGTGTCGGGGGTATATAAATGTCTGATGAAGATCGTGTATTTAAACTATGAGTTTGTGATACTAGGGTGAATAAGCCTTTAAATGGTGAGGGGAGTGTTCCTGAAAAATATTTAAAACAAAAAAAGGTGCAAGATAGTCTGTAAAGTGATGCCATTGATAGTCTGTTCATTGTCGGGCCTGAAATTTGAAGCGCTTTGTTATGAAGTGAGTTTAGTCTCTGTAAATGTGTCTTGAAGTTAGATTGCCAAACTGTAGACAATACATAGTGAGAGACACGTGCAAAAAGTTAGGTTAATTCAGGTTCATTTAGATTGGCGCCCTCAGAGTGGCGCACCACTCTAAGTGAACCAAAATTAACCTATCTTTTTGCATATCTCTCTCGCTCTGACTGTTTAAAACACATGCAAAAAGTTAGGTTAATTTAGGTTCACTTAGAGTGGTGCACCACTCTAAGTGAACCTAAATTAACCCAACTTTTTTCATGTCTCTCTCGCTTTGATTGTGTGTCTGAGGGCCCCACTCTAAGTGAACCTAAATTAACCTAACTTTTTGCATGTCTCTTTCACTATGATTTTGTGGCTGAGCGAGTCTGCTGCCATCAATAACCAGTCTAACCTAAATTCAACGCTATCATGCATAAAGTCAAAAGTAATAGAACTTAAATTTTATGAATATTATCTGATGTATCCGATAAAAACATTAATAACGAATTATTCACTCTGATACTTAGATTTTGTCAATTTTATCCGATGTATCTGACAAACGATGTTGATAAAAAAAAGAAAGAGTTTGTTACTTACTTACAATTTTTCATAATTTCTTGAATGAAATGTCTTAATGTGTATCAAAGAGGTGAATTCAAGAAGGAGTTTGTTACTTACCTACAATATTTTCATAATTTATTGAACGAAATTTCTGTATTGTGTATCCAAGAGGCGAATTCAAGAAAGAGTTTGTTGCTTACTTACAATTTTTTTCATAAATTCAGGAATGAAATTTCTGCACTGTGTATCCAAGAGGTGATTTCGGGAAAGAGTTTGTTACTTACATGCAATTTTTTTCATAATTTTATGATTGAAAAATTTCTGTATTGTATATCCAAGACGTGAATTCAAGAAAGAGTTTGTTACTTACTTACAATTTTTTAGCAAATGAATAGTTTTAGCAAATGAAGCGTGGAAATTACAATTTTTTCATAATTTCTTGAATGAAATTTCTGTATTGTTTAACCATGAGGTGAATTCAAGAAAGAGTTTGTTACTTACTTACAAATTTTTCATAATAACATATCTGACAACGGATGATGATAAAGAATTAATTAATTATAATACATAGATTTTGTCAATGTTTTCCCACGTATCCGACAAATGATATCGATAAAGAATGTTAATAATGAATTTGTTCACTCTGGTACTAAAATTTTGTCAGTGTTATCAAACGTATCTTTCAAAAGACATTGATAAAGAATTTATTCACTCTGATACTTAGATTTTCTCAATTTTATCAGACATATCTGACAAAGGTCGATGAAAAGGAATTTAATCACTCTGATACCTATACTTTGTGAATGTCATCTGATGTATCCGACAAAAGAAGTTGATAAAGAATTTATTCACTATGATACTTATAATTGGTCTGTGTTATCAAACGTATCTGTGAAAAGACATTGATGAAGAATGCCTTCATTCTGATGCTTAGATTTTCTTAATTTTATCAATCATATCTGACAAAAGACGAGGATTTAGAAGTCATTCACTCTGATACTATCAAACGTATATGTCAAATGATATTGATAAAGAATTTATTTATTCTGATGCTTCGACTTTCTCAATTTTATCCATTGTAAGGATAAAGATGCTAATAGAAAAAAATTATTCACTCTGATACTTAGATTTTGTCATGGTTATCTGATGTATTCGACAAAAGAAGTTAATAGAGAATTTAATCACTCTGACACTTAGGTTTTGATAATGTTAACCGAAATTTCTGGCAAAGGATGTTGATAAAGAATCTATTCTCTCTGATAGTTAGATTTTATCAATTTTATCCCGAGCCATCCGATGAAGGATTTTCTGAAAGAATTTATTCATTCTAATACATAGATTTTGTCAATATTATCTGACGTATCCGACAAATGATATCGATGAAGAATGTTAATACAGAATTTTTCACTCTGATACTTAAATTTTATCAATTTTATCTCGAGCTATCCGACAAAAGATTAAAGATCCGACAAATTTATTCATTCTAATATATAGATTTTGCAAATTTTATCCAATTTATCCGATAAATGATATCGATAAAGAATGTTAATATAGGATTTGTTCACTCCGATACCTAAATTCTATCAGTGTTATCAAAAGTATCTGTCAAACGACATTGATAGAGAATGTATTCACTATGATACTTAGATTTTCTCAATTTTATCAGGTATATCTGAAAAAGGTCGATGATAAAGAATTTATACACTCTCAAAACTTAGATTTGGCGAATGCTATCTGATGTACTCGACAAAAGAAGTTGATAAAGAATTTATTCACTAAGATACTTAGATTTGGTCAGTGTTATCAAACGTATCTGTCAAAAGACATTGATAAAGAATGTGTTCAATCTGATGCTTAGATTTTCTCAATTTTATCAGTTATATCTGACAAAAGACGATGATAAGGAATTTACTCAATCTGCTACTAAGATTTTGTGAATTTTATCTGATGTATCAGACAAAAGGAAGTTGATAGAGAATCTATTCACTCTAATACACAAATTTTGACAATGTTGTCCAACGTATCCGACATGAGGATGTTGATAAAGGGTTTATTCAATCTGATACTTAGATTTAGTCAATTTTATCCGATGTATCTGACATAGATGTTTATAGAAAAAATTATAGAAGGAATTTCTTTGCTCTGACACTTAGGTTTTGATAAGGTTAACCGAGATATCCGGCAATGGATGCTGATAAAGAATCTATTCGCTCCGATACTTATATTTTTATCAATTTATGCTGACCTAACCGACAAAAGGTTTTGATAATGAATTTATTCATTCTGATACTTAGATTTTCTCCATGTTAACCGATCTATCCGACATAATATATGTGCAAATTCCTTTTCTTACATCACCAATTTTTAATAGACATTGTGAACGTTTGATATGCTAGCATACTCTAAAAATAATGAACACATAACAATGTAATGCATAATATATTTTTAATGAAATAATGTCATGTAGAATATTAACACAAAAAATATATGATTACACATTATCAATATCAATGAACAACTTTGGTAATTTTGAATCTGTTCCATAAAATAGTTCACCATGTTCTCTCTTGATATTGCACCTATTGTCTTCTCTTAGTTCCTAATCAGTAGAATAATCATTATTGCATTTTGAGTCATACACAATTTTTACTGGTGTGTCATCGATAGGTTCAATATGCGTTTCGTCTTTGGTATTATTTGGTTCATTGAGTATTTGATCAATGCTAGTAATAATGTTCACTTGTGCTTTGTTTTTAATCGATTCATTGTTATACCCCTTAGTAATATTTTCTACCAATGCCCTTTTTATTTTTTCGCTAATTTTAATGTCTATTACAACACTATTTATACACAGGTAACAGTTTCGGCACGTAGACAAGATATGGTTTATGATATTAGTAGAAGAACAGGCCTTTCTTTTCCTCTTTGCTTTCATTTGAATCCTAATACCCAAAAGTTGAAGATACTGTTTAACATTGGGTAATATGTTACCGCAAGCACTAGCAAGAAGATGCCCCTCTTCATCAACTATTATTTTTATGTTGGCATTCTCTTTGAGTGCAATCATCTCCGGAGATCTCAATCTCGCATATTCACCATCATAAGAGTTGAATTTTTTTGGCACTCAAAAGAAATTTAATTCCTTACTGTCATGACAATACACGCATACGTTTCTGATAGTGCTACCACTTGTACTTGTTTCATAGTTCAAATACTTCTCCTTGTCAGCATTCAATGCTATAATAACACTATCATGTGAACACTTTTTCTTAAAATGCTTAATCTTCACTTTTTAAAAGATATGAATTATGTGTTTACCCTTCGACTGCGTAAAAAATACTGATTTAAGACATGCAGTAAACTAGATATTGTTGATAACCCGTCATAGAGTACCAGTAGGAAAGTCGCGTCGTGTCTATGAGCAAGCATAGAGTACGATTGGTAGAGCCGCAAGCATATTTCATGTCATTTTAAGATACGTAAAGTGAAAGTTGAATAATTTCAGTCCGAAAAAATTCAGTCCAAAAAAAATGTTACTACTAACATTATTTTTCTAGTAGTAAAAGTCAAGACTAACATATCTATACCATTCTCATTTTGAGTTTCGAAAACAGTAAATGTGACTGTTTTTTGTTTTTAGCATGTTTCATGTCATTCTAAGACATGTAAAAAAAAAGTTTTAAAAAATGCCATATTAAAAAAGTTAAAAAATAACTTCAAAAAAAGTAAAAAAAATTTGGGGGAGCTGGTTACCCCTGCGATATCTTTTGACGCTTAAAAAGTGAACTAAAAATTTCAATTTCCAATCAAATTAGCCCTCTCTGAAGTTTATACGAATATTCCTTCCATAAAAGCCATATATTCCCTAGGGCATAACTTATAACCCTTGCCCTAAAGACTCTGGGGGGGGGGGGCTGTTATCCTCAAAGACCTAATTTTCTGAATTTTGAATTACGCTGAACAAAATGGCTATCCCTAAATTTTTATTAGATATGTTTGGGGAAAAGGTGGGCGTGAGAGGGGAGTTAGTTACCCTCCAATCACTTTCGACTATTGAAAAGGGCACTGGTCCTTTGAATTTCCAATCGAATGCGCCCTTTTGAAATTTTTACGACAAAGATTTCTATAAGAACCTTATATGCCCCAAGGGCATAACTTACAACCCTTGCCCTGAGGGCTGTGGGGGAATGTCCTCCTCAAAAACATAATTTCTACCTGGAAATCAACTACGCTGAACAAAATGATTATCTCAAAATTTTGATTGGATGAGTTTGGGGAACTGGTGTACGGTGAAGGGGTGTTATTTGCCTTCCAATCATTTTCGACCCTTCAAAAAGGGACTAGAGCTTTTGATTTCCAATTGCAGATCCCGCCTTTGAAGTTTATACGATGGCCCCTTTTTCTGTATATAAACACTGAAAAAGTAAACGCTTGATTTATATGAAGTTTGACAATCTTAGAAGCTTCAGGTTATAACAGCACGAGGCTTACTTGGTAGCTGCCAGACATTGTTCCCAATTACATTTTTATAAAACAAAATTCTCTTGCAAAGATCGTCACACATTACCTACTTGTTGTGCATACATTATTATATATCGAATGGATTAAAATCCCAAATGAATTTGATTAGCTTTTAAGACAGTCTCGTTTTAAATTTGATTTTATAAAATAAATAAGTCATTAATTTTTTATCCTCGTCACAATAAGATTTACGGCATACATAATGCTCTTTCATTAGTCGTGATTTATACGAATGTCAACCCTACAAGACAAAATACACGAATTTCAGGGGGGATGTATCGCCGTTACCCCCCCCCCCCCCTGGGTTTGCTCCTGGATGGGGATTCAAGTGTATATAAACGCATTAAAGAGCCTGTGGACCATGGGAAGGATGTAATAAATCACGAGTGCGCCAACCATGTCATAATCATTTCAAATAGGCCTTATAGGCCTCAGGCTGTAAATAACTCTCAGGCCTAAATGAAGTATTCTCACTTTTTATTGACTTCATTTTCAGATAATTTATCGCTAATCATTATATTTTCGAAAACATTAACAATAGCCTTAACATCCGTTTTTCAACTTTTAAAATACTGTGCAAATCAATAATTCTGTATAAGCCGAATCCATTTGGACACAATAATATTACAATATCCAATAAGCTATTCCAATAACTGCAATAAGTTGACACGAACGCGTGGGATGTCTTGCTTGATTTCCGTTGTATTTTCAAAGGCTCTGGCATATATTTTTTTATTTCACCTTTTGAAAACAATGAAGAAGTGCACGTTGGAAACCCTGTTGCCAAGTTGGGCTATTTCCCACCAATTGGGCTATTAAATTTTCAGTTTCACGGGACAAGTGACTAAAAACCCGCGGGACGGCTTTTTTGAGTTATGAATCTTCAAAGTTCGCTACTTTTGGGCTTGAATTCGTTTGAAACAAAAAAGAATCCTGTTTATTACATCAATTTGGTCACTTAACTTCTTTGGAGTATTCGACCACAATATAATTATATTGTGTCTTCGACTGTGAGTCGCCGTTTCTTTTTTTCTTATTTGTGAGTACGTAACCCCATATCTTCATTACCATTCCTTGAAAAAAAAAATATGTAGATCGCAGACCGTCCCAAAAGAGATAACAAATAAACATAAAACCCTGAAAAATTTGTTGCGTCAGTTCCAGCTTCTAAAAACCGGACAAGTATCCTTTTACCAACTAAGAATGAAAAGTTAACGAAAAAATATATTGAAACTTTGCAGTCTGAATGCTGTCAAATCAAAACGAAATTAACCAAGCAGACAGGGTTAATTTTGCTAGTTTGAAAAATTCAATCATGGAGAAGGACCTTGCAATCAGAGAGAAATTAAGATAAGGTAATCTAGCTTAACTGAAAATGTACACAAAGCTGTTCTTAGGGTTGGTGGTGTCATGGGAAATATTTTTTACAACGCTTCTCTCTCAACTCAAAAATAAGTGAACAAAAAAAAAAACAGAATCAAAGTTAAAAATTTTAATCAGAAAAGGCAATTCTCTAGCCGACCCCCCCCCCCCCGCAGCAGTGACATCCAAGCAGCAGAATTTGTTGTTTGGTTCTTTAGTCAAAAAGGCTGCTGACCACTATGTTAGGTGAATAGAGTGAATTTTCGTATCTTTCCTTTTCAGAATAAAGTGATATATGGTTTCAGACTGCTTCTGATTTCTCAGACTCCGTATCATGCAAGGTGATCTATTTTAGAAAGGTCACAAACTCCTGTAAGTGTTGGCCTGTATCTGTAATACCAACAATGCAATGAAGAAAAAAGTTTGTCTTTTTTTTAGTAAAGTTCTTCTTTGGAAATTCCGTTTTTGAAATTTTGAAATGACCAGCGTTGATGATAAGAAACCATTTGACGTTGTTATAGAAGCCTGTGTATGCATAAAAAAAAAATAATATCTACAAAACAGAGAAGCAAATTCATTCTATGATGGATAAATTCCTGACGGAAACTTAATACAAACAAAATTATCACCCCATCCTCTTGTGCCATCTTATATTGACAAGCGCTTCACTAAAAGCAAAAACAGGAATAAAAGTTATTCTTCCACTGCTAGAAAAACAAAATCGGCCGCTTAATGAACGGTCACTATTAACAATTATCACCCCTGAGCCTATTGAGCATATTTATCATGTAATTAACCAGTGGTATGCTAAAAGCTTGAAACAAAACAGAACAGAGGTGAATTTTCTGTTTGTTACTTAATATTCTTTTCAGTTTAAATAACTCTGTTGTTCAATAGGATCATGGTATGCTTACAATAAATAAAGTGTGTTAAGGATAATTCGAATTTTCGCTTTTGTATATATCTTTTTGTTTTCAGTTAAGCACTAATCAAATTTACCACGGGATACGTGGAGGGGTGGTGTTTTTGTTCATTCAATGGGTTCTTATTCTGATTTTGACCTACACTTATATGTAGGTTATCTGATATGCCGATCATATTTTTTCCGAGGTTTTATACATAGTAGCGCTATAATAGGGTTATAATAGTGTTAGCAATTTTGGACTAGTGATTGCGCTGGTTTTGACTATGTGTTCTGCCGAAAACTGACAACAGTGACTGGTAATAGGACACAGAGAGGAAGAATTTCATTTAAAAAATAATTGGCAACTGACAGATAAATCTCATCTGCTGGTACAGTATGGTGACAATGCTTTAAAGTTGGGCAAGGTGTATGTTTTTTTTTTCTTTGGCGATAATAAAACAACTGTATCTTAAGAGTATAATGAAAATGGGGCTAAATTCTGCCTTTCTAATCATCTAAAACCCTCAAATGTTCTAAGTAGGTTAAATAGGCCTAGTCTATTCAGATTATTTGCATTATTAAATATCTTATTTCAACTTTAGTAATAATTAAATTTTCCAATTCTGTAAACTATTTTTATTATTTTTTTCTTTTTTTGCACCACTTATCAATAAATAAATCTAAATCATTAGGGTAAGACACCCAGTAGTCGGCCACCTGCCTGTTCTCGGACAGAATGTAACTAACAGGGAACCTAGCTCTAGGCTAATGTGCTTAGAAAGTTTTTATACAAAGACAAAGCTGGTTTCCCTGGTCACTTAGATATCCATATGGATATCTAATAGTATCCATAGTAGTGCATTAAAACTTCCTTTATAGTATTATAGTAGTGCATAAAAACTTTCTAAGCACATTAGCCAAGAGCTAGGTTCCCTGTTAGCTACATTCTGTCTGAGAATAGGCAGGTGGCCAACTACTGGGTGTCTTACCCTAATTGGTAAAGTTCTACCAAATTATATTAGCCTATTGAGTTAGGAATAAAGTGAATACACCATTTGATGCCTTTTTTTATGCTGATTACAAATATAATAATCATTTCTATTGGAAATGAATTTCAGCCCGCCCCCCCTATATATGCCAATTCAGCATTAGGTTAGGTTGTAGAAATATATACCCTGAATTAGCATATATAGGAGGGGGTCTGAAATTAATTTCCAATAGAAATGATTACTATATTTGTAATCAGCATAAAAAAAGGCATTGAGTGGTATATTCACTTTATGCATAAGTCAATAGGCTAATATGATTTGGTAGAACTTTACTGACTAATTATGCAATTAACTATAGGCTAATGCTAAGATAAAACAAGCAATTGCTAATAATAATAATAATTTATTATAAAGAATGATTTTGCAATTGTAACTATTGATGAAGCTAATAATATTTTTCCAATAATCTGTCAGAGGCTCTATTGTGATGTTTCATCAAAGGAGCTAGCCTAAATGCAACAAATACATATAAAAAGATTCAAGATGAGAATAATAGTTTAATGGAAAGAATAGAAGATATGATTTTTAAAGCATTTAATATTAAAGTTAATGATGGAAATTTCTCTTTTTTATATTGGACAGCAAAATTTCATAAGAATCCCCCTAAACCACACTTCATTGCCTGTGCAGCCAGATGCCCGACCAGAATTGTAGCAACTGACTTGTTGTGTATTTAAGGGAAATTAGAACTAAATTTAAGGCATACTGCTCTTGAATTAAAAAATTTCCTAATTTTAATCCATATTAGAGTATCAATAATTCATTGCAAGTAACAGATTCTCTGGCAATAGTTTCAGTCAAAAAAGTAGACTCATTTGATTTCACTGCTTTATATACAAATCTACCAATTAATTTAGTGTTTAGAAATTTAAAAAAAATATTAAGAAAGCTTTCCCTTTGTCAAATTTGGTTTTTTGATAAACTGACACTTATAATAAGAAGGCTAGATAGACTAATTTCTTTAATAGTACTACTAGTTCAAGATACTATAGCTTGGATATGATTTATGATTTATTAGAAATTATTCTATTTAATACTTTTTTAGAATTTAATGGTAATCTGTATAAGCAAAGTATTGGAATTCCTATGGGCAGGGGGGAGGGGGTAATGCTAGTCCATTTATAGCAGACCTGTTTTTAAGCCATTTAGAATATGAATTTATAATTGATAAGAAGAACCCAAGTAATATAGAATATTTGCTTTCTTATTATAAAAGATATCTAGATAACTTTCTGGTGATAAATTATGCAGGTTTTTTTTAGAGATTTCAAATAAGATATACCCAGCAAAAGTCTGGAACCTAGTGATGGGAATGGCAGTTATAGCCATTTTTTAGATTTAGATATTAATATTTCACATAATAATAAGATAGTTTTTAAAATATATAATAAAACCAATGATTTTAATTTTGTAATAATTTATTTCCCATTCCTTAAAAGTAATATACATTCAAATATCACATGTTCAGCATATTATTCCTAACTATGTAGATATGTAAGAATTTGTACTAATTACATTGATTTTCAAAGTAGAAGTCAAATACTTAGCCATAAATTAATTGTAAAAGGTTTTTCCACCAATAAACTTGCTTGGCAATTTAAAAAACTTAGTTTTCAGTATAATGAATTTTTAAATAAGTATAATAAAAGTTATCAAGAAATTTTGAATCATATTTTGATGTAACTTGTTGGAGGTATTTTTTCTCTTCCCAATATATTTTTTTGAATTTAGTGTATTTTTCAACCCAAGCAGGTGTTTAGTTATGGGGAGTAGGTTGAAATAAGTTCTTAGAAGGTTTTGGGTAAAAGTTATTGGGTAGTTGTTGACAGTTCATTATAATGCAAATATGGGAGGTAAATTGGCTGAATTGATATTCTGTCAGATTTGGGTAGATATTATTTTGAATCAGTTTGGGTGAGTGGTTGTGAAAGAAGCTTAGCTAAAATTTTATGGGTATTTTTATATTTTTGGTTATTTTATTTTTTGTGGATATTCCACAGTGACACTACATAAGGGGATGCCATATGGTTTTATGGCAGAAATACTCATTTTTCAGGGTCAAGAAATGTAAGCACCAACACCCATTTTGGCAAGTGAGTTTTATTAATCAGAAATGGAATAAGCTGTAGGCTTGTCTCATACAGCATAAATTACATACCATGAGCAACACTTATAAACAACAAAAACTATAAACTTCCTAATAATGATAATAATAAAAAAATACCCTACAAAAAATATACACTTCACAGTCATAGGTACTGCCTTCCATAAAAAGAGGTCACAATTAATGCTGTTTTGAAAGCTGTCATTCACCAGAACTACTTGGTTGGGCAATGTGTTCCATGATTTTACTGAATGATTTACAAAGGAACTCTGTCCAACTTTCCTTGATACCCTTGACTGGTGCAATTTTAAAGAGTTCTGCTGTGTAGATGGATAATGACCAAACTCAAAGAAATATTCCCAAGACACATGGTCAATACCCTTTATGATGCAGAAAGTGTTGACATGGTCCATTCTGTCCCTTCTGAATTGCAGAGATGGTAAGCTCAGGCTACTCAATCTCCACTCATAAGGTAGGTATTTCAGATAGGGGACAAATTTGGATGTTCGTCTTTGCACCTTTTCAATCAACAGTGAATCAGATTTTCTAATGGGATACCACATAGATGAGCAGTATTGAACAACAGGGCGCACCATTTTCTTATACAATGTGGTAAAACTTCTCAGGTTAAACCTTCTGAAAGCTCTTTTGACACAAAGCAAACCATAGTTTGCTTTATGCAAAACAGCTGATGCTTGCTTATCAAACCTCAGCTGATCATCAAAAATAATACTGAGATCCCTAATAGAGTTAACAGTTCACACCAACATGTCACCAATGAAGTACTGGTATGCCACATCCTTCGCGAAGTAATGAATCATATGACATTTCTTCTGGTTAACAGACATGGAATTTAAATGACACCATTTGAACAATACTTCCAAATGCCTGTAGAAGTGTCACATCAACCAGGGAGGTGACACCTCTGTATAGCTTTACATTGTCCTCAAACACTTTAATGGTGCTGTGTTGGATTGCCTGTGGTAAGTCATTTATCAATAAACAGAATAAAACTGGTCCCAGGCAGCTACCCTGAGGGACCCTGCTTAGAACTCCACACCCTTCAGATAGTGCCTCACTAACCTTCATTTCTGTGTCTGATTAGTTAGGTAATCCTTAATCCAAGTCATGCTTCTACGTCCAATCCCATACTTTCGACACTTTTCCACCAGCAAGGATATCAAAACCTTGTCAAATGCCTTGCAAAAATCAATATAAATACAGTCAAACTTTAGGCCTGAATCAGCCATCTTTTGAAAATCATTGATTACTTCCATTAACTGTGTGTTACATGATTGATTTTTTCAAAAACCATGCTGTGCTATGCTCTGCAATTTATTTTTTCAAAATAATTTTGGATCTGATACACAATTACTTTTTTCGTAATTCTTGAAAAAATCAATGTGTTTGAGATCAGGCAATAATTTGTAAAATCCAACCTTGGTCCACCCTTATGAAGGGGTTTTATGACTGCCTTTTTTCACACAGCAGGGCACTTACCAGACTCCAAACAAAGATTAAAAAGAAATGCAATTGAAGCTGCTAAAGAAGAAGCCAGTTCTTGCATAATAACATTTGAGACACCATCTATATCAGGGGCTTTATCAACAGAAAGCTTGTGGATAATTTTTTGGACAAGATCAGGCACTACATCAGAGTCATTATATTGTGACTCATTCTGTAACACAGAAGCTTCTGGTGCCAGTGATAAGTCACTGCCAGTGATATCTTATGGGTAGCAGGATTAATGAAAACAGATGAAAAGGTTTTGATAAAAATAGCTGCTTTTCTTTTATCATTATCAACAGTTTCACCAGTGACTGGGTCATTGAAGACTGTGGACAATGGGGACTGCTCTTTTTTGCCCCTATTCACATACTTCCAATACCTTTTTGGACAACTTTGCATGCAACTAATTATTGACTTCCACTGACTCAGTGTGTGACTGCAGGATCATTGTCACCTTATTTCTCACCCTCTTGTAATCACGTCAAGATTCATCATCCCCAGCTGATAAATAAGCTCTCCAGTGTCTATTTTTTGCAGATATTGCTTCAAGGACAAATTTTGGCAGATTGTTGTTTTTTCATACCTTCTCTAATAGTATACCTTGGAATAAACTTCTGACATCCTTCTACTACTACTTCATGGATAAACTCAAAAGCTATATCTAGATCTACAGAACTATGCTGAAGCTCACTAACAATATCAACATAATGTAATTTTTGTCATAACTACCTCTAGAATAATCATATAACAATTTTGACTTAGGATTTAATGGAATGCTCACATTAACTCAGAAAGACAATACCACATGCTCACTTTTACCTAGAGGAGGCAGAAATTCTATATTCTCTAGGTCAGCTGGGTGCTTAGTTATAATAAGGTCTAAGGTAGATGGATTCATTCCAGTTTGAGACCTAGTGGGCTCAGTAACATGCTGATGGAGAAAGCTATCACCAAGTGTCTCTACTAGTTTATGCCTGAAACTTAAATCAGATAATGTTGTACTGTGTGATAACCAATCTATACCAGGAGCATTAAAGTCACCAACAATCACAATTTTAGACAAAACTGATGAAAGGTAGCTGAGTAGGCCCTTGTCTTTAAAAGTACTATCAATACTCTTAGACAGGCTCTGGTAAACCGCTACTATATGCACACTTTGGGACCAGCTTGGATGTCTCAGCTCAAAACTAACTACCTCATGTCCTTGACTTGTAAAGTCAGAATTGACTTCTTTATATTACTCAGGGAAGAACAAACATAAACACAAACTCCTTGTTCATAGTTAATATTATGCACAGAATTGTATCCACTTTGTTACCTAAAATGGACAAAGGGGTCACCATAATTCTTGGGCAAAACTTTGGTCACAACAATTACATGGGGTTTCCGGCTTTGAACAAGTGCAACAAATTCATCCCACTTTGACAATAAACCATCTGCATTTGTATATGCCACAACTAACTGTTCACTATGACATCTCCAATTTGTTTTGAGGACAAAAAAGCCTCTCTTTGCATTCTAGTTCTGTCCCTTTTTTCTGCATTTTGATTTTCCAATCAGTTTCACCTGCAGCTACTTTCCCAGTAAGCTCCTTTTTAAGTTTCATGTGCGACATGGAAGTTTGGTATGTTAGCCTGAATATTCTCAATCCTGCTCACAAGGAAAAAATCCACTATATCACAATCAAGGGGGGACTTGAAAATCACCTTTGCTGGTCTACTTCTACTCCCTTGTTTTCGTCCCAGGCGTACAGAGAATGCACACTTAGCTGGACACTCATTCAACAGAACTTCATTGGCATACTTAAGATCACTTTCGTTCTGAGCTTTCTGGCTAATTGCACTCATCTCCTCCAAACCAAACAAAATGAGGTTTTTCTCTTTTTGTACTAAGTCACCATGCCCATGCTGAGTTACTTGACTTGCAACTATGGAAATCTGCTGGTCCAAAACTGAACCAATCTGGCTAGAAAGTTTGTTGAACAGGTCAGTTTTTGCTTTGGGGATAACTTGTGATAATGCTAAGGTAACCTCATTCTTCAGATCTGACTAAGAGCACTTTTCCTGTAGTTCAGTTTCCAAGACCTGAATTTTTTCACTTAGAGGTTTTAGAAGCACCTGAAATTGAGTGCTCAATTCCTCCTTCAAGTCCGACTGGAATTTTGTAAAGAGTCAGTAACAATTCTCTGAAGAATTGTTACAATTTTCCTCCAAGGAGCCCTGATATGAGGGTATACTTACAGAATATTAATTTTTGTAGACTTAAGATGCTTTAGCTTGGTTTTGGACTGCAGCATACATTTATTAATGTTGAATTTGCTCCATTTTGGACATGATTTTTTGGCTATTGGATTGTATTTACTGTTTTATCCTAGGTGATTGGATGGATGAGTAAGCTCTAGACCTTGTTCAAGTGCTCATTTATCTCAGTTACTAAATTAGGAACAGTTGTTTTTTTAACCAAATAATTACCTGTAACATACTATATGATTTGACCATAACCCTGATCCAGGTTTTTAGCTTGATTAGTATGTTGTAGGTTTTTAGCTTGATTAGTATGTTTTGTTTAGTATGTTGTTATGGTTTTATTTCTTGATATTTAATTATTAAAAAGGATAACAAAAACATTCAAGGCAGTCTACCAGATATTGGTAAATGTACTGGTTGTTGTTTTCTTTGTCAAGTTTATTTCACCCCTCAGACTTTTGTACAGAGCATTTTATATAATAAAAAATCTCAATATTTACTTCTGGATAATGAAAATTGTAAAACAACTAATATTATTTTCTATTAGAATCTAAAATTTGGTTAAAAATATTTTTTTTACCAAAAATTACCTGTAACATACTGTATATTTGCACATTAGGGGGTGGGATTAAAGTTTAATTCTGATGCAAATGAGAGGTAAGTTTAAACTTTACCCCCCCCCCCCCCCCCCCCCAATGTGCAAATATATACCATGAACTGGTATATATAGAGGTGAGGGGTAATATTCATTTGTGGCAATATTTGGAAAAAGGCATTGAGTGGTAGGCTATGTTTCACTTTATTTGTTAGTCAATAATATGAACAGCAAAATATTTACTGACGTCCCCCCCCCCTCTAGCACAAGGCTATTAACCTCCCCTATTCCTATGAGCAGTCTACCACATAAGGAGACATGTTAAGAAAACAATTCTTACTTCATAATATGCACAATAATCCTAGTTAATAGCAGTGGGAGAACCTTTATCTTCACTTATTTACTTATTTTTCTAACAAAAGTTCATGAATTTCAAAGAACCTATATATTAACTGGGTATATATCCCCACCCCCATAAAATGCAAATAGGCTACACACCCAGAATTGTATTTTGAATCTTAATACAACCTTCGTTTGCATCCCAAATGAACTTTACCCCACCTCTAAATAGCCTATATTTAAATTAGGGTATACATTTGCACATCATGGGGGTGAAGGTAAAGTTCATTTATGATGCAAATGAAGGTTATATTTAGATTCAAAATACAATTCTGGGTATGTATTTGTACAAAAGAGGGGTGGGGGTATATACTCTGTTAATATATAGGTTCTAAGAAATTCACGTATTTCTTAGAAAAACTAGAAAAACAAGGAAGAAGTGAAGATAAAGGTTCTCCCACTAAAAAATGTATTAACTAGAATTATTGTGCATATTATGAAGTAAGAATTGTTTTCTTAACATGTCTCCTTATATGGTGTACTGCTCATACATCTATACCAAAAACCAAAAAGTTTCAACCCAACTCTTAAGTTGTGAGACACAAAAGAGTATAGGCTACTCACTAAAAGTTATAGTGCCTATTTTATGAATCAAATGTTGTCAGAGGGCTATTAGCCCCCACCATGCCCTCTTTTAACCAAATGCAACCATTTAAAATGTTGATACAACTGTTTTGATGAGAATTTGATTTTGAAGAGATCAAATAGCCTAGGCCCATGCCTCTAGTGTGGAAAAAATCCCCCACAGCCCCTAGGGCAATGTCTTTAAGCCATTCAAGTTGTCCATTGTATTCAGGTAAAATTCTAGTTTAGCTACTGTTTTCTCTTGGAAAGGGGTTAGATTAGGAAAATGAAACTTTCAGGGATGGTTGTACAGTCAATAATATTGACTGTATAAACTAAAGTATTTCCCAGGAAGGTATTTTGAAGTACCCACCTCCAATCATTCTTGAGTTTCCTGACCTTTGATGACCTTGAAAAATCTTTGTGTTATAAAAGTAAAACCATGCAGAATAGATATTCTGCTTAAATGAAGTACAACAAAACTCTTTTCAGTTTCACAACTTTGCTTAAATCAAATTTATAAGGTTTCAATGATCTGTAAACACATTTCCTAAATTTAGAAAAACCCATTGATATGGCTTAAAATACTATTCAAATAATAGGAATTTCATTTTTGGAACTAAAACCTGAGAAAAAGAAATTGATAACTAAAAATTAAGGTGAAATGTTGTTTTGCCAAAATTTCAATAGATAGGCTATAAACCTGTCAATTAAGGAAATTTCTAAGACTCAGAAATCAGAAGAGGGTTAACATGGAAGCTTGGCAATACTTTCCCAGAATATGTTTTGGGTCCTAGATTCATTTCTGAAAGTTTCATTTTCCTAACCTAGCCCCTTTCCAAGATGGCAAAAAGTGGCTAAACTAGAATTTTACCAATACAGGCTAGCTTAAATTGTATATTCTCAATTATATATTTCTTCTTCCTGTCATTTGTTTACCTTTTGTTGTTAAATTAATGAAAAAATGAAAGCTGCACTATTAAGCAAGGCACTCTATAAATGATGTAAAAAATTCTAAATTTATTGTATTTAAATGCTGGGATTTCAACTTTAATCCATGGGTTCCAAAATGAGATATTTTGTTTGATTACATTTGGAGGATATGAAGTCACAGATTAGCCTACAATAAACTGATTCTAAAATTGTTATAGGATGTTTCAAAATAATTAATAATATACAACATTCATGTTTCTTTTTTTAAATCTTGAGTTATTGGTACAACTTGCATTGAAGGATATCTCTTGTGTGCTAAGCATAAATCCTAGGTTACTAATATAACATACAGTTTAAAACAAAAATAGGGTTAATAAATGTGTCACATTTGGGGTTTGATTTCTGTCGAAGTTAGTATTTCAGGCCTTTATAGGTCAATAATTAGTATTGCACTTTTGTTGTAAATGTTTTAACAAGGGTTTGTGTCCTGTTTGTATTTTCCTCAACAAATCATAGTGGCAAGATAGAAGTTTTGAATGATATCATCCAGTCTAAAATAGTGATTTTTTGTTAATGAATATATAGGAAGCTGATTGATTTTAAATTAACCCATCTAAAGCTGTTATCATTAGCAAATATATGCAAGTTTAGTAGAAAAGGGCAAGGGGTCATTCTGAAAAATGGTATTGTTGAATTTGGCTTTTGTGAAAATAAGAGCATCTTTATTTTGTTTTGTATTGTTTTTGCACTTTTTTTTTATAATTGGTAAACTTGCTTTTACAGACATGTGCATTTACCATCTGAACTGGTGATATTCTTTTACCTTAAATTGGAGCTTGGAGCAATCTAAGGATTTCACCTTGTTAAGCTTCAGAGTTGGTGATTGAAGTTGGTTTCTATGTTATATAGTGACCAGATACAGGTGGATGATCAGTAGCTTCTCAGTTGAGTATATTCACTAGAGAACCACACATCATCCAGCCTTTGTTTGAAAATGTCAATGGATTCAGAAGTAACTGTGTCTTGAGAGGGTTTATTCCAACCTTCAATAATTCTTGAGGAGAAGAATTGAGCGCAGACTCAGGATAGGGTAGACTGCTCAACAAGTTTCAGTTGATGACCTCTGGCTCTTGCATTAGGACCAACAAAAGGAAGTAATGCTGGGAGACTGTTGACCTCCATTAACTTATAGGTTTGAATGGCATCACCTCAATTTCTCCTGTATACAAGTGCTGGGAATTTCAGCTTTACTAGTCTTGCAGGGTAGGAAAGCTCCCACATACTGGATGTGACTTTGGTTGCATGTCTCTGCTCATCTTCCAAAACTTTTATGTCTTTTTTTAAAACCAGGGGAGGTTAGAGACATTCCAACTTTGAGCTTGGGACAAACAAGTCCCTTATGCAGAAGACTGATAACTTAAGGGGAACAAGTGGAAAGGGTACACATAATCAACCCCAGAGTTGAACTAGCACCAGCAGCAGACTTATTAGCATGAAAACTGAACTTCAGTTCATTGTCAATAGTGACTCCAAGATCTTGCTTTTTATATTGTTTACAGAGGAGATTGGGTTGTTTGAGAAAACATAAGAGCAACAAGGATTCATTTTGCTGAAGTGAATGAGATGGCACTTGGCAATATTGAATTCAAGAAGTCAAGCCTCAGCCCAATGACCAAGCAGTCTAAGATTATTTTATAGAACTTTTTCTGTCTCCAATACACTTGGTCACAGAAATGTAAACCAAATGATAACTTATTTTTATCATCAAAGCTTTGGTTAGATGCATTTACTCACCTCTTTCCCTTCTTCTTATGCTTCAAAACAATTTATACTATTTTGTAACAAAAATTAAAATAAGCGGTCATGCCCATATTTAAGTCAAATACTCTCCTTTGTTGAAAATTTATAGTGCTTTGTACCAAAGAAAGCTATGTAGCTGTACTTATGGAAAAATTCAGCTGTGGAATATTAACCCCTTGCAAGAATATGCTTATAAGTTTGAAGCTTATTTTTACCTGTTGAAGAATAATCTGATCTTTTGGAAGGCTTTATCTTTATCCACATATGCTCAAAATATATTTATCTTTATGCACATCAGTGATTATAAATCAAATCATGTCTTGATTTTTTGAGCTTGTAAAAATCTAGCAAACCATTATTGCCCACAAATGGCTATAGCCCAGGGTTCAATTCAGGACTGACAAATTTTTGCTTCTAAAATTTAATAGAATGTGTATGCATTAAACATTTTTAGAAAGCATAATCCTTTTGCAATTCTGTGTGTCAGCTATCTAATGAGACAGCCTTCCTCTCTGATTAATTCAATGATCCTAAATGTAATTAGAAAGCTTTGCAACTTTTCCACTAAAATCTGGCAAAAAAACTACTTGCTTCTCGTGTAGGAATTTCACTACAATAGCTAAAATGTAATATGGTTAAAATGTTTTGGAAATATGGTTGGTCATCATATTACAATGACTGGGCATGAGTCAATAGCTAGCAGGTTAAATCTGAAAGTCTTCAGTGTTATATTTAAAACCTGATTGCATAATGTTCAGGTAAGAATTCTTGCAGTTAATAAAAGCATATTGTTCAATATTCTTAGAGACAGAATTATCATCAAGCTAGGCATATTTATAAACTGAAATGGAATGTTAAAGCTTTTAAAGACAAATACATGCATTGAGTTGCTCTTTAATTTCTAACTATTGAGTACTTTCTTAATTTCAAACCTTTAGTGCCTGTGATTTGGAATATTTATTTATGTATTTCAATCTGTTTCAGCAAGTTTGTGTCATTCAAGGATTTGTGAAATGGAGCAACTACAATTTTGTTTAAAGTGGAACAACTACCTAGATGTATTTCATGGAGCTTTTTTACCTCTGTTAAACAGTGAACATTTCACAGATGTCACCCTATCATGTGACAGTCAAAGCATCAAATGTCATAGACTTGTTCTCTCATCTTGTAGTTCCTACTTTGAAACACTGCTTCTAGAGATTTCACACCCCCATCCTATTATTATTCTAAAGGATGTGAAATTTCATGATCTGCAAGCTTTGGTGAATTTTATGTATACAGGTGAAGTGACTGTTCCACAAGCTCAAACTAGTTCATTAATAAAAGTGGCTGAAATGCTTAAAGTTAAAGGTCTTGCTTATCACAATGAGAGACTTAACCAGATACAGAAGCCTAGCTATCTTTCTCAAAGTACTCAAATGACACAACCTGCTGTAAAGAGAAACAGAGTTGATACAACCTTTAAAGATAAATTCATGGCTGAAGATTCTGCCAGTAATCTAGAACCTCCTGTAGCAGGTACCTCGAATGATAAGTTGGTAAACTACCCTGCTGAAACTAGTTCCTCTGTTTATCAAACAGACATTACTGCATGTAACCTACAGGTAAGTTTATTTTATTGAAGTTCACTTTATTCAAAGTCAAGCGACTAAAAGATGGATATGTATCTATTTTTATATCAATTTCAGGAAGGAACTAGCCTAGGTTGAAGTCTAAAGGTAACATGACGCTTGTGTAATACCTAGACACGAGAATCGCCATCCCCACCTGAAAAATACCTTTGGCTAGAAATTGTTAACTTAACAGTTAAAAAGTACAAAGCACAAAGTCTGATTTTGCTATTAAGATTTTATTCTTTTGTCTAACATTCCTTTTTTCCCACATTTTGGTTTTGCTTAGTTCAAAGTGCCAGTAGGCTGCCATTGTGCTCTTCAATCTCTGCCAAAACTGCTCAAACTTCTTTTTTTTTCCCTACCAGACAATGATAGAGTAGTTTAATAATGTTTAAATCAAAGGCCTTAGACCACTTATTTGAATAGAATGAACATCTATATAGTGAGAAATGATCTGAGATGTTAAATGTGAGGTTAGGTTCCTCACAAATTAGGTTTGAGTGAAGAGAATTCTTTCAATGTTTTTTTCATCACAAGGTAAACTAATGGTTAATGGAAATAGGCATTGCCAAATATCTTTATACACAATCTGTTTAAACATTTTGAGGAAAACAAACAAATCCAGAACACCCTTTCAAAACAAATCCAAGGTAGAAAAAAGCTCCCTTCTTAGGCTCCTGATTTTTAAATATAGCAATCCTTGATAAGTTTGCAATGTTTTTGCAACTCCTTTAGAGACTGTTTTCAGTTCACTAATGTACTGTTTGCTATAGTTCACAGTTGTGGCCTTTTTCCAGTCCTGTCAGAAATCTACCAGAAGATCTCTCTGCCACATAGGTTAAAATTTTAAGGAAACTACGTTTTCAGGTCACTGTTTCCCCTTGTTTATTTAGGATGGGAAAAGGTCTTAATTGTTTTTTGTTTGCTAAGGTCCCCTGGCCACGTATAACTTGTTTTGTCCTTTTTTGTATTTTTAAAAGCTTTTTAATTTCATACCCTTGAACATCTAAGAGAAGGATTAGGCTAAATTACCTATTCATTTCTTTGTGGGAGATGTGTCCTGGAAAATTTGCTCTGGCATAGACAGTCACATCAAGTATTTCCCTGGAATAGCTGTCTTCATCCACAGTAATCAATTTGAAAAAGATGTTCATATTGTATATTTTGTAATAAAAACTACTGAGCTAGCAGAATGTGCATGTATTTTTCTGAACAGGATCAAGTAAGGTCTATAGAAAGTAGCCTCAATTGTTTCATAATGTTTGATGAATTCATCTATCAGTCTGCAAACTATCTACGTTGGATGGAAAATTAAATTTGGTCTATGATGGATGATAGACTATCTCTCAAAAAGTGAAATCACACCATTTTATACAATTCTGAAAAAAATTCTGACTATTCTATGTCAGCTTTGCCTCTCAATCAGACTATCTGTGCTTTACTCCAATTAGCCATGGCTTTCAATTTTTTCATCACAGTCCACCAAGTTGATTTTAATTCAAAATCGATAATGAAGCTATCCTTTAATAATATTCATTTTTATTTGGATTGTTTTTTTTTTTCAGCTAGTCAAAGATGAATTTGCTGTAAGTATTGATAATGGGTGGGACAATAGTTCTAGTCAGTTTGAAGTTGATGGAGAACATTTTGATAATGACAGTGAAAAAGTAAGCATTTGTTTTCTTTTATTGCTTTTTAGCTTTTTAGTGCTGCCTTAGCAAAGCGGGCCCTATGCAGTTTTTTTTCCAGTCCATTGCATTTGTAATGAGTTGTAGAAACTTTGGAATTGCCTCATTCGATTGGGAATTGAAATTAAAACTAAAAGTTGCTAGTAATTAAAAGTAACTAGCAACTTCTTGTGAATGCAGCTGCTACTGCTTGTGACTTTGACTACTTTGCATTTTCTTTCAACTGCGACTTCTTGTGATTATGACTACTGCGACTGCACCTGCTACTACTTTCCATTGCAACAATGACTAATTGTAACTTTTACTATTTGCAGCTGCAGCTCTTATGACCTTCACACTTTAGGTCTCTGCCACTAAATACGACGTTGACTAATTTTACCTGTGGCTGCCATTACTTGCAGCTGCAACTGTTATTAAGACGATTAAGACAGCAACTACCAGTGACTGTGATTGAAAATGATTGTGACCAAGGCTGTTACTACTCACGACTGTCAGTGATGTTATTTGCAACTGAGGCTATTGTTATTGCTACTTCTATTACTGCGCCCCAGTATATTGAAGTAAGTCAAATGAGTTTAAGTGAAACCTGGCTGTCAAAGTGTTGCAGATGCAATTACTCACGAATAGAATAGAGCTTTAAGTTGAAATTTTCAGGGAAAGTTTTGTGTGTGATTGATATACAGCTAAAGTAAAAGAAATTATGACACATCCAAATTGTCAAAAGGGTGTGCGTGCAATATTCTGCGAACAGCTAAGGGTATTACGTTAGGACTTATAGAGCATGATGTTGCGGAGGATAAACTAAATCAAACGGCAATTTTTGCATTTGGGTAAGGGTAATTATTATCTGAGTAACCGTAGTAATTTGAATTGTTTTTCAGGGGATGGTAAGGAAGATATTAAACTAAATCAAATAGACTATATGCATCCAGATTGTTAAAAGGGCATATATGTAACATCTCAGAAATGGTTGAGGGTATTAAATTGAAACTTTATGGGAATGTTGATGAGGATGATCAATTAAATAAAAAATACTGTGGGCATCCAAGTTGTCAAAATGACATATCAGATTATCTCAGAAATGGCTAAGTGTATTTTCTGAATGATAATGTTTTTCACTTTTTTGTTATTTATTTTGCGAAAAAGTAAAACACCTAGCTCTAGGTTATTCATCAAATAGTTAGCGCTAATGAACTGTAAGTAAGGAGAAAATTAGGACAATAGTTTTAAGCAGGTTGGCACTCCCAGTCTTATTGTTGTAAATTTAGTTTTTTCTTTGGTTTGCTATGTAAGGTGTTGCTGTTGTCTTTGTACAAGGGAAAACTGCATGTTCAATTTTCTCTCAGCTTAAAACATGAAGTCTATAGGCTACTTGAATATTCTTATTTTTATTAATATTTGCAATATTAATATTGATGATAATATTTATTAATGTCTTATTTATATTTCTTATCAGTCTATTTTTTATTCTTATTTTGCACCTCTTATTTTTAAAGCTAACAGGCAGATTCAAACCTTTGTGTAAGTTTGATGGGATCTTCAACTTGTTCTAATTGAAATTCCAAGTATGTTCTTTTACTCTACTTAACCTAAAATGGAATTTTGCATATACAAAACTACCTTTTGCCCGGTAGTTTTGGGGTTGTGGGGTTTTTTATTTTGTTTGTTTTTTAATAATAGCAATTCAATTGATATCAATAATAACAGGATTGACATAGCTAAAAGATGTGTGGATACATGTTAGATATTCCAGTCCATCCCAACTCTAAAGATTTATCCATATTTCCGTGTGTAAATTTTCTTTTTTTTTAAGCTCATTGGGAATCAGATTTTGGAAAGGACAGAGAAAAAGCCAATTGCAAGCTTAAATTTTTCAGGTTAGTCTTTCCTTGTTTGATTAAAAAGTAAGAACAATATATAAAAGAACAATATATACTGTTCGTTCTTCTCTTTTTTTATTTATTTATTTTGATTAGAATATATAAAACAAGACTAATGACTTGCTTAAACTACTGTTGTCAAATTAACGTAAAATAAAAACCCGTTCAGTAAAATGGGTAAAATAAAGTAAAATATGTAAAATAAGGTACTCCCTAGGAAATAAAGGGTAAAATTTCTGTTTTAGAGTTGCTCTATAGCTAGAAGACCAGTTGAGCATTTTGTCTATCATTTTCCAGCTTTTAATGAAAATTTTTAAAGATTTTGATTTTTGTAGACTTAAATAGGTAATAACCCTCCTCTAAATTGAAATCCAATAGGTAGAAATTTTTTAACGTAGATAAACTCAAGCTTTGTTAAAATACTTCTAATCTATAATAAATATGCTTTGATTTGCTTAGGGTCAAAGGTAGGGGTCAGTTTTGGCCCAATCCCCTGGCACTTTAAATTTCTGGACTAATCAAATTATCTACCATTTTCTTCTTCTTTTTTTTTACTATCATCCTCTCCCTCCCAGTAAAAAAAATCATTTATGATTTCCATTTTTTTTTATGATATACCCTCTGTAAATACACTCATTCATCAGCAGTAAAAAAAAGAAAGAAAAAACGTCAAATGTGTTCCCTTCCATTTCGTTCCGCTTCCATCATGGCGTGGGCGTTAAAATAAACTATCGCTCATTTTCCTCTTTGGTTATAGTAGATGGCTGCATTGCTTCCGTCGTTTTTCTTTTTTTTGCCAATGTATCCGTTGCAATACTATCCTATACACCCCTAAAAACCCCTGTTAAATTATACGGTTTATAAATAACGCCAAGTATGCCCCGGGGCTAAAAGGTCATGTGACTTAACAAAGCGCATCAGAACGCTAAAGTGTATTAAAGTAGAGGTAATAAAAATTTGTAAATATTGGAATATTACCTGAAATAAAATTCTTTGTGCGATTAAAGATAGTCTACAGTCTCAAACTGCCCAATTAATTTTATTTCAGGTAATATTCCAACATTTGGAAATTTCATGCTGAAGAGAAGTAGTGAAATCGGTGCCGAAAAAAAAATGGTGGCCGGCGTTCCCCCCCCCCCCCTGCGGAAGATAACCCATTGGAAAATAAGGTTTTCCAAATTTGAGAATTCTATTTGAGTTTTGTTTTTTTAATTTCCGCTGGAGGAAGGAATTTTGGTACTTGTGTATTATGCGCCACTCACTCAAGTTTACGCTGTGTAAAATTCGAGAACACACCGGTATTTTCGTTGGTTTCTTTGTTACTTTAGAAATAAATTTTGGCTATAGATTTGCACATAAGGGGGGGGGGGTAAAGTATACCGGGTCTGCATGCAAATGTGTTTGGTACAATTATTCTGCATATTAGATAGATAGATAAATAAGTGTATTTTACAGCCAAATATTCGGCCATGAACACAGTAAAATAACATAAATGAAAGGCACAGATAACATAAACTTTGATCAGCGATCATCATAAAACGCTTCATCTAAACGATCATCTAAACACTTACATTAACCTAATAATAGTACCTAATACTCGGAAAAACGGTCATTAAAAAAAAAATATTTAACACTTGGAAAAAACACTTAAATGAAACATTACATTTACTTTATACTGGGATTTCTTTTTCTCGGTAAAAAAAAAAATCCAGATACCTCGCTATTCTTCTGTAATTTTTTAGCGACCATATACCTAGAAAGAATTGTTTTCTGACTTCAAACTATCCAAATACTTTACCCCCCCCCCCCCCCATGTGCAAATATATAGCCCAAATTATATATTTCCCATATATTCTGTCACTTGTCTCTGTCTTGTCTTGCGCTAAACTGAAAAGAACTAACAATGACCGTTTTTCCAAGTATTAAATACTATTATTAGGTTAATGTAGTGAAGTGTTTTATGATGATCGCTGATCAAAGTTTATGTTATTTGTGCCTTTCATGTATGTTATTTTACTGTGTTCATGGCCGAATATTTGGCTTTAAAATACACTTATTTATCTATCTATCTAATATGCAGAATAATTGTACCAAACAGATTTTGCATGCAGACCAGCTATATTTACCCCCCCCCCCCCTACTGTACAAATATATAGTCCAAATTTTTTTCTAAGGTAACGAAGAAACCGGTTTGTTCTCGAGTTTTACACATAGTAAACTTAAGTGAGTGGTGTATAATACACAAGTACCGGAGTTTTTCGTGGAGAGTTAGAGCCGGATTTCCCGGCATTATTTAAAAAAGATCAGAAATTAAATTTAAAAAAACAAGTTTTTTCAACTGAAAGTAAGGAGCAACATTAAAAATTAAAACGAACAGAAATTATGTATATGCAATGACTTGCCCCTTCCACAATAATTTCAAATCGTTTTTCAAAACAAAATAGAAATCTCCTTCTGTGGAATTTTTCCCGAGAATTCCCCCACCCACTCCCCTCCGTGGAAATTTGATCCTGTTAAAAGTTCATCCCTGGATAATTTATGCCTGGAAAATTACCCCATGAAATTTTCTCCCGTGGAAATCCCCCCCGCCATGAAAAAGTCCTCTAGAAAATGCCAACCCAGCTGAAAATTTCTCCTCGAAAATTTTCCAGGAAAAACTCCACATGCAAAATTGAGACGACAAAGAGAGAGAATGACAAATAAAAATAGTTTCGCATAGACATTCTGTCAAATTGCCCTAGCGCAAGATTTCCCAAGGAAAGTTCACCCCCCAGAAACTTCCTCCCAACGGAAAACTATCCCTCCCACACATAAAAATGTTTGTATACTTCCCAATAAAATGTTTGTATGCATACAATGGGCAAATTTCCAAACTTTCAGCTCTTTCCCCAAAGGCTGTAGAGGGTGATGGTGTCCTCAGAGGCATAGTTGCTAGACCTTTCATTTATGCTGAAAGAAATGGCTATTTCAAAATTCTTGTCAGACGACGTTAGTGAAAAGGGACGTGGGAGGGAGAGTATTTACCATCCAATCTTTTTGTTCACTTAAAAATGACAGTAGAGATTTTAATTTCCGCTCAGATCATCCCACTTCCAATCTTCTAGGACCATTGGGTCGACAAAACCACCCCTGGCAGAAATAAATAGTAAAACTAACACGCTCATTGGATTGAAAAGAGTAGTGCCCTTTCAAATAGTCGAAAGTGACTGGAGGGCAACAACACCCACCTCCCCCCCCCCCACGCCCATCATATCCCCAAACACTTACATTAAGACTACTATAATACTAAAATGAATAATACTAAAAAGGTTGCAAGACCTTCAGTATTGGTATAGATAAATGATGGAAGTAGTGCAACTATAGTCTCCCTATTGAATGTTAGCCATTCAGACTCTCTAACAGCCATTTTTCAAAACATTTGACCCTGACAGTTTAAGTTTTTTTGTTACGTAGGTGGTCGGGTGGGGTAAAAAACTACCCCAGACCCCCTAGCTTCCTTTTTGGTTGGACGCAGTAGGTCGACTGACTCACGAAAGATTCTCCGTGGTGTGTTTGAAGATTACACGGAACCTGCAGAAATTAACATGACTTGGGCTCAAAACCCCTATGCCTTCCTAAGGCCAGAACATAATTTGCACTTTACAGAAAAAATATAAATGTTTTCACTTTTACAACTTTAATAAATCAAATAATATTAATATTTTGATTACTAAATATCAGTATATGTATATTAAACTGACAATACATATTCATTTGTATTTTTTTTCAGTAAAATGCAAATTATGTTCTGGCCTTGGGAAGGCATAGGGGTTTTGAGCCCAACTCATGTTAATTACTGCCCGTTTTGAGTTTGAATCGGTTATTTGTTGTAATTTCTGTTCGTTTTGGGTTGCATTTATTTATCGATGCTGATTTGTGGTGTTTTCATGCTTTCCAGATTATTTATTTTATGTTTGCTCATTTTTGGTTTAATGGAATTCTTTACTTTTCTTTAAAAAACTTATTTTGTGGGAAAAGTTTTTTTTAATTAATTTCTGTTCGTTTTATATTGACATAGTCTTTTCCGGAAAAAGTAAATAATACTATAAATCTTTTTGCTTTTTTTTTAAGACTTTATATTTTGGCCCGCTATTTGTATGCTGGAGAAAACTTTCAGCAATTTTTAACAACATACACCCTTTTAAAAATCTGGACACAAATAGTAGTGTTTAATTTAGTTTCATACCTCCTCTAGTTGACCTGAAATGGAAAACTTGATACCATTTGCAAAAAATCTGTTTAGTTTCTTTGATAGATTGGATACACTTACGCTATTTTGATTTGGTTAAATTTTTAGAGCAGAAGTAGCCCCAAAAGTTTGAACATAATACCTTCAGTCGTTCTTGGGAGACTGCTGAGATGCCTTATTGGGAATTAGCATTAACACATTGCATTTTGATTTAATCTTAAGGCAATATTTAGTTTTTAAACATAATGGGCAAATGGGATGGTGGGCGTGGGAGGGGGATTAGTTGCCGTCCAATCACTTTCGACTATTAAAAAGTGCATCAGCCTTTTCTGTTTTCAATCGAATGAGGCCTTTTCGAAGTTCCTACGACAACTCCTTCGATACAAAGTGCCCAGGTCTAAAAAAAAAAAAAAAAAAAAAAAAAAAAAAAAAAAAAAAAAGGACATTGTACCCACATCGATCTTAACTAGAAAAATGTCAAGCCTTCCAATCTCTTTCGACTATTAAAAAGGGCACTATGCTTTTCAATTTCCAGTTCCCTTAGGTGTCATTGCCCCGTTAGTGGATCAATAATCCTTGAATAAATTATAACCTGTCAGCGTTAGACTTGATTATAGATGGCAGCAGTGGTGTCGTACAGGAGTCGTTATGGCCTCCCTACTTACGACAACGCTTTCTAGAAACACCTTGTATGCCCCGAGGGCATAAATTAAAACCCTTAACCTAAGGGCTGTGAGGAGGGTTGTCATCCTCAAAGACCTAATTTCCAGAACTTTCAACTACGTTAAACAAAATCGCTATCGCAAAATTTTGATTGGATGTGCTTGGGGAAATCGTGGGCGTGAGAGGGGCGTTAGTTGCTCTCAAATCATTTTTAAATATTAAAAAAGGCCCTAGCCCTTTCCATTTCCAATCAAATGAGCCCTTTTGAAGTTTCCACAACAACGCTTCCGATAAAACCTTATATGCCCCGAGGGCATAACTTACGATCCTTCCCCTGATTGCTGGGGGGGGGGGTTGTCATCCTCAAAGACCTAATTTCCAGAACTTTCAACTACGTTGAACAAAATGGCTATCTGAGAAGTTTGATTGGATGTGTTTGGGGTTATGATGGGCGTGAGAGGGGGGTAGTTACCCTCCAATCACCTTCGACTATTAAAAAGGGCACTAGCCCTCTCAATTTCCAATTGAATGAGCCCCTTTTGAAGTTTTTACGACAGCGCTATCTATAAAAACCTTATATGCCCCCAGGGCATAACTTACAACATTTACCCTGGGGACTCTGGGGGGTTTATCATCCTCAAATACATAATTTCCAGAACTTTCAACTACGTTGAACAAAATGGCTATCTCTAAAGTTCGATTGAATGTTTTGGGGAAATAGTAGGCGTTAGAGGGGGTTTAATTACTCTCCATTCACTTCCGACTATTAAAAAGGGCACTAGTCCTTTCAATTTCCAATCATATGAGCCCTTACTGAAATTTCTCCAACAACTTTCTATAAAAACCTTATATGCCCCCAGGACATTACTTACAACCCTTGCACTGAGGGTTCTGAGGGGGTTATCATCCTAAAAGACCTAATTTCCAGAACTTTCAACTGCGTGGAACAAAATGGCTATCTCTAAAGTTTGATTGGATGTTTTTGGGGAAATGGTGGGCGTGGAAGGGGTGTTAGTTGCCTTTCAATCACTTTCGACTGTTAAAAAGGGCACTAGCAATTTCAATTTCCAATCGAATGAGCCCTTTTTGAAGTTTCTACAACAACGCGTTCTATAAAAACCTTATATGCCCCAGGGCATAACTTACAACCCTTGCCCTGTGGGCGGTAGGGGAGTGTTATCCTCAAAAACATAATTTTTATCTGGAAATCAACTACGTAGAACAAAATGGCTATCTAAAAATTTTGATTGGATGTGTTTGGGGAAAAGGTGGGCTTGAGAGGGGGGTTAGTTCCCCTCAAATCACTTTCGACTATTAAAAAGGGCACTTATCCTTTGAATTTCCAATCGGATGAGCCCTTTTTCAAGTTTCTATGACAAAGATTTCAATAAAAAAACTTATATGCCCCCAGGGCATAACTTATAACTCTTGCTCTGAAGACTGTCGGGGGGGGGGGGGGTGTCCTGCTCAAAGGTATAATTTCCTGAACTTTAAACTGCGTGGAACAAAATGGCTATCTCAAAATTTTGATTGGATGTGTTTGGGGAAATGGTTGGCGTGGAAGGGGTGTTAGTTGCCTTCCAATCACTTTTGACTATTGAAAAGGGCACTAGCCATTTCAATTTCCAATCGAATGAGCCCTTTTTGAAGTTTTTACGACAACGCGTTCTATAACAACCTTACATGCCCCCAGGGCATAACTTAAAACCTTTGCCCTGAGGGCTGTGGGGGGGGGGGGGTTCATCCTCAAACACCTAATTTCCAGAACTTAAAACTACTTTGAATAAAATGGCTATCTCAAAATTTTGATTGAATGTGTTTGGGGAAAAGGTGGGCGTGAGAGGGGGTTTAGTTGCCCTCCAATCACTTTCGACTAACAAAAAGGGCACTAGCCCTTTGAATTTCCAATCGAATGAGCCTTTTTTGAAGTTTCTACGACAACGCCTTCTATCAAAACCTTATATGCCCAGGGCATAACTTACAACCCTTGCCCTGAAGGCTTTGGGGGAGTGTCCTCCTCAAAAACATAATTTCTCTCTGGAAATCAACTACGCTGAACAAAATGGCTATCTCAAAATTTTGATTGGATTTGTTTCGGAAAATGGTGGGCGTGGAAGAGGTGTTAGTTGCCTTCCAATCACTTTCGACTATTAAAAAGGGCACAAGCCACTCTAATTTCCAATTGAATGAGCCCTTTTTGAAGTTTCTACGACAACTTCTTCGATACGAAGATCCCTGCTCTAGAGGAAAAAAATAATAAATAATACATTGTGCCAACATCGTTCTTATATGCCCCAGGGCATAACTTAAAACCCTTGCCCTGAGGGTTGTGGGGCAATGTCCTCCTCAAAAACTTATTTTCTATCTGGAAATCAACTACGCTGAACAAAACAGCTATCTCAAAATTTTGATTGGATGTGTTTGGGGGAATGATGGGCGTTTGATTGGGGGGGGAGTTAGTTGCCCTCCAATCGTTTTCGACTATTAAAAAGGGCACTAGCCACTCCACTTTCCAATCGACTGAGCTCTTTTCGAAGTTTCTACGACAATTCGTTCTATACGAAGTGCCCTGGTATGGAAAAAAAAAATACTTACATTGTGCCAACATCGTTCTTTACTTAGCGTTGCGCTGCCTATGATTGACACATCTAAAGCTTAAGATGAAAAAATTGTGGTTTAGTTTAACTGTGGAGATCCACACCTGTTTCCAATATTTTGGTTCTTTCTTATTTTATCTAGATATTTTTCAAGATATAGATCTAGGTAGAGTATGTCTAGATATAGATTGACAATTAGTTCTAATGCTTTGGTTTAGTTTTGATTTATCCCGGTATTCTTTAAATACAATGGTCTAGATATCCTCCAACTAATGGTAAGGGTCATTGCTTCCTCTCCTAAATGTAAATTCTTAATTCAATCATTATCGAATATCTGAGATAGACTTAGACGGGAGTGCTACGAAATAATTTCATTTTAATTTGGTTACTTAATCTGTGATAACAGCAATCTGTCCAAGAGTTTTATCGTGAACAGAGCAACGAGAACACAAAAACATTATGTTGCGGCATGAAAAGTATTAATACCTCGGTTTTAATTCATCTTCTTATATGTTCCTGTTTCAGGGTCATAAGGTTCTGCCATTTTGCCAAATATTGGTCTAAAGAAATAGATTTTAGTCAACCAAACTACACTCTTGACTGTTTTGCTGTGCTGTCAAATTTATGCTGTGAGGTTGTTATATGTTGTTATATGAGGTTGTTAGATGGGAAGAATGTTTGAAATAATCGTTTTGAATGTTTAGATTAATCCAAAAGAGGGTTTTGGAAATGTTTTTCAAAGAAAAATTAAGAGCCATAATTTATAACCAGTGAAAATAATGTCTGATAATAATACCAACTTGAAACGAACATAAGCTATTATCAATGAGAGGCCAGAACAACCAAAAATTAAAATAATCTATTTGATAAATCACGAAGATAACAGATAATTGCTATGATAAAAAAATAAATCCTATAACGAACAGGATGTATGTGGAATGACAAGGAAAGATGGTATACCAACAGACCAGAACCATTCTGAGAATGTTCTGCCATAATTACGTTGCAATCACGGGCTTTTTATTTTTTAATCCTTTTAGTATTGTCACAAAATCATCCTCATAAAATAAATCTTCATTAACATCCAAAGTATCATAAACATTTTCATCATGACCTCCACTTCAAAGCTCCTTAACTCTTATTTTAATGCTTTCCACTTTCCCAAAAATTCTCTTATTTTCAAATGGTAAATCACTCAAATAATTCTTGTGCAAATTCCTCCTTTTTATCAAAGATAAAATATTTACACGAATATTCTTACCTTTGTTTCCAACTTTCCTCCCAAAGACACCATTCAGGGAGCTCACAAACTGTTTCCCTAAAATTCTTAAATCCACATTCTACATTATCAAATTTTACACTCTGTAGTTTAGTATTTAACTTTTTCTCGGAAGTTTCTTTCAAATTCTTATACTGGAAAACAGTTACCCTTCCCAAGTTTTATCTTAAGGTTAATCCTAGATACTACTAGCTGGTTATCTTTACTTTTAACATCAATAGCAACACTCCTATATACCCTAGTAACTTGTATCAATCCTGCTAGTCTTCGGTTTACAATAACATAATCAAAAAGGTTAACTTCCTTACCATCATGTCAATTCCATATTAAATTATGGGTCATTTTATCACCAAATACTGTATTGGTTGTAACTAGATTGTAATACCTACACAATTGCAAAATTTACAAAATCTGTACCCATTACGGTTTTCTTTGCCTTCGAAAAATTTTGCCTTGAAAATATATCATTTAAGTACCATGTAATAGCTATTAGTAAAATATTATTGCGTAATTTAGGGATTGTTCGTAAAATAAAACATGTTTTTCCTTCATATGTTTTACGGTCATTGTATTTGTCTCTGATTTATCTGTATATTTTGTACTGTTCGTCTCTATGGCTTGGTACTTTCCCTTCAATACTTCGTCCAATACGCTTACTGTAGAATAATGCCATAAAGAGGAGATATTGAGGTTGCTCACCTAGTTTCAAGCAGGACTGCTTTTTCAATAATTTAGAGGGGCTAAGCTATGGAATTCTAAGCTAAGCTTATCCCAAGTACCAAGGAATTATCCATTAGTCAATATAAATCTGAGTTACGTTTGGGGTTTCTTGGTAAATATTGATGGAATTAGACTAATATTGATGGAATTAGAAATGATAATAAATGTATTGATATTTTTGCTTCGGGATCATGATATCATGTAGTTTTATTGTGTATGAAATATTTATCCAAGTATATTTTGGTACACAGTTTCAACCTCCTACTTCTTATAGAATATACTTTTTGTTCTATTTATTTTTTTTATTTCTGTTTTTGTTAGTAGTTGGCCTACACCCTCGCAAGTAACGCTTTTTGTGTGCTAACGATTTATTTTGTCTCTGATTTTTTTTTTATATTGAGTTATCATTACAATTATTACTACTACGACAAGTTTATCCATGCTAGGATACTATTTATCCCCATTTCAACCAACCTGGGTGGTAAGATTTCCTTATAAAATTACCATATTTCTACCTTGGACCCTGTCTATTGTTCTTACAGCCGTGGCTAAAATTCATTCGAGTCACCAGTATCTCCATTCTTTCGATTTACAGGGGCGTATACTACTACGACTGATACCTTGAACTTTTTAGTCATAAAATGAGCAACTAGAACTCAATTATTATGAGCTTTCCAACGTAAAGATGACATAGCAGCTTCCTTATTCAAAATAAGACCTACTCCAGGCCTATTCACCCCATCCTTTCTGCCTGAGTAAATAAATTCTGTATCCACTAAGTTTTATGTTTCCTAACCCTGGGATATGAGTTTCTAAAATTCCTGACTCAATTGATGCGCGTAAAATGAGCGGCACAAGTGTGCCGCTCATTTTACAAGAGCTAAAGTGTACAAGTACAAGAGCTAAAGAGCAGTACAGAAAGCTAAAGCTAAAGCTTTAAAGCTAATGCGAAAGCTTTAGCTAAAGAGCTAAAGAGCAGTAAAGGCAGTACAAGAGCTAAAGAGTTTCTGAAGTCCAGTTTGAAGCTTCTGATTCGTCTGTTAAAATGTCGATACGACAGTTGTTTATTTGCTTTTCTTTTTTTTAATAAAAAGTACCAAAGTAACATACTAAATCAGAATATATACTATGAATCTCAGCCCTTGCTACTCCATCAAACGAAATTATCAAAAAAAAGACATACCTCTGCAGGGACCAGGACGAGAGCATATTATAGAGATTAACTGGTTACATTATGGAGAAACTAGAATCAGAGTTTTATTGTGAATCGTTAATGGGCTCCAAGTTGGGTAGGCTTCTGACCCTCAATCCTTCTTCCAACTCTGTACATAATTTATTTATTTCCTTCAAATTTGGGGATTATAAAAATGCAAAAATGAATACATCAACAAACGAAAAAAAAAACAACTGATCTCAAACAAACGAAATCAAACATCAAATATCGAAACAAACGAAACAAAACAACCGATTTTAAATGAGTTTAATAATATAACTGAATAAATGCAGTTAGAAAATAATTGTGCTAGTGATTGATAATCAACTTCTTTCAGACATTTAATGACAATACGAAACTTCTGGACATTCAGGTTTCAAGTCATTATGGGCAACTGACAGTAAAGGGTCGCTACAGACCAGTCAGTGAAACGCAACTAAATTTGGATAATCTTCAAGCGTCATTACAAAACTCATAGACATGAAATTTGGTAATTGTCTGTTTAATTAAAACCTATTGCTGAAAGTTTTATTCTCATAATTCTTCTAGTTTCCAAGATAGTAATCCCAACATTCTTCAGACATTTTAGGGAAAACATTTCCGAATAAAAGATATATCATTTATAGTGGAGTGAAGTTCAAACATTTGACGAACTTGGAAGGACATCTTGTCTTTTTATTTACTATAACATCATTTAAAAGATGCTATGAAAGTTTCAACGTAATATCTCTAGCTTTTCATGGAAAATTGCATATGCGCGTTTTTAGCAATTTTATTTCACATACTATCTTTTGATTTAGTTTCTCATATTCCTCAGTTTTTCCTGAAAATTTCAGCTTAATATTCTATCCTATTCTTGGGGTATTGAATCTATGCCATTCTTAGAATATAAATCAACTTATTTCGATTTAGCTCAGTTGTAGAAGTAGTACGATTCGTGAAATCCCTGAAAGTTTCACCTTAATACCGTAAATCATTGATGAGAGGACATTGCTTTATTCCCACGTAATACCTTTAAATTTACCTTGGATATTACGCGGATGCTTTTTTACGAAGTGGATGAACCTAAACTCTTTTGATTTAGTTCAGTAGTAGTAGTAATATTCGTAGTTGTTTCCTTGACAGTTTCAGTTTAATACCATATGATGTTGCTAAAATATTGCTTATACGCCCTTTTGTCAATTTGCATGCACATACTGTTTCTTTATTCTTTTCTTTATTTCTCTAAACTTTGACTTATATATCCATGGTCTTTTCCAAAACCGAGGATAAAACACGCCTCCTTTCGAAATAATTAGGCTAATTAAAAAAAAAAATTTCCGAAAAAGAAGTTTTTTAAATAGAAGTAAAGGTCATTTTAAACTTAAGATCGGCAGATACAAACGCCTGTTAAAATTCAACCTCAAAACGACCAGAAGTTTATACGCCCTCTCTGAAGTTTATGCGAGCATCCCTTCCATAAGAACCATATATGCCACCAGGGCACAACTTGCAGTGCCTGCCCCCGGGCCCTGGGGGTTGCTTCAACACAGGAATTTTTCTTATCTGACCTTTGAACTATTTTTATGAAATGGCTATTATAAAAAATTTATCGGAAGAGCTTTGGAAAAAAAGGGTGTGTGGGGGGGGGGCTAGTTGCCCTCAGATCTCTTTTGACTCTTAAAAACTAAATTGGAACTTTCAATTTCAATCAAATGAACCCTCTCTGAAGTTTATACGAGCATCCATTCCATAATAGCTATATATGCTCGCAGGGCATAACTTACAGTGGCTACCCCGGGCCCTGAAGGATTGTGTCGACCCCGGAGTTTTCGTTGCATGATCTTTGAACAATTTTGAAAAAAGGCTCTCAATGTTCTTATCGGATGGGTTTGGCAAAGTAGGGCGTGGAGGGGGGGGGGCTATTCGCTCTCTGATCTCTTTTGACTCTTAAAAAGTGAAAGAGAACTTCCAATTTCCAATCTAATGAGCCCTCTTCGAAGTTTATACGAGCATTCCTTCCGTAAGAACCATATATGTCTCCAGCGCATTATTTACAACGCCTGTCCCCGGGCCCTGGGGGGTTGCGGCGACACAGGAGTTTTTCTTATCTGACCTTTGAACTATTGTTAACGAAATGGCTATCTCAAAATTTTTCTCGGATTGGTTTGAGAAAGAAGGGCTGTGGGGGGGGGGGGCTAGTTGCCTGGGATATCTTTTGACTCTTAAAAAGTGAACTAGAACTTTCAATATCCAATCAAATGAACCCTCTTTGAAGTTTATACGAGCATCCCTTTCATAAGAACCATATACGCCCCCAGGACAACACTTACAAAGCCTATTCCCGGGCGTTTTTGTTTTTATTATCTAATTTTTGAACAATTTTTTAAAAAAGGGCTATCTCAAAATTTGTAGCGGATGGGTTCGGGGGAAAAAGGGTGTGGGGAGGGAGTTGCTTTTGGATCTCTTTTGAATCTTAAAAAGTGAACTCGAACTTTCATTTTTCCAATCAAATGAGCCCTCTCTGAAGTTTATACGAGCATCCCTTTCATAAAAAGCATATATGCCCCAGGAAAAAACTTACAACACCTGCCCCCGAGCCCTGGGGTGTTGTGTCGACACCTAAGTTTTGTCATCTGACTTTTGAACAATTTTTAACAAAAAAGCTATCTCAAAATTTGAATCGGGTTCATTTGGAGAAAAAGGAACGTAGGGGGGGGGGTAGTTAACCTCCAATCTCTTTTGACTCTCAAAAACGGAACTAGAACTTTCTATTTACAATCAAATGAGTCCTTTCTGAAGTTTTTACGAGCATCCCTTTCATAAGAACCATATATTCCTCCAGGGCACAACTTACAACGCCTGCCCTCGGGCCCTGGGGGGCCGTGTTGATCCCGGAGTTTTCGCTATATGGTCTTTGAACTATTTAAAAAAAAATGGTTATCTCAAAGTTCTTATCAGATGGGTTTGAGGAAAAAAGGGCGTATACGAGGGGGGGGGGGCTAGGTGCCCTCCTATCTCTTTTGACTCTTAAAAAATTAACTAGCATTTTCAATTTACAATCAAATGAGCCCTATTTGAAGTTTATACGAGGATCCCTTCCATAAGAACCATATATGCCATCAGAGCCTAACTTACGACGCCTGCCCCTGGGCCTTCGGGGGGTGGGGGTAGTGTCGACACCGGACTTTTTGTTATATGATGTTTGAACTATTTTTAACAAAATGGTTATCTTAAAATTCTTATCGGATGCATTTGGGAAAAAAGGGCGTGAGGGGGGGCTGGTTACCCTCCGATATCTTTTGACTCTTAAAAAGTGAACTGGAACTTTCAATTTCCAATAAAATGAGCCCTCTCCTAAGTTTATACGAGCATTCTTTCCATAAGAACCATATATGCCCCCTGGGCGTAACTTACAACGCCTGCCCCCGGGTCCTTGGGGGTTTTGTCGACACCGGAATTTTGTTACGGGATCATTGAACTATTTTTAACAAAATGGCTATCTCAAAATTTTTATTGAATGCATTTGGGAAAAAAGGGCATGGGGGAGGGGCTGGTTATCCTCCAATATCTTTTGACTCTTAAAAAGTGAACTGGAACTTTCAATTTCCAATCAAATGAGCCCTCTCTGAAGTTTATACGAGCATTCCTTCCATAAGAACCATATATGTCCCCAGGGCGTAACTTACAACGCCTGTCCCCGGGCCCTGGGGGGTTTTGTCGACACCTGAGTTTTTGTTATCTGACTTTTGAACAATTTTTATCAAAATGGCTATCTCAAAATTTTCATCGGATGCATTTGGGGAAAAAGGAGTGTGGGGGGGGGCTAATTGCCCTGCAATCTCTTTTGACTCTCAAAAACTGAACTAGAACTTTCAATTTCCAATTAAATGAGCCCTCTCTGAAGTTTATACGAGCATTCCTTCCATAAGAACCATATATGCCACCAGGGCACAACTTGCAGTGCCTGCCCCCGGGCCCTGGGGGGTTGCTTCAACACAGGAATTTTTCTTATCTGACCTTTGAACTATTTTTATGAAATGGTTATTATAAAAAATTTATCGGAAGAGCTTTGGAAAAAAAGGGTGTGTGGGGGGGGGCTAGTTGCCCTCAGATCTCTTTTGACTCTTAAAAACTAAATTGGAACTTTCAATTTTCAATCAAATGAACCCTCTCTGAAGTTTATACGAGCATCCATTCCATAATAGCTATATATGCTCGCAGGGCATAACTTACAGTGGCTACCCCGGGCCCTGAAGGATTGTGTCGACCCCGGAGTTTTCGTTGCATGATCTTTGAACAATTTTGAAAAAAGGCTCTCAATGTTCTTATCGGATGGGTTTGGCAAAGTAGGGCGTGGAGGGGGGGGGCTATTCGCTCTCTGATCTCTTTTGACTCTTAAAAAGTGAAAGAGAACTTCCAATTTCCAATCTAATGAGCCCTCTTCGAAGTTTATACGAGCATTCCTTCCGTAAGAACCATATATGTCTCCAGCGCATTATTTACAACGCCTGTCCCCGGGCCCTGGGGGGTTGCGGCGACACAGGAGTTTTTCTTATCTGACCTTTGAACTATTGTTAACGAAATGGCTATCTCAAAATTTTTCTCGGATTGGTTTTGAGAAAGAAGGGCTGTGGGGGGGGGGGCTAGTTGCCTGGGATATCTTTTGACTCTTAAAAAGTGAACTAGAACTTTCAATATCCAATCAAATGAACCCTCTTTGAAGTTTATACGAGCATCCCTTTCATAAGAACCATATACGCCCCCAGGACAACACTTACAAAGCCTATTCCCGGGCGTTTTTTGTTTTTATTATCTAATTTTTGAACAATTTTTTAAAAAAGGGCTATCTCAAAATTTGTAGCGGATGGGTTCGGGGGAAAAAGGGTGTGGGGAGGGAGTTGCTTTTGGATCTCTTTTGAATCTTAAAAAGTGAACTCGAACTTTCATTTTTCCAATCAAATGAGCCCTCTCTGAAGTTTATACGAGCATCCCTTTCATAAAAAGCATATATGCCCCAGGAAAAAACTTACAACACCTGCCCCCGAGCCCTGGGGTGTTGTGTCGACACCTAAGTTTTGTCATCTGACTTTTGAACAATTTTTAACAAAAAAGCTATCTCAAAATTTGAATCGGGTTCATTTGGAGAAAAAGGAACGTAGGGGGGGGGGGTAGTTAACCTCCAATCTCTTTTGACTCTCAAAAACGGAACTAGAACTTTCTATTTACAATCAAATGAGTCCTTTCTGAAGTTTTTACGAGCATCCCTTTCATAAGAACCATATATTCCTCCAGGGCACAACTTACAACGCCTGCCCTCGGGCCCTGGGGGCCGTGTTGATCCCGGAGTTTTCGCTATATGGTCTTTGAACTATTTAAAAAAAAATGGTTATCTCAAAGTTCTTATCAGATGGGTTTGAGGAAAAAAGGGCGTATACGAGGGGGGGGGGCTAGGTGCCCTCCTATCTCTTTTGACTCTTAAAAAATTAACTAGCATTTTCAATTTACAATCAAATGAGCCCTATTTGAAGTTTATACGAGGATCCCTTCCATAAGAACCATATATGCCATCAGAGCCTAACTTACGACGCCTGCCCCTGGGCCTTCGGGGGGTGGGGGTAGTGTCGACACCGGACTTTTTGTTATATGATGTTTGAACTATTTTTAACAAAATGGTTATCTTAAAATTCTTATCGGATGCATTTGGGAAAAAAGGGCGTGAGGGGGGGCTGGTTACCCTCCGATATCTTTTGACTCTTAAAAAGTGAACTGGAACTTTCAATTTCCAATAAAATGAGCCCTCTCTAAAGTCTTTACAAGCATTCCTTCCATAAGAACCATATATGTCCCCAGGGCATAACTTACAACGCCTGCCCCCGGGTCCTTGGGGGTTTTGTCGACACCGGAATTTTGTTACGGGATCATTGAACTATTTTTAACAAAATGGCTATCTCAAAATTTTTATTGAATGCATTTGGGAAAAAAGGGCATGGGGGAGGGGCTGGTTATCCTCCAATATCTTTTGACTCTTAAAAAGTGAACTGGAACTTTCAATTTCCAATCAAATGAGCCCTCTCTGAAGTTTATACGAGCATTCCTTCCATAAGAACCATATATGTCCCCAGGGCGTAACTTACAACGCCTGTCCCCGGGCCCTGGGGGGTTTTGTCGACACCTGAGTTTTTGTTATCTGACTTTTGAACAATTTTTATCAAAATGGCTATCTCAAAATTTTCATCGGATGCATTTGGGGAAAAAGGAGTGTGGGGGGGGGCTAATTGCCCTGCAATCTCTTTTGACTCTCAAAAACTGAACTAGAACTTTCAATTTCCAATTAAATGAGCCCTCTCTGAAGTTTATACGAGCATTCCTTCCATAAGAACCATGTATGCCCCAACGGCATAACTTACAACGCCTGCCCCCAGGCCCTTGGGGGTTGTGTTGACACCGGGGTTTTTGTTATGTGATGATTGAACTATTTGTAACAAAATAGCTATCTCAAAATTTTATCGGATGCATTTGGGAAAAAAGAGCGTAGAGTGGGGGGAGGCTAGGTGCCCTCCGATCACTTTGACTCATAAAAAGGGCACTAGAACTCTTAGGCAACGCTACAGCGTTGCTTCTGAAACAAAATCAATATGATAACACACGGCTATAATATGATAATGAAACAGCTATCTCAAAATTTAATCAGATGCATTTGGGAAAAAAGGACAAGGGGGGGGTGGCTAGTTGCCCTCCGATCACTTAACACTTAAAAAGGGCACTAGAACTCTCGATTTCCAATCGAATGAGTCCCCTTTGAAGTTTATATGGCGACCCCTTCTATATGAAGTGCCTCTGGAAAAAATAAATAATAATAACAATAAAACACTGAAGCCGTATGGGCTTTATGAAACAAAGTCAATACCGTATGATAACATACGACAACTTGTATAACTTATGGTCCTTGTCCCGAAGGTTCTCGTGGGGCATCTCTCAGGTAGAGGTATAGTGGTAGGAACGTTCTATCATTTTGACCATAATCTCTGTATCGAAATTTTTGTCCTTTTAGGGAAAGCAGCTAAAGAGGGTGTGGGAGGGGTGGCTGGTTGACCTGTCGTTTTTGATTCTTAGAAATGATGTTCGAAATTTCATACTCTGCTTGAATGAGCCGACTCCGAAGTATCAACCACAATTTCTTCCATACGAAATGGTCCGTGGGGAAAAGCAAATACTAAAAATGCACAGAGCCTGAAAACTCACAGTGCTATTGTGCTGCTTGTTATTATGAATTCTCTTGACTAATTTATAATAAGAAAATTGTTGAATTTGTTCAGTAAGCTTTACTCTTGATTTTGTTTTTTATGTAAATTTTATTTATATTTTGTTTTAGAAGTTGAAGATGCTTTGCCAAGTCACAATAAAGAAGTCTTTGGCGTTCCAAACCTTCTTTTGTTTCCTAAACATGAAGATGTTTCTTTGGGTAATTTTCCTGGCTTTTCAGGACCTTGTAAGCTTCAACCTGACACCCAAGAATCAGGTGCCATAGCTTTTGACTGTCAAGGTATATTTCAAATATTTTTTTTGTATAATCCAAATTTTGGATTATGGGCTTTTTGAAAAAAAAGACTGAGACGGATAAGTGGACGATATCATGAATTTAGACTAATCTGAAGACAGATTTTATATTTTATTTTATTTTATTTTTTTTTCATCTCTTTGTTCTAAATGTTAAACCGTTTTTTGGCCTAGTAGCAACGTTTCAAATCGTAACTTGAAAGAGTTTCACTTTTTTATAAATCAAGATTTGAATTCGTTTATTATCATCTGATTTCACGATGGTAGATTATGATCTGGAAAAAATCACAAGTTGGTCTAGGAGGACTCGTCACTTGAAAGAGTGTTGGTGAAGATTGTTTTCTAATAGCTAGAAAATAAAACTGAAAACTATAGTATTTACACTTTTTTATAAATCAAGACTGATTTCACGATGATAGATTATGATTTGGAAAAAAGTACAGACTGGTCTCCACTGCCTACCAGAAGTTTTATTATATTTTATAATATAATTTTGATATATATTTTCTTATATATTATATTTTATAGTATAGAGTATTTTACTAAAAGCCCTAGACTCAAATAGAACACAGAACTAATATTTGTTGAGTTAAGAGTCAAAAGTATTTTTGTTTTTTCAATTTTTTTCCGAATTTTGCGGAATGAGGTCAATTGAACTTATATCTTCACGAAGAAAGTCAGGCATGAAATTTTGGAGAGCTCAAAATGAAAAATAGAAACTCTAGACTAGCCTAATGTAAAATGGATGCATATGTTCATTAATGAAATTAAACAGATGACAAATATTTGCCTCAAAATGTATTATTTGTTTATATTTTTATCATTAAGAATTTTTTTTTTTTTTATCCTCTAAATCGTTTTCGTATCTATATCAAATTAAAAATCCTATTTTTGTCAGTATTAAAAATTGTTGAAAAAGTTTCTCCAGCATACAAGTAGTAAGCCATACTATGGATTCTCATAAAAAAACGAAAAGATATAATTTTTTTTTCAAAACAAGACTATATCAATAAAAAACAAACAGAAATTGATTCTTAAAAAATATTTCCACAAAACTAGCTTTTCAAAGAAAAGTAAAGAGCTACATTAAACCAAAATGGGCAGAATTAAAGTAAAAAAATCTTCCAAGCATAAAACTACCACAAATCCCAATAAATAAATAAATGAAACCCTAAACGAACAGAAATTACAATAAATAACCGAGTCAAATTCAAAACGAGTGAAAAAGCACCGCTAGCAACCCCCATGCCTGCTCAAGGCCAGAACATAATTTGCACTTTCCTGAAAAAAATCCAATGACCATGGTTTGTCAGTTTAATATACACACACTAATATTTATTCCTTAATGTTTTGATAATTTTTGTTTAATAATGTCAAAAAGTGAAAACAATTTTTAAATCTATTATGTTTTCAGTAAAATGCAGATCATGTTCTGGTCTTTAAAAGACATGGGGGTGGTCAATTGCTCAAAATGAACAAACTGAACTATCAAATGAGACAAGATCAAGAAGAAGACCTGAGAAATTTAAATTCACGGGTGAAAATGAACAACCAAGACCATCAAATGTGACAAGACCAGTCTGAGAATCTAAGGTGAAGGGCATTGAAAAAAAATTATCTAAAGCAATAATAAACGATAATGAAGAACAAAGAAATATGCGGTTAAAAGATAAGTGGCAGTGAAAATTACGAGGAGTCAAAAATGAAAGCTAAGCAAAAGAAACTGCGGTTACAAGACATCCCTTAATGGGGATCAGAACAAATCAAAAATAAAAATGTAGAACAAAGAAATAAAGATGCAGTAAACTATGCAAGTGTTAATTAAAAGTTATTGGAATCCTATAGGTTTGTATTTATTGACTGTGGAGTCCTACATTTTCCTGAGAAAAGAATAGTCAACAAAGGTGATTTATTAGGAGGTTGCTGCTTGCTTACTTGAATTGCATAGTCACCTCCATAATTTCCAAATGAATGGGTTTGGCCTTTTATAGGATGTCACTAGTTCTCTAAAGAGCTCCACAAACAAATCCAAAACTTGAACTCATATGTTGCTTGAGCTTCATTTAACATAACCGATGATCGAACCATCAATAGGCGGAATGTTTTCAGCTTCAAAGTAGCTGGACAAAGTTGTCACCAATTAAGTGGCACATCTATCACAAACTTCTGAAGGTGATTTTGAACCATCTTCATATAGCCAAATGAACTTTTTAGACTTGATAAACCTGTTGAAGAACGCCTTGCACATCCTTCAAATTATTATATTTCTCGTAAAGTAATGGATCACTTTGAAGAAATATTGCAAGACACAAATAAGTATGTCCTAGGTTACATGAAAATGCAAGAAGTGGGGAATGATGTAATCAACCTACTGATTCACTGGGAAAACAGCGTTGGTTAGAACATAAGAGACAATGATAATCAATTTATAAAAGCCTGCCGGGTAGCCGTGGCCGTGTATAAAAGCTGCCGGGTAGACTTGGCTGTGTATAAAAGCCTGCCGAGTAGCCAGAGACCAGCATGTCGGAGTCCTATATATAAGATAATCAAGTTTCAACTGCTTCAACGGCTTGTGAGCTTCGAAAAATCACGGTTTATGGCTGCTGATTGGTTGATCGGTTCAAATTTCTACATATAATATAATTAAGTTCCAATTGTATCTAAGTATTTATGAGCTTTGTAAATCGTTTTTACCGTGGATTGTAACTACATTCGCTAGTATTTTGTTTCTGCGTTTGATGCTGCGTTTAATCCTCTTTTCTTAGTTTCAATTGAATTTGATACGGGTATGATGTCGTATCAACTCTCTGTCATAAAGTTCTGTCACAACTCTCTGTCGTAGCTCTTCATAACTCTATTGAATGAGACATTTTTTTAAGTAAACCTAGTACGTAGAGTAACCCATAGAACACTATATACAGAATCTAATAAAGAATCTGTTTCTAATATAAAAAATCATGATTTTTGGCTGCTGATCGGTTATTACTTCTATGTACGATATAATCAAGTTCCAACTGCTTCAAATAAATTACAAGCTTTTAAAAATCACGTATTCTGACTGCTGATCGCCTTTCCTTTGTTCCCACTGCTGATTGGCTGATCAGTTACTTTTATGTATACATATAATATAATCAAGTTCCAACTGCTTTCTGCAGTCTTGATATCTGAAACGGTTTTTTTCAACGGGTGAAAACCAAAACAAGGTGTGAAAATTGCGCAAATTAGAAAATCGACTCATGAGCCATGACAATCACGTGTTCTGAGAGCTGATCGGTGAACTGTGAAATGGATTGTTGATTTTGTTATTATTCTGAAAAACAAATTATTTTCATCAATCCTTTTGGATCCCAGGGAGTTTGTGCACACCTTACGCAAAACTTTCTGCTTTCATTAAATAACTGTTCAAAAATTTAATTACGGTGTGAAAGCAAAAAAAAAAATAAAGGAATTCAGAGTTTGTACTAGTCTACTAGCTCTTTTTAAATAGAATTATGTAAGAAAGGAGGTTATGTTTTCCAGGCCACATTTTTTTTAGTTTTCCCTTGGTTTTTTGCTCAAAGTATCAGCAAATAAAGACAAACCATTATATCCTTAGGTCCACCTTTAACTTAAAGTTTAATTAATTGCAAGTACAAGTTTTTCTTCTTTTCTTTTTCTTAACAGAGGGACATTTTGTTATTTGAATCGCAAAATCTGTAAACAAAACATTCAAATATTTTTATTTTTATAATGCTTACATCAATAGACTTGAATCTGTTCTAGCCTCTCGTTCTGCTACTATTTTTTTCTTAATTTGTCTGATTTTTTTGTGATTACTTAGGGATATTTGATTGAGGAAGTCTTATTACAGCGTTTTAGGTACTTTCTATCCCCCCCTTTTTTATTGTAGGAATTGCAGATACTGCATCGAGTAATACCAATACACCTAAGGAAGCTTCAAATTCTAAGATTGGCTTGAATAGGAAAAAGTGTAGAAAATACTATGAGTGCAGTATATGCGATAAAAGATTTCACTTCTATTCAATATTGGAAAGACATCAAAGAATTCATTCAGGAAAAAAACCGTTTAAATGTGATATATGTCAGAAGAGTTTTTCTCGATCGGACTCTTTAAATATACATCAAAGACTGCATACAGGTGAGAAACCTTATGAATGTGATGTATGTGGAAAGAGATTTTATTATTCGGGTTCTTTCGCTAAGCATCAAACAGTTCATACAGGTAAGAAACTGTTTAAATGTGACGTATGTCAAAAGAATTTTTCTCAAGCATCCTATTTAAATATACACCAACGACTGCATACAGGTGAGAAACCGTTTGAATGTGATGTGTGCAAAAAATGTTTTTCTCAATCAAGCAATTTTTATACTCACCAAAAAGTGCACAAGAGAGTATTTTCAATTTAGGTCGAATCTGAACTGTCATCCAGTGTTTCCACTTTTTTTCAAACAATCTGTAAAACCTTGGCGATTTTGGTAGAAAATCGGTAGATGGCTTCATGATTGGGTATAATTTTCAGTAAGAATGATTTTATTTTGTACTATGTTTTTGGAGGTGTTTGAGCTATTTGCGAATAAAGTACCACATTCTAAACGTTCAGAGACCAGATATACGGGAGCCAGATGTGATTCCGGAAAAAAAAAACAGGATTTCGTCGATCAGTTTTGTCAAACTTGAGAAAGGGAAGCAGCTAGAAACTCGAAAAAATTATTAACTATATTTGATTTTGAAACAAAGTGTTGTCGTATTTCGTTCAGACTTTAAAGCTGTTTAATTAAGACATTATTCTTCATCAACGCCTAATTTTTCTCACCATTTCACGCTCCAAACGACAGCCCGCTAAGTTCAGGACGGTGAAAACAAATCCGGACGAATTCTGGACGCCAGGCCTTTAACCATTGAGTCTGAGTTAAGCGGTTCAACATTTTTTTTTACCACCATCCCCAAACTGTTATTCACGAATGATAAAGGTAAAACGCAGAGTCGCAGCTCCTTAATATTCATTTAACTGCAAAAAATATGTAAAGATAGAACAAATTTCAAAAACATATACTGCATAACATTCATTAAAACAAAGGAATCTCTGCGTTCACTTTTGCCATCCATCCTCCACCACTGTTTAAAACGACTGAAAAACGGTTTGAGGCCAAATTACGAAAATCAGTAATAACGCACTCTTAAAGACTGACGGGAAGCAAAACGGAGTTTCATCATCCGTTTTTTGTTCTGCTATTAAGATTTTTTGTATTGTATTGTGAGTTAATTAATTAAATTAAAGAACCTGTCGTTTCACTATTTGGGTAAAAATCGAGGTTGGAAAATGACAAACATGAAGGGCATAAATGGAAGGGGAAAACGGCGTTTTGCTCTGAAAAACGGACAAGAAAGGCTATACATGAAGGAAATAAAAAGCGAGATAAACGACGAAAACGAACGCAGCTAATCCGTTTCTATTGCATGGCGTTTTATGTGAACATTTCACTCTGATCGTGCAGTAACTCAGCTGCGCTGGCAGAGGCTACTACTCCTTTTAGCCTCTTTCTGAGCCTGGTCAACTGTCCCTGTGTCTGCTGTAACTCCGGTTCGGTTCATTCCAAGTTTCGTCTGAGTCATGGAAGCCAGAGTTACCGTTGCCAAACGATTCCTTCTCTCTGTCTCTACTTCCTTGAGTAAGGTACAAAAATAAAACAAAAGTGTGACCAGGAGTCTGTTTTTGATCCGTTTTGTTAATTCTTAACATTTTTAATCATACATCTTGGAGATTAAGGTCCACTCCCAGTTACTTGACACTCACGGTAATAGTCCCCTTCCTGTAGAATTCCAGAGCTTATACACGTAAAAGGACATTTATTTATTCCATTAATAACCCGTTTACCCTAACCTAAAGTAGGTGGGTTGATAACCTAGGTGAGGTATTTAAGATTAAGTTTTTGGGTTGATTGCCATCTGTTCAATTCAGTTCAATTGTTAGTATAAATCTGGACCTGGAAGCAACTGCAAAAACCAAAGGAGCAAAAAACAATTACAGGAATATTATCTGGGTTAATGTAGCTCTTGAGTTTATAACTGACAAACTAAAACTGAAAATAAGACTGGGGGCAAGAAATTTATTCAATCTATCCATTGCCTTCAGTTCTATAGAGCAACTGTAGACAAAGTCTATTTATGTCATATTTCTTTCGATTTTAGTAACTTTGGACCACTTTGAGCCTACTGAATCAGCTGGATCCAGATAGTACTAGTTCTTATCCTGTTCCCATATTCTTGGTGCAAGCCAACACCTGTGGTTTGTTTATGGATTGAAATAATTACTGATAAAGCTGTTGATGAACTCTTTGCATATCCTTCAAATTATTGGATCTTTCGTAACGCAATGGATTTTTTTGAAGAAATATTGCAAGACACAGACAACTAGGCCAAAGGTTACATGAAAATGCGAAAAGTGGAGGATGGCGTAAATCTACCTGCTGATTCACTGTGACAACAGCCTCGGTTAGAAGATAAACGACAATGAGAATCAATTCATAAAAGCCTGCCCCGTAGCCGTGCTGGAGAAGCAACCAGTCTTTTGGTAGTATACAAATATATATGTACAAATATATATATATATATATATATATATATATATATATATATATATATATATATATATATATATATATATATATATATATATATATCTATATATATATATATATATATATATTATATATATATATATATATATATATATATATATATATATATATATATATATATATATATATATATATATATATATATATATATATATATATATATATATTAGTACCGGGACTCGGCACGCGACAGGCTTCTATTTATGAATTCTCATTCTCGCTTGTCTTCTAAACGCAGACAATTTGAGCCTTTTCTTGATGTCATGACGTCCAAATGGACCTTAAATTAGAAGTAGTGCCTTTGTAAAATTAAGTTTTTTATTGTACCTTTAACTTTTCCCTCAGCTTGTATTTTTGTCATTATGAAAGACATATCGCCGAACCTTTGTTTCTTTTAATTGTTCAGGTGGTGGAACAAAAACTTCTTCTTTTGCCTCGGTTTGTCTTTTTTCATTATGAAAGACACATTGCTGAACCTTTGTTTCTTTTAATTGTTCAGGTGGTGGGACAAAACTTCTTTTTCTTCTAAAGATTTATCTAGTCCAGGTCTTTGATTTTCAATGGTACGGTAGACATTGATGACCACCTTTGTCTCTTTTAATTGTTCAGGTGGTGGGACAAAACTTTTTCTTTTGCCTCGGTTTGTCTTTTGTCATTATGAAAGACACATTGCCGAACCTTTGTTTCTTTTAATTGTTCAGGTGGTAAGACAATCACATTCTTTTTCTTTCGTAGATTTATCTAGTCCAGGTTTTTGATTTTCGAAGGTATGGTAGGCATTGATGACCACCTTTGTTTCTTTTAATTGTTTAGGCGGTGGGACAAAACTTAGGACAAGATATTTATTTCAAAAAATTACTCTCATAAACCCCAAAGGGCGAAATTCGCATTTCGGAGTAAAAAAAAATCATAAAAATAGCACATTAACTAAAAAACTTGCTAAATAATGCCCAAAACAACAATATCAGAAAGCCAAAGCCTTTCATTAGTAAAAAAAAAAAAAAAAAAAAAATCAAGTGGCAAAATGTAAGAAAGGTAAAAACTAAAAAAGAGTGAGATAAAATTAGCTTTAAAGAGGCTTAAACATATAAACAAGGGGGATGGAACAAAAGAACCAAACGGAACACAAACTTGGGTATCATCAGTACCAAAAAAAAGAGGGAAAACTAGTCGTTTATTTGATTAGTAATGAAGGGGACAAAGGTTTTATCATACCCGGAGGTTAAGCAACGGATGGGGGGCAAGATAGGGATGGGTTCAGAAACAGTACGGGGCAGGCGGTGTCTGGATGGGGAGTGTCTTTTGGTGAAAATGTTTTCCGTGCGAAGGCTTATTGTTGCATTTTTTGCAAAACGGAGGCACTGCGTTCCTCTCCTGTGCTCAAGAGTTTTCACCTTGGCCTTTTTTAGAAGAAGTGAGTGTAAAATCATTGCTATCATTACTTCTTTTGCAATGGCTTGTCTTTTGTCATTATGAAAGATATATCACTGAACATTTGTTTCTTTTAATTGTTCTGGTGATTGGACAAAAACTTCTTTTTCTTCCAACGATTTATCTAGTCCAGGTCTTCGCTTTTCATAGGTATGGTAGGCATCGATGACCTTTTCCATGTCCAGACCTAATCATCGTCGCTATCATTTTCAATTTGTTTGGTTTGTTTTACCTCGGCTTGTCTTTCGTCATTATAAAATACATATCGCTGAACCTTTTTTTTTTTACAAAGGTATGGTAGCCATTGATGACCTTATTCATCTCAAAATCCCAAACCTAATCATCCTCGCTATTATTTTCAATTTTGACACGTTTGATTCTCGCTGTCCAGGTTGATTTTCATTGACTCACTCACATTCTCCGTGTCACATGTCTTCTAACCGCATGTGTCTGTTCTTCATTTTCATTTTTTACTCGCTCACATACTCGGTGTCGCATGTCTTCTAACCGGGTGTTTCTTTGCTCTTCATATTTGACACGCCGCCGCTTTTCTTCTAACCACGTGTGTCTTAGCTCTTCATTTTCATTTTTGACTCGCTCACATGCATGTCTTCTAACCACATGTGTCTTTGCTCTTCATTTTCATTTTTGACATGCTCTAATTGTCGTTTTCGCATATCGTCTAACCGCCCGTGTCTTTGCTCTTCATTTTAATTTTTGACATGTTTTTAGATTTTAATTATTTCAGAAAATTTAGTAATGGCCTTTGCTTTAGCTGCCCGTAAAGGTGTTTTCGCAATTGATGTCGCAAATTCTCGTTTTTTAGGCCTTCCAACAGACATTATATTATATAAATAAGTGATGCTTTGAAACTCAACAATCTTATTTATGCTATGCATGACGTCATATAAGAAAATGCTTAAATGTCATAAGAAATGCTTATATGATGTACGAGGGCTATTCAGAAACTAGGGAACGTTTTGTAATAAAACAAAAACTAGGTACAGGAAAAATGTTTTATTATATACATATGAAAGAGTGACTAAAATGCTACTTTTCTACATAGTCACCGAACAAATTAAGGCACTTATCGTAGCGGTGGACAAGCTTCGAAATTCCTTCGTCATAGAAATCCGCGCCTACGATCTCAGCCACTCAGTGACACACGCCCAGAGCTCATTGTCGTCATCAAAACGCTGTGTCGCTAGCCAGTTTTTCATCTTCGGCATCTAGTGAAAATCACTCGGTGCTAGGTCGGGACTGTAGAGTGGGTGTGGGAAAATATTCCATTTGAAAGAGTCAAGAAGTTCTGTAGTTCGATTTGCCGTGTGAGGTCAGGCATTGTCATGAAAAAACAAAATTTTTAACGATAACCTTCCTCGGCGCTTGTTTTGCACTGCTCTTTTAAGCTTGCGCAATGTTTGGCAGTACCAATCAAAGTTGATTGTTGCATCACGCTCGAGAAAGTCAATAAGCAGCACAACTTGCATATCCCAAAAATCAGTAGCCATAATCTTCCTCGCTGAAAAGGTTTGCAATTTTTTTTTTTTGGGGGGGGGGGAACTTGTGTGCCCCCTCTCCATGGACTGCAATTTGTCTCGCAATCGACGTCCTTCCCCCATGTTTCGTCACCCGTTACGATTCGATCCAGTAACGAATTACCATGTGTGTGGTTGGCGTCAAGAAATGTTAAGGCTGCTCCCATTCGCTGGACTTTATGAAGGTCTGTAAGCATTTTTGGCACCCATCTTGCACAAAATGTATGGTAGCCAAGCTCTTGAGTCACAATTTCAAACAACAAAGTCCGTGAAACTTGTGGGAAGCAAAGCGAAAGCTCCATTATTTTGAAGCGACGAATTTCACGAATCTTCTCATCAACTTTGGCGAGAAGATCGTCTGTCACAATGCTCGTGTGTTCACTCCTTTCATCATGCACGTTGGTTCGGCCATTTTTAAACCGGATACACCATTTTCGTACTGAACTTTCATTCATTGCGTCGTTGCCATACACTTCGCCCAATTGCCGATGAATTTCTATCGGTTTTTGCTAACAAAAGCCGTAATACGGACTGCACTTCATAACTGGCGGGATTTGAAATTGCAGCGCAAATTTTAAATTGGAATATTGGGAAAACGGGTAGCGCAAAGATTTTCTCGTTCTCACGGCTGGATGCCGACTGAACAGGGTTGCCACCAGACCAAAAAGTTTCGTAACTTCCAACTCTTAAGAACGTAACTTTTTCGTAACTTTTGATAGGAAAGTCTCTTTTCAAGGCAGGGTGCCTTAATTTCGCTATCAAGAGCGGTACTTATTTGTTGCCTTTATAATTTGAAAAATATATTTTCACGTAATCTCATTAAAAATACTCCCTCCAACTTTTAAAAGGTGCCTAAAAAGTATACAATAATAACAATTCATGCTTCTTTACCTTCAGGAAATTCCTATTTATTCAACTGTAAGTGCTGCTTCCAGTTTACCTGCACAACAGAACGACACCCACTCCCCCCCCCCCCGATGCGTGTATAAAACCCCAGGCTACTATTTCGCTTATCTTGTTGTTGTTATTTTTAATTGCCATTATTGGTGTTTTAAACCAAAAGTTGATGAGTAATACATACAAAATAAAAGACAAATCTATAAACACAGGACACTATAGAGTTTTGAAGAAAAGAAGAAAACCAACTAGATTTTTTTTTATTGTTAAATTTCAATAGAAACGATCTTAATAAATCCAGCTTCTTAAAAAGACCCAAAAAATCATTTTAATCGCTCACTTCCCGTCTAACATTTTAGATTGGCTCAGTCTCAGTCTCACCTCCTCTAGCTTCAAATTTGCATCGTTCCAACATGAAGATTTAAGCAATTCCGAGTGACAAAGTTTATGTTTTGTTTTCATTTTATCGAACAAAAAATATTTCAATCGTTGTCTTCAGTTCCTATACTAAACAACAGTTATTTTGCATAATATGCATTTTCCCGTTTGTAATTTGAATCGTAACTCCCAAGCAAAAGAAAGTCAGAAATAAAAGAAGAGTTCACACAATTCAACCCTAAGAATGTTACTCTAAAGCTGTTTTGATGGGTCTCACAAGTCTAGGTACGTACAAAGAATTTTTATGGGATGAGATCAAACAATAAAAAAAATTAAACTCATTTTCAAAATGAACTAAAGAGTAGAGAATTTTTTTTTCTCGAGAATATATGAATATAAGCGAACATAACCAAAAAATGGCTCATTTTTACAGTTTCATATATTTTGTCAATACCAGCTGTTCATAATTCCATATAAAAAGGGCAAGTTTTGTATATAACCTGATATTATGTCAAACCAGTCAGAAGAGGGGTGGGTTGAGGTCGTTACGGAAAGAATAATACATATATCATCGGTACTAGTCAATTAGCTGATACAAACGCAAGATAGATGCTAATGGAAACTAGTTAAACGGATATCAGCATGTTACTAACTATTTCATTCACCTCATGCATAGAAGTCTGCCGAAGGCGGAGACTGGTATCACTTGGCGGGGGTAGATTTTGCTCAAAAGTTCCATCAATGGGGTTGCTTCGAATGGACGACTTGACTCTCTCCCCTACTTCCGAAAAATGTTGGGCCGAATCGTTTACTAAATCTGTTGCTTCGCGATTTCCATTGCCTGCGGGCAAAACAACTTTTTTTCCTCCAATAACTGACCTTATGTGTCCCAAGTTTTAGAAGGATTTCCTTGATTTTCTTGGAACTTATTTTTGAAATACTCATTTTTTGTTTTCCGCAGCAACTTATTTAATGCGAAATTATACTTTTTATAAATTTTATATATAAATAAATTATATATATATCAATTATTTTATACATATAGATTATTTTATATATATAAATAAAAACCGATCACTCGACAAGCAGTCGAAATACGTGATTTTTAAAGCTCATAAACCATTAGAAACAATTGGAGCTTGATCAAGCACAATCATCTATATATATGACATCACTTCAGTCACTCCTATATACCCTATTATCTTCTATTGATCCTGCCAGTCTTCGGCTTACAATGATAATCTTAATAGGGTTAGCCGTCTAACCGTTATGTGAGTATTGTGTTAGCTTAAGGACAATTTTATGACCAAATACTCTGGGTGAATTGGCAGGAGATTAACTTTTAGGTTTCGAAGGTTGAGTTGGAAGATTTGATTGTTGATGAGAAATGGGGAGCTTGTAGATCCTTTCAATAATTTTTTCACAACCTTTTTAAAGAATAGATATTTGAGATAGAGAGGAGGTTATAGAGATATTAGGCTGTAAATCTATTTGTGAAACTTTTATTCGCCTGCCAAAACAGATTTGCATGAATTAATTACGTTTTATTTTCACGGAATAGCTTTAATTTTTCGATGAGCATTCTTCTGTCTGCGAGAAAAAGAAGGTTTTTATTGTAAGCAACAATTGGATATTGGAGGAAAAAAATTGTTTTGCCCACAGGCAATGGAAATCGCGATTTAGTAAACAGATTTAGTAAACGATTTGGCCCAACATTTTTCGGAAGTAGGGGAGAGAGTCAAGTCGTCCATTCGAAGCAACCCCAGTGATGGAAGTTTTGAACAAAATCCACCCCGCCAAGAAATACCAGTCTCCGCCTTCGGCAGACTTCTATGCATGAGGTGAATGAAATAATTAGTGACATGCGAAATCGAGCAGCGGGAGCAGATTTCCTATCATTAAAAGTAATAACTCTTATCTTACCTGTGATTCTTCCAGATTTTGTGTCACTAATAAATGGTTGTCTCAAAGAAGGAGAATTCCCTGATTATTTTAAGAAAGCCAGAGTTGTACCTTTGCATAAACCGAAAGTGATTTCAACAACTATAGATTGATTTCACTCCCACCGATTTTATCGCGGATTTTTGAAAAAATAATATGTATACGAATAAATGAATTTCTGGAACAAAATACTTTTTTTTACAAGAAACAATTTGGATTTAGGAGAGGTTTTTCAACGGAACATGCTATACAGTTTCTGACAACTACAATGAATGATGCACTTGATGAAAAGCTTAAAGTTGCAACTATTTTTTGGATATCCTCAAGGCATTTGATACCGTAGGCCATGTGATCCTGTTGAAGAAACTGAAAATTTCTGGACTCAGAGGAAACGCCCTGAAGATTCTTGCTTCATTTTTGAGGAGACGATCACTATATGTACGACTGAACGAGGCTGAGTCGGGAGATTTCCCATTAAATTGTGGAGTGCCCCAAGCCTTGTCTCTTGGCCCCTTGCTGTTCGCGATTTATATAAATGATCTTCATTGCTCACTCTCTGAGTTGGTGACGGATTTGAGTGGAGACATGCAAATTCGAAACCCAGAAAATGACTTGTTCTTTTTGCTGACGACACCAACCATTCAGCTATGGCACTCACTGAGAGTCAACTTTTGTTCTAAATGAAGGAAAATCTGATCCGCATAGAGAGATGGATAAGACTTAACAAGCTCGAAATTAATTACAACATGTCTACCTTTATTGTTTTTGGGAGATCTGCAAACTATTACCCGTGGTTGAAAGAACTTGATATTGGTGAATTGGTCATAACACGAAGAAAAGTTGTGAAATATTTAGGCGTTCTGATTGATGAAACAATATGTTTTTCAGAACACATTCAGTGCATATCCTCGAAGATTGCAAGAAATGTAGGATTGTTAAGAAAACTGAAATACCAGTTTCCTCAAAGTGTTGCGGCTGCTTTATTTTTCACTAATACATCCATATTTATTGTATTGTTGTTCGATATGGTCTAATGCATTTTCGACCCATCTTAAGCAGTTGTGGTCACTAAACAACCAAGCAATGAGAGTGATATATGCGGTTGAGACCCGAACCTCTGTAAGATTCATTTATTCTCGCGTCCAAATACTGCCGTTCTATGGATTGATTAAGTTTTATAAGGTTCTGTTTATGTTTGATATTATTAGTCATATTGTCCCGGTTTGCTTTTGGAATATGTTTTCTACTGCTGCGGGTTTTCACAGTTATGGAACTAGATAGGTAAGCCAGTATAGGAGACCACTGAGGGTGTCGACAAGGTCGGTATTTTCCAGTCGCCATGCTCTTCCAGCGCTGTGGAATGGGTTGCCTTCTTTGTTGAATAATGGATCAGATAGGACTGATTTTCGTTGCCAGTTAAGACGGCATTGCCTGTATGAGTATGAGTTTCGATTTTTTCTTTTTTTTTTTTTTTTTTTTTTTTTTTTTTTTCTCGAGCAGAATTATAATTATAATGCTGTGTTAGTATGTTGGTAGTTAGAAGGTGTGGTAACCCGATGCATATGTGTAATGTAGAGTATTCTAAGAGTAGCCATACAAGCCCAGAATACTGGGCTTCGTGCTGTCTTTTGTATATATTAGTTATGTAATAAAGATCTCCATTTATTTAAAAAAAAAAAATCCAGTTCCAACGGCTTGCGAGCTTTAAAAAATCAAGATTTTCGGCTGCTGATCGGTTAGTATTTCTATGTATGATATAATCAAGCTCCAGCTGCTTCAAATATATTACAAGCTTTAAAAATCACGTGTTCTGACTGAAGATCGCCTTTTTTTGTTCCCACTACTGATTGGCTGATCAGTTATTTGTATGTATATAATCAAGTAGTTTGTGGTAACGAACCGTAAGCAAGGAGTGGTGCGGCTCAATAGTAACCGAAATTCTAAAAAACAATCTTCATACCAATAGATACATAAAAAAATACAGTTTTTAACCTAATAACAAAATCTAGACACATTTTTAACCTGAAGTGTAATTAATTGCAAGTGCGAATTTTTCGTCTTTTCTTTTTATTAACAGAGGGATATTTTTACTATTTGAATCACAAAATCTGTAAATAAAAATTTAAATAGTTTTATTTTTATAATCCTTAGATCAATAAACTTGTATATGTTCAAGCCTCTCGTTTTGCTATTTTTTTTTCTTAATGTGTCTGATTTTTTGTGATTACTTTGGGACATATGATTGAGAATATCTTATTATAGCGTTTTATGTTTTTTCAATCCACTTTAATTTATTTTTACTGTAGGAGTTGCAGATACTTCACCAAGTAATATCAATACACCTATGGAAGCTTCAAATTCTAATATTGGCTTGAATAAGAAAATGTGCAGAAAAAACTATGCATGTAATACATGCAATAAAAGATTTCGCTTCCATTCAGCATTGGAAAGACATCAAAAAATTCATACAGGGAAAAAAATGTATAAATGTGATGTGTGTCAGAACAGTTTTTTCTGGAAATACTCTTTAAATAGACATCAAAGACTGCATACAGGTGAGAAACCTTATAAATGTGATATGTGTCAAAAGAGATTTTCTCAAGCGTGTTATTTAAATATACACCAAAGACAGCATACAGGTGAGAAACCGTTTGAATGTGATGTGTGTAAAAAGTGTTTTTCGCATTCAAGCAATTTTTATAGACATCAAAAAGTGCATAAGAGAGCATTTTCAGTTTAAGTCGAATCTGAACTGTCATCCAATGTTTCCGATTTTCTTTTTCAAGCAATCTGTAAAACCTTGGCGATTTCGGTAGATGGCTTCAAGATTGGGTAGAATTTTCAGTAAGAATGATTTTATTTTGTATTATGTTTTTGGAGGTGTTTGAGCAATTTGCGAATAAAGTACCACATTCTAAACGTTCAGAGAGCACATATACGGGAGCCAGATGTGATTCCGGAAAAAAAAAACAGGATTTCATCAATCAGTTTTGTCAAACTTGATAAAGGGAAGCAGCTAGAATCTCGCCAAATTATGAAATATATTTGATTTTGATACTAAGTGTAGTCGTATTTAGTTCAGACTTTAAAGACATTAAGACATTTTTCTTCATCAGCCCCTACTTTTTCTCACCCTTTCACGCTCCCCACGACAGCCCGCTTAGTTCAGGACGGTGAAAAAAAATCCGGACAAATTCGGACACCAGGCCTTTAACCATTGAGTATGAATTAGCGGATAAACCTTTTTTTTTACCACCATCCCCAAACAGTTGTTCACGAATGATAAAGGTTAATCCATCCATTGCCTTCAGTTCGATAGAGCAACTGTAGAAAAAGTCTATTTTTGTCATATTTCTTTTAATTTTTGTAACTTTGGACCACTTTGAGCCTACTGAATCAGCTGGATCTACATAGTACTAGTTCTTATCCTATTCCCATCCTCTTGGTGCAAGCCGACACCTGTGGTTTGTTTATGGATTGAAATAATTACTGATAAAGCTGTTGATGAACTTCAAATTATTGGATCTCTCGTAATGCAATGGATTTCTTTGAAGAAATATTGCAAGTCACAAACAACTTGGCCAAAGGTTACAAGAAAATGCAAGAAATGGAGGATGGCGTAAATCAGCCGTCTGATTCACTGTGACTACAGCCTCGGTTAGAAGATAAGCGACAATGAGAATCATTTTATAAAAGCCTGCCGCGTAGCCGTGCCGGAGACCCGTGGCGAAGCAACCGGTCTCTTGGTACTATATATATATATATATATATATATATATATATATATATATATATATATATAGATATATATATATATATATATATATATATATATATATATATATATATATATATATATATATATAATATATATATATATATATATATATATATATATATATATAATAAATATATATATATATATATATATATATATATATATATATATATTTATATATATATATACATATATATATATATATATATATATATATATATATTATATATATATATATATATATATATATATATATCTATATATATATATATATATATATATATATATATATATATAATATATATATATATATATATATATATATATATATAATATATATATATATATATATATATATATATATATATATATATATATATATATATATGCATATAGATTTTCAGAGTCATAAAAAAAATCACAAAAATAGCACAACGACTAAAAAACTGACTAAACAATGCCAAAAACAGCAATATCAGAAAGCCAAAAGCCATTCAATAGTCAAACAAAAAAAAATAAGCGGCAAAATGTAAGAAAGTTAAGAAGGTCAAAACTAAAAAAAAAAAGTGAGATAAAATTAGCGTTAAAAAGGCTTAAAAGGGAACATATAAACAAGGGGGGGGGAGAACCAAACGGACACAAACTTGGGCATTATCAGTACCAAAAAAAAAAGAAAAAAAAAAGAGGAAAAACTAGTGATTTATTTGATCAGTAATGAAGTGGACCAAGGTTTTTTCATACCTGGAGATTAAGCAACGGATGGGGGACAAGATAGGGACGAATTCAGAAACAGTACGTGGCAGGCGGTGTCTGGATGGGGAGTGTCTTTTTGGTGAAAATGGTTTCCATGCGAAGGTTTTTTATTGTATTTTTGCAAAACGGAGGCACAACGTTCCTCTCCTGTGCTTCAAGAGTTTCCAGCTTGGCCTTTTTAGAAGGAATGAGTATAAATCTTGGCTTTCATTACTTCTTTTGCCTTTTGGGACAAAAACTTCTTATTTTGCCTTGGCTTGTCTTTTGTCATTATGAAAGATATATCACGGAACCTTTGTTTCTTTTAATTGTTCAGGTGGTGGGGCAAAAACTTCTTTTTCTTCCAACGATTTATCTAGTCCAGGTCTTTGCTTTTCAACGGTATGGTAGGCATGCATGACCTTTTCCATGTCAAAACCCAATCATCGTCGCTACCATTTTCAATCTGTGTGGTTCGTTTTACCTCGGCTTGTCTTTCGTCATTATAAAATACATATCGCCGAACCTTTTTTCTTTTTAACAAAGGTATGGTAGCCATTGACGACCTTATCCTAAGAAACGTTATAAGAGTAAGTTATTCTTATGAGAGTAGCCTTCTGAGAGTAAGTTATACTTACTCCTGCCATTTACCTGTGAAGCCATTTAAACATTTGCCTCTCAATTACTTGGACTATCTGTCTTGACTTTTTCTACAATTAGCCATGTCTTGATGCACACTACTGCAAAATACTTGATAACTTCAACTCAAAATCAACGTCAAGGCGTGTGTCTTTTCTCTTCTTTTTTATTTTTGACTCGCTCACATGCTCGGTGTCGCATGTCTTCTAACTGCATGTGTCTTTGCTCTTCATTTTATTTTTGACATGCTCTAATTGTCGTTTTCGCATATCGTCTAACCGCTCGTGTCTTCGCTCCTCATTTTCATTTTTGACTCGTTTCTGGATTTCGATTATTTCAGACAATTTAGCAATGGCCCTTGCTTTAGCTGCGTAAAGGTGTTTTCGCAATTGATGGTGCAAATTTTTGTATTTTTAGGCCTTCCAACAGACATTATATTATATAAATAACTTATGCGTTGGAAACTCAAAAATCTTATTTATGCTATGCATGACATCATCTAAGAAAATGCTTATATGATGTCAAAAGAAACTCTTGTATGATGTACTAACATAGTACATGATGTCATTTGCAAAAACCAGAGTTAAGGCTCTTCACAAATTTTCTCATACTTCCGACCTATTTAGAACGTTGTTTTATGCGAGAATATCCCAAGATACCAATTTTCCCGACAATATTATGGAGCCGTTTTTGAGCAAAAATACATAAATACACAATTATTGCTCGTTTATGAAGATAGTATATAGAAAAACACGTTTTGAACAATCAAGTAGTTTGAATCAGAAACAAAGAATGGATACTGATGAGAAACCATGTAAATATGATCCATGTGAGAGAGTATTTTTATTTAAGTCAAATCTGAAATAGCATCTTACAATTTATTTTAGGAAAAAGTCTGCTAGTTTGTAGTTTACAATAAAAACCTTCTTTTTTCGCAGACAGAAGAATGGTCATTGAAGAATTAAAGCTAATCCATGAAATAAAACGTAATTAATTCATGCAAATTTGTTTTGGTAGGTGAATAAAATTTTCACAAATAGATTTACAGCCTAATCTCTCTAAAACCCCCTCTCTATCTCAAATATTTATTCTTTAAAATGGTTGTGAAAAATTTATTGAAAGGATCTGCAAGCTCCCCCATTTCTCATCAACAACCAAATCTTCCAACTCAACCTTCGAAACCTGGAAATTGATCTCCTGACAATTCGCCCAGAGTATTTGGTCATAAAATTGTCCATAAGCTAATACTATACTCACATAATGGTAAGACGGCTAACCCTATTAGAATAGCATTGTAAGCCGGAGACTGGCAGGATCAATAGAAAATAATGGGGTATATAGGAGTGATTTTATATATATAGATGATTGTATGTGATCAAGTTCCAATTGTTTCTAATGGGTTATGAGCTTTAAATATCATATATTCTGACTGCTTGTCGAGTGATCGGTTTTTATTTATGTATATAAAATAATCCAGTTCCAACGGCTTACGAGCTTTAAAAAATCAAGATTTTCGGCTGCCGATCGGTTAGTCTTTCTATGTATGATAGGATCGAGTTCCAATTGCTTCAAATATATTACAAGCTTTAAAAATCACGTGTTCTGACTGAAGATCGCCTTTTTATCCTACTACTGATTGGCTGATCAGTTATTTGTATGTATGTAATCAAATAGTTTGTGGTAACGAACCGTAAGTAAGGAGTGATGCGGCTCAATAGTAACCGAAACTCTAAAAAAAAGTCTTCATAACAATAGATACATAAAAAAAAAATGCGGATTTTAACCTAAAGTGTTATTAACTGCAAGTACAATTTTTCTTATTTTCTTTTTATTAGCTCTATAGAGGCAATTGTTGTAGAAAAACAAAATTGTACTTTCCGAGCTTAGACTGCCGTCTTGCTATAAAAAATATTGCTTTTAGCAGGATCTTTCGATGGTGCAAAAAGATGGCAGTCGATGATGCCTTCGGGGAGCTACTGTGTGATATGTGGCCTAAGCAGTGAGTCACCAAACCAAAAGATAAGAAAAACAAATGAAAAGGTTGGTATTTTCTAAGCTAGAACTGGAATTAAAGCGAAAAGGTGGGATATTCCGTGCATATCCTGTGTTTATGAAATATATACAATTTTGAATTGCTGTAGATGAAATTCATGATGTGTGCAAGAATTTGGATCAGTAGCAAGATACATTTCCTTGTGTTATAAAAATACGACATTGGACGATCGTGGCTCAGAATCGCGAAACGAACAACCAAATAAGACAAATAAAAAGGATGAAGAAAACAGTATAATTTTACATCAGCTATTATGTAGGAGGGGTCCTTCGTATATAATAGCTCACACCACACCTCAGGGATGATGGATCATTGCATAAGCAGGGTGTGATATGTGCCTCATTTTTGTTTACTTTCTAGATGGCGGAATCTTACGACCGATTAGGAAAACAAGTTCAAAATCGCCAAACTGACGCAGAAGAGGTAGCCAATTATATTTTTGATATTCCAGGAGATATGTTGTCAGATGATGATAATGACGATGATCCAGACTTCCTGTCTCCAGAAGATCTTATCAATGATCTTGATCCAGACTTTGTGCCTCTGCTGGACAATCGCCACTCCTTTTTGGAAAAGAATGACGTGGAGGCTAGCAGTAAACCCAGTGACGATGACTCGGGAGAAACTCCACCCTCTTGTCAGCAACAACAACCGGTAGCAGTAAGTACTGAAAAATCAAAGTAGAAATCGAAAGTCCAAGAAAATTCTGCTGGAGACTAGTAGAGATAGAAAAAGTTGATCTGTCTTGGAAAGGAAAGCCTCGCCAAGTTCTAGATATGTTGGAGATTCCACTGAAATAGTTCCAAAATTTTTTCAAAATGAACTTCTTAAGCTGATAGTTGAGCAGAGTAACGTATTTGCACTTCAGACTGAGGGATGCAGCCTCTGCCTCACTGTCGAAGAGCTAAAAGTTTTCATGAGCATTAATCTACCATTGGTGGTGACAAATGTTCCCTACTATCGAATGCATTGGGAAGCAACTACCAGATACCCTGCAATTAACGATAAGATGGGCCGACAAAGATTTGCCAAGATCAAACATCTTTCTTCATTTTAACAACAACAAAAATGCTAAGAAACCTGGAGAACAAGGATTTGACAATCTATACAAAATTTGACCCGTCCTTGGTCATATCTGTTCCAAGTTTCTCGAAGTCAGCCCCAAAGAACACCATTCAATTGAAGAGTGAACTTCAATTGAACACCATTCAATTGAAGAGTGGTACTATATATATATATACATATATATATACATATATATATATATATATTATATATATATATATATATTAATATATATATAATATATATATATATATATATATATATATATATATATATATATATATATATATATATATATATATATATATATATATATATTATATATATATATATATATATATATATATATATATATATATATTATATATTATATATATATATATATATTTATATTTATATATTATATTTATATATATATATATATATATATATATATATATATATATATATATATATATATATATATATATATATATATATATATAATATATTATATATATATATATATATATATATATATATATATATATATATATATATATATATATATATATATATATGCATATAGATTTTGAGAGTCATAAAAAAAATCACAAAAATAGCACAACGACTAAAAACTGACTAAACAATGCCAAAAACAGCAATATCAGAAAGCCAAAGCCATTCATTAGTCAAACAAAAAAAAATAAGCGGCAAAATGTAAGAAAGTTAAGAAGGTCAAAACTAAAAAAAAAAAAGTGAGATAAAATTAGCGTTAAAAAGGCTTAAAAGGGAACATATAAACAAGGGGGGGGGAGAACCAAACGGACACAAACTTGGGCATTATCAGTACCAAAAAAAAAGAAAAAAAAAGAGGAAAAACTAGTGATTTATTTGATCAGTAATGAAGTGGACCAAGGTTTTTTCATACCTGGAGATTAAGCAACGGATGGGGGACAAGATAGGGACGAATTCAGAAACAGTACGTGGCAGGCGGTGTCTGGATGGGGAGTGTCTTTTTGGTGAAAATGGTTTCCATGCGAAGGTTTTTTATTGTATTTTTTGCAAAACGGAGGCACAACGTTCCTCTCCTGTGCTTCAAGAGTTTCCAGCTTGGCCTTTTTAGAAGGAATGAGTATAAAATCTTGGCTTTCATTACTTCTTTTGCCTTTTGGGACAAAAACTTCTTATTTTGCCTTGGCTTGTCTTTTGTCATTATGAAAGATATATCACCGATCCTTTGTTTCTTTTAATTGTTCAGGTGGTGGGGCAAAAACTTCTTTTTCTTCCAACGATTTATCTAGTCCAGGTCTTTGCTTTTCAACGGTATGGTAGGCATGCATGACCTTTTCCATGTCAAAACCCAATCATCGTCGCTACCATTTTCAATCTGTGTGGTTCGTTTTACCTCGGCTTGTCTTTCGTCATTATAAAATACATATCGCCGAACCTTTGTTTCTTTTTAACAAAGGTATGGTAGCCATTGACGACCTTATCCTAAGAAACGTTATAAGAGTAAGTTATTCTTATGAGAGTAGCCTTCTGAGAGTAAGTTATACTTACTCCCGCCATTTACCTGTGAAGCCATTTAAACATTTGCCTCTCAATTACTTGGACTATCTGTCTTGACTTTTTCTACAATTAGCCATGTCTTGATGCACACTACTGCAAAATACTTGATAACTTTAACTCAAAATCAACGTCAAGGCGTGTGTCTTTTCTCTTCTTTTTTATTTTTGACTCGCTCACATGCTCGGTGTCGCATGTCTTCTAACTGCATGTGTCTTTGCTCTTCATTTTATTTTTGACATGCTCTAATTGTCGTTTTCGCATATCGTCTAACCGCTCGTGTCTTCGCTCCTCATTTTCATTTTTGACTCGTTGCTGGATTTCGATTATTTCAGACAATTTAGCAATGGCCCTTGCTTTAGCTGCGTAAAGGTGTTTTCGCAATTGATGGTGCAAATTTTTGTTTTTTAGGCCTTCCAACAGACATTATATTATATAAATAACTTATGCGTTGGAAACTCAAAATCTTATTTATGCTATGCATGACATCATCTAAGAAAATGCTTACATGATGTCAAAAGAAACTCTTGTATGATGTACTAACATAGTACATGATGTCATTTGCAAAAACCAGAGTTAAGGCTCTTCACAAATTTTCTCATACTTCCGACCTATTTAGAACGTTGTTTTATGCGAGAATATCCCAAGATACCAAGTTTCCCGACAATATTATGGAGCCGTTTTTGAGCAAAAATACATAAATACACAATTATTGCTCGTTTATGAAGATAGTATATAGAAAAACACGTTTTGAACAATCAATTAGTTTGAATCAGAAACAAAGAATGGATACTGATGAGAAACCATGTAAATATGATCCATGTGAGAGAGTATTTTTATTTAAGTCAAATCTGAAATAGCATCTTACAATTTATTTTAGGAAAAAGTCTGCTAGTTTGTAGTTTACAATAAAAACCTTCTTTTTTCGCAGACAGAAGAATGGTCATTGAAGAATTAAAGCTAATCCATGAAAATAAAACGTAATTAATTCATGCAAATTTGTTTTGGTAGGTTAATAAAATTTTCACAAATAGATTTACAGCCTAATCTCTCTAAAACCCCCTCTCTATCTCAAATATTTATTCTTTAAAATGGTTGTGAAAAATTTATTGAAAGGATCTGCAAGCTCCCCCATTTCTCATCAACAACCAAATCTTCCAACTCAACCTTCGAAACCTGGAAATTGATCTCCTGACAATTCGCCCAGAGTATTTGTTCATAAAATTGTCCATAAGCTAATACTATACTCACATAATGGTAAGACGGCTAACCCTATTAGAATAGCATTGTAAGCCGGAGACTGGCAGGATCAATAGAAAATAATGGGGTATATAGGAGTGATTTTATATATATAGATGATTGTATGTGATCAAGTTCCAATTGTTTCTAATGGGTTATGAGCTTTAAATATCATATATTCTGACTGCTTGTCGAGTGATCGGTTTTTATTTATGTATATAAAATAATCCAGTTCCAACGGCTTACGAGCTTTAAAAAATCAAGATTTTCGGCTGCCGATCGGTTAGTCTTTCTATGTATGATAGGATCGAGTTCCAATTGCTTCAAATATATTACAAGCTTTAAAAATCACGTGTTCTGACTGAAGATCGCCTTTTTATCCTACTACTGATTGGCTGATCAGTTATTTGTATGTATGTAATCAAATAGTTTGTGGTAACGAACCGTAAGTAAGGAGTGATGCGGCTCAATAGTAACCGAAACTCTAAAAAAAAGTCTTCATAACAATAGATACATAAAAAAAAATGCGGATTTTAACCTAAAGTGTTATTAACTGCAAGTACAATTTTTCTTATTTTCTTTTTATTAGCTCTATAGAGGCAATTGTTGTAGAAAAACAAAATTGTACTTTCCGAGCTTAGACTGCCGTCTTGCTATAAAAAAATATTGCTTTTAGCAGGATCTTTCGATGGTGCAAAAAGATGGCAGTCGATGATGCCTTCGGGGAGCTACTGTGTGATATGTGGCCTAAGCAGTGAGTCACCAAACCAAAAGATAAGAAAAACAAATGAAAAGGTTGGTATTTTCTAAGCTAGAACTAGAATTAAAGCGAAAAGGTGGGATATTCCGTGCATATCCTGTGTTTATGAAATATATACAATTTTGAATTGCTGTAGATGAAATTCATGATGTGTGCAAGAATTTGGATCAGTAGCAAGATACATTTCCTTGTGTTATAAAAATACGACATTGGACGATCGTGGCTCAGAATCGCGAAACGAACAACCAAATAAGACAAATAAAAAGGATGAAGAAAACAGTATAATTTTACATCAGCTATTATGTAGGAGGGTCCTTCGTATATAATAGCTCACACCACACCTCAGGGATGATGGATCATTGCATAAGCAGGGTGTGATATGTGCCTCATTTTTGTTTACTTTCTAGATGGCGGAATCTTACGACCGATTAGGAAAACAAGTTCAAATCGCCAAACTGACGCAGAAGAGGTAGCCAATTATATTTTTGATATTCCAGGAGATATGTTGTCAGATGATGATAATGACGATGATCCAGACTTCCTGTCTCCAGAAGATCTTATCAATGATCTTGATCCAGACTTTGTGCCTCTGCTGGACAATCGCCACTCCTTTTTGGAAAAGAATGACGTGGAGGCTAGCAGTAAACCCAGTGACGATGACTCGGGAGAAACTCCACCCTCTTGTCAGCAACAACAACCGGTAGCAGTAAGTACTGAAAATCAAAGTAGAAATCGAAAGTCCAAGAAAATTCTGCTGGAGACTAGTAGAGATAGAAAAAGTTGATCTGTCTTGGAAAGGAAAGCCTCGCCAAGTTCTAGATATGTTGGAGATTCCACTTAAATAGTTCCAAAATTTTTTCAAAATGAACTTCTTAAGCTGATAGTTGAGCAGAGTAACGTATTTGCACTTCAGACTGAGGGATGCAGCCTCTGCCTCACTGTCGAAGAGCTAAAAGTTTTCATGAGCATTAATCTACCATTGGTGGTGACAAATGTTCCCTACTATCGAATGCATTGGGAAGCAACTACCAGATACCCTGCAATTAACGATAAGATGGGCCGACAAAGATTTGACAAGATCAAACATCTTTCTTCATTTTAAACAACAACAAAAATGCTAAGAAACCTGGAGAACAAGGATTTTGACAATCTATACAAAATTTGACCCGTCCTTGGTCATATCTGTTCCAAGTTTCTCGATGTCAGCCCCAAAGAACACCATTCAATTGAAGAGTGAATAATTCCTTTCAAGGGGCGAAGCAACTTGAGACGGTATCTGCCAAAAAAGCCGACGAAGTGGGGAATACGATTGTTCACAAGAGCTGGTGTGTCAGGCTTTGTACATGATTTTGAAGTTTATCAAGGTAAGGGCACTCTTGTTGAAGATGACATAGAGGCAGATCTTGGAGTCGGAGGCAACATAGTTTTACGTCTGATGAGTACCTTGCCAGAGAAAATGAACTACAAGATTTACTTTGACGACTGGTTTTCGAGCTTGAAACTAATGAGTTTGCTCAAAATTACAGGATTCCCTAGTATTGGTACGTTGAACAAAGTGCGACTGAAGAGTAAACCAGATAGAGGAACTTCCGATTTCAGGACTGACGTTCATTCTGGTGTTATTTTAGTGAAATGGTTAGATAACAGCACGGTTTGCTTGGCTTAGACGTATGCTGGAATAACGCCACAGGATACGTGCAGACGCTGGAACGTTATGGATAAATCCAGGGTTGAAGTTTCAAGGCCAGCCATTGCTTATGAGTAGAACCGTCATATGTGTGGCGTAGATTTAGCAGACATATTGGTGGAGATGTGCCGAACTCATCTTCGGACACGAAAATGGTATATGAGATTCTTCTGGTGGCTTATTGACACAACAGTCTGCAATAGTTGGATTCTTTTCAGGTCAGACGTCAAGCGCTCACTTCACGGACAGACAAACCGATGATCTTGAGAGCCTTCAGGTCTGAAGTTGCAGCAGGGTTGTATACCTTGGCACGTATGATGCCCCAACTTAAACGAGGTAAACCATGTCGAAGAAAGTCTCAGCCCCATTCGAAGTCGCAATTGAATCCGTCGACAATATCTCCTCAAGCCGATGGATTTGATCATTGGCCAAAAAAAAAACAGAGAAACAGAGCCGCTGCAAACAGTGCAAATCAGGATAAACCACTTTTGAATGCGAAAAATGTGAACGTCCACTGTGCCCTATTGCCAAAAACAATTGTTTTAAAGCCATCCCCAATAAGTGAAAAAGCCCTATTTTTATATACTTGAGAGGCTAATGTCGTATTTTTACAACATGGTCTAAAATTGACAAATCTGAATAAATAGTGCAAAATCTTTTTTTTTTTCTTTTTTTGGTCACTAGTCTGACCTAGAGATTGCATGGGAGGCGTTGGAGATTTTTCCTAGTTTTTGTTCCTATAGTGGCCTGTCAAGGATTAACAGAGGGATATTTTTACTATTTGAATCACAAAATTTATAAATAAAAACTTCAATAGTTTTATTTTTATAATCATTAGATCAATAAACTTGTATCTGTTCAAGCCTTTTGTTTTGCTTCTTTTTTTTTTCTTAATGTGTCTGATTTGTTTTGTGTTTACTCTGGGACATATGATTGAGAATATCTTATTATAGCGTTTCAAGTTTTTTCAATCCATTTTATTTTGTTTTTATTGTAGGAGTTGCAGATATTTCACCGAGTAATATCAATACACCTATGGAGGCTGCAAATTCTAATACTGGCTTGAATAGGAAAAAGTGCAGAAAAGACTATGATTGCAATACATGCAATAAAAGAGATCACTTCCATTCAAAATTGGAAAGATATCAAAGAATTCATACAGGGAAAAAAACGTATAAATGTGATGTGTGTCAGAACAATTTTTTCTCGAAATACTCTTTAAATAGACATCAAAGACTGCATACAGGTGAGAAACCTTATAAATGTGATGTGTGCAAAAAATCCTTTTCTCAATCAAGCAATTTTTATAGGCACCAAAAAGTGCATAAGAGAGCATTATCAATTTAAGTCGAATCTGAACGTTCATCTCACAACCCCTTCTTGGAGAAAACCCGCTAGTTTGTAGTTTATGATAAAAACTTGTTACAGAATAGTGAGTTTCACAGACGGCTAATACAGCTAACTCCATCAATGCTATCATTGTAAACCAAAGACTGGATCAGTACAAGACACTAGGGTATTTAGGAGTGATTTAATTATATGCATGGTGGTATATAATCAAGTTCCAACTGCTTCTAATGATTTACGAGATTAAAAATCCCGTGTTCTGCCTGCTGATTGGCTGATCGATTATTATTTATATACAATATGATATAATCAAGTTCAAACTGTTTCCAATGATTTTTCAGCTTGAAAAGGCACGCGTTCTGACTGCTCATTAGTCGGATAAGCAATTTCTACTGTAATATCTATAGCTGTTTTCTTCCACGGGTGAAAGCTAAAACAAGATGTGAAAATAGCGTAAAGTTAGAACATCTATTCATGTGCCCTAACAATCACGTGTTCTGACTGCTGATCAGTAAACTATGACATGTATTGTTGATTTTGTTATTATTCCCAATCAAATTAGTTTCCTCAATCTTTTTGGATTCCAGTTATTTTGTGTACACCTTACATAAGACTTCTGCTTTAAAGAAATTACTGGTCTAAAAGTATATTATAGTGTCAAAATAAAAATAAATAAATGAGTTTCAAAGCTAGTACTAGCTCTTTTAAAACAATTGTGGTGTTTTTTTTTTTATTATTTGTCTCTCATTTTTTCTCAAAATATCAGCAAGTTTAGACATTCTGAAATCATTAGACCCTTCTTTAACCTAAAGTTTAATTAATTGTAATTATAAGTTTTTCTTCTTTCCTTTTTTATTAACTGGGGAATGATTTTTTAATATCAGAATCGCAAAATCTAAAGATGAAAAATTTGGGATTTTCGTTTTAATAATGCTTTGTGAGTTTGATTTTTTTTTTTTTTTTTTTTTTTTTTTTTAGCACCATTACTTCAGGATATCTTATTATAGCGTTTTAGGTTTGTTCCATTGCCTTTATTTTATTGTAGGAGTTGCAGATACATCATCAAGTAGTACTAATTTACTTATGGAAGCTTCAAATTCTAATATTGGCTTTGCTTAGGAAACAGGGCAGAAAAAACTATGAGTGCAATATATGCGATAAAAGATTTCACTTCTATTCAAAATTGGAAAGGCATCAACGAATTCATATAGGTGAAACACCGTTTAAATGTAATGTATGCATGTAGAGCTTTTCTCGATCAGACTATTTTAATGAACATCAAACACTGCATACAGGTGAGAAACCGTATAAATGTAATCTATGCGAGCGAGATATTTCGTTTAAATCAAATCTGAACTGTCATATAACATCCCATTTTTGGAAAAAGCACGCAGGTTTATAGTTTACAATTAAACCTTTTACACAATACTGATTTTTATAAAGCTTCAATTTTTATAATTTTGGTTCCAGGGCCGTATCCAGGATTTTTTTTGAAGGGGGGGGGGCCAAAAAAAAAGTTAAAAACGTATTAAAATTTGTTTATGTTTATTTTTGTTACGTTTTTAAAAGTTTGACAAACATTTCGGGGGGGGACAAACTTCACAACTCCCCCCCCCCTGGATACGGGCCTGCTTGGGACATGGCCAAAGAGAGGAATGAAAAGACCTTTGAACCCCTATTCAATAAAAATCGTGACCGGGTAGCGTATTATGTGACTGAGCCCTGCTGCGAGCAAATGCTGGCTAGGGAGGATCAGATGTATAGGAATAAACTTGAATTCATCTCCGTAGCAATTCTTGTGCATAAAAACTTATCGATTAGAAAGAGGTAATTGCTTGATCATAAAAATATCTAAATGTTTGGTTTGCAATATAAAATAATTTCTTGAATATGGAAGGAGTTTGAACAGAAACTAAGAAATCTGCTCTGTCGTAAGAATTATTTGTTTGTTTATGCCACCCATATTTGTAATGATTGTGACTTGTAGACAAGAAATAGTTTCGCTATGGATGGGAGAAATACAGAAGAGGACTCAATAAATTATATTTAATTATTTCAGAGTAATTAATATATAGTTTTTTGGGGGAAGGGGCTTGGAACCCTGTTGGAATGACTATAAATATTTTATAGTTTAAAATCGTTTTTCGGTTACGTACCGCTTCTAGGTTTACTTATTTGCCCTTTGCTGCTTCTGCAGAATTGCGTATCATCTATCAGAGTGGGAGTTAATAAATATTTTGTCTGAATAAATATACAGTTCAGTTTATTCTTTTGTCAATGAAATGTTTTTTTTTCTTTTCTCGTAAATTTCTTCGTATATTCTTCGTAGCATTGCTTGGACAGTTCCTGGATCAGCAGCAAGAGCCACGATGTCATTCGCGTAGTCACGGCCAGACAGGTTAATGTCCTATCCCATAATGACACCATCAAAATTCGAGAGTGTTCTATCTAGAGCCCAATCTGTACAATAGGTAAAAAAAAACGGGGGACAATGTAAACACCTGTTTTACACTGCTATCTACATTGAAGGGTTCGGTTTCTTCACCCAGCTCCCTCTCTTTCTCTCTCTGTCTCTCTCTCTCTCTCTGTCTCTCTCTCTCTCTCTCTCTCTCTCTCTCTCTCTCTCTCTCTCTCATCTCTCTCTCTCTCTCTCTCTCTCTCTCTCTCTCTCTCTCTCTCTCTCCTCTCTCTCTCTCTCTCTCTCTCTCTCTCTCTCTCTCTCTCTCTCTCTCTCTCTCTCTCTCTCTCTCCTCTCTCTCTCTCTCTCTCTCTCTCTCTCTCTCTCTCTCTCTCTCTCTCTCTCTCTCTCTCTCTCTCTCTCTCTCTCTCTCTCTCGTTCTCTCTCTCTCTCTCTCTCTCTCTCTCTCTCTCTCTCTCTCTCTCTCTCTCTCTCTCTCTCTCTCTCTCTCTCTCTCTCTCTCCTCTCTCTCTCTCTCTCTCTCTCCTCTCTCTCTCTCTCTCTCTCTCTCTCTCTCTCTCTCTCTCTCTCTCTCTCTCTCTCTCTCTCTCTCTCTCTCTCTCTCTCTCTCTCTCTCTCTCTCTCTCTCTCTCTCTCTCTCTCTCTCTCTCTCTCTCTCCCCCCTATCTCTCTCTCCCTCCCTCTCTCTCTTTCTCTCAAAAAAAAGTTAGATAACTTGGGGCTAGTAGTGCGCTGTCTAAGGTGTCTGGCACCGCCTCCATAGCCGCTGTCCTACCGCAGTGGTGACGGCGTATTCGGTTCATGTAGTTTATAACGACGGATCTGGAAATAGTTAGTTACCAAAAACTGTTTGACATTTATTTTCTTTTTTTTATATACATATACATGGTACCAAAAGAATAGTCTCGAGAATAGTTGAAAAAACTGTAATCATTTAAGATCTCTGCTTCTGAAATGAGTTTGACGCTAAAATTAATCACTGCAAAAGAGGCTAGCCGACTCGGGTCAACTGTATGACATACTGTGTTTAATTAGGAGGTAATGACAAACGAAAAACATTGTAACTGTTCATATCTGTTCCTTTCTTATGTTTGGCCACGTGTTTATGTAGCACAAGTATTTTTTGTTGTTTCAGGCCAAATTAATTGCCAATTTTATCCAAGGTAGAGTAACATCACCACTCATTACAAAGAAGTAACCAAATGTGATATAGTTTACCCAAACACTTAAAACTGTAACATAGATGTGGCTAGATCAATCTACTTGAAAACGTCACGAGCATTTCAAGTAAAATATAATCAACATATATCTATGTTTTCTGATCCTGCTACTAACAGCAACATTATAAAGAAAGATCTTCGTAACTAATTTGACATATTGTGTTTAATTAAGAGATAATGACCAATAAAAACATTGTATTTGAACGATTCAGTGTTTTTACGGTGGATGAGCGTGCTCATCCACTTTACATGTTCATACTTTTTTTTTTCATGTATAATAATCACTGCAATTATAATGGGATCTAACGCCTAGACTAGTTACAACTCCAGTTGAAAAACTAACCCTGTAGATATTATTTTTTTTTTGTCACTTATTTCTCATCAACAGTTTGTTCGTAATTCCAAACAAATAAAAGTGAAAATGAAATCAAAAAAATTTAGTATCATATTCTTGTCTTGATGAAAAAAAATTGAGCTAAGATTTCAATATAATTAGTTGATTAAAATATTATTTGAAGATACTTCAAAATGTAGGTAACAATGAAAGGAGACCTGATACTCTGATTAAGAGAAACGCACTGCAATTATGTAGTAACAAATTATTTGTTCTAGTTTTTTATATATCCCAGAAATATACCGGCAACCCTCTGAGGGGGGGGCTGCTTCACTGAAAAAGCGACCATGATATTTGGAAAAATAAATTTTATAGTACTACTGTTATTTTGTCGGAATTTTTCCTTGAGTTGTGATCAATGATATTTACGCCCCCCCCCCCAATACAGAGCCTTTCCTGGATTTGGCGGTTCCCGGGGAATAATACTTTACAGCATCCTCTCCCGACTCAAATATAAGTGAAAAAAAAAAATCAAACTCAGATGAAACTACTATGCTTGCTCTTTTACCACTACTACTAAAAACTCTTTGCACCACCAAGCCGCCTGAGACCAACACAGCTACAGGCGCTCCTCCTCCGTCATAATCTATTCAAAGCCCCCCTCTTTACACCCTCCCAAGAAGTTCCCTTTTCTCTTAAATTCCAATTTACGACGTCTTCCTCCCCTACAGTGGACGATCTGATTTTCGTTTAACCCCAGGCAATTGGCAGAAAAGCACAATCTTCGACAATCAGTCATCTTTCATCCGAAGAACGTGCCCTAGTCACAACAACCTTTCTCTCATTTTTGCCCTAGAAAGTGGGATTAAACCGCATTTTTTGGACAGCCTGGATTTGCGAGTTGCGATTCGCAAAATTTGAAAGTGGAACTATCCAAAGGTTCTCCGCTATGAATACTTGGTAATACTTTATCTTTTCTTAAGTTGCGTTGTGAAACATTTGAGCTGGAAAAATTGTTGGTTGAATTTTGTAAATTATTGGGATGAAGAATAGACGAAGACAGGAAAACAGTTAGTTGGGCTGACAGCCCCCTGTCAGTGGCAAGTTTTTATATCTGAGCTGAACAGGATGGTTGGTATTTATTCATAATTTGGGTGAAGCGAGCTTCAGCCTGGACAAGTATTTCTTTTGAGAGATAGGTTGAGGCTATCTCACTAGCAATATCCGACTTCTGCTGGGGTGGCAGGGTGACTGTTTCCAGGGCTAACATGTTGAGCATAGAGAGGTACATATCAGATAAGTAGTTCTCACTATTAGGTGATTGGATTGACGCTTCTTGCCTATATTCTTTCCTTGACGGTGGTATTAAAGGGGGATAATCGTTCTCGTTGATGCAAAGGGAAGATATACCCTTAGTTTGGGTCTGAGTTTTTTTATTTTTGTTTTCCTCAAGGCTAGGTGAATGGGGCGATGGGAAGTGCTGAGGGGGGGATACTCGATTGATTGACACCAATGGAAATAGGTACTCGAGGTTCTGATCTATTACGCGTGTTTGAGAATTGACTTGTGTTGCTCTAGACTCCATAGCGGCAAAAGCGTAAGTTATTGACCTTTATTTGGCGCTTTTTAGAGCGACAGCTCTTTGTTTGTATGATGGACGTTTAGACTTATTATCCAATCTATGAGGGCCTTTGCAATGTATTTGGGTTCTTCTTTGGGGCAGGTGGCATCCTCATTATGCTGGTTATCACACTTCGCATAGGTTATAGTATTTGAAGAGCAAAATTTAGCTATAGACACTAGCTTTGAACATTTATTGCATTGGATAGGCTTCAACTGGTGGGCTTTGAAAGCTTTTCTGTGGCCAAACAACAGCAAAGGTTGATTCAGATTTACCTCCTCATTCAAACCGAATAGGAATGATTTGCTGATTATTTTGCCTGTAGTATCAAGTTTACCTAATCTAGAGACACTTGACACTGATATAGGTTTCCCTTGCCTATTTGTTAGGCCAGTGGCCAGCACTTGTAGTGCTATGTCTGTTTGGACATTGTAAATAACAATTTTGGTCACCTTTTTGGGAGGAGACCAATAACCACACTTGATAGACATAATTAAAAGATTATTAGTTATCAGAAGTTTTTCAGATGCAGCTTTATCCTTCAGAGAGATTAAAATTGCATCAGTTTTATTAATATTTGATAAGAACTCTAATTTAATTATTTTGAAAATCGCTAATCTGATTTGGGCAATATGTTTGACAATAAAAGATTGCTCCTCAGAAATATCTAAGTATAGCTTGGGGGAAAATATTGTGTTCTTTCATAGGATTGGAATTGAGGGGTTTTCCTAGAGAAATGTTATTAATTTTCTTGGCATTCCGAGAGAGAACTTCTTGAAAGTCATCCGTGGGGGTTTTTATGTTGAAAATAACATCATACAATGGGGAAATACCCTCAATTGTATTAGCTCTAACAGTTATCATGGTTTCATTCAGGAAATCTGATGAAAAGAATCTGAAGGAATCAGATTTGGATTCAAAACTGTTGATCCTGTTCTTGTTAAGGAGGGTGGGGGTTCTTGATACAGAGCGAGACGAAGATTGGAACGGACTTAATATTTTATATCCTGTTCCTATAACCAGGTTTCCCCTCTCTGGTGACTTCTTAGGCGGGCTCAAAAAACATGTGTTTTGTGGTTTTTGGCTTTTTTGATGGATTTCCAAATTCATCCAATAGAAAATTATTTTTGCAACTACCTAACGGCAACAGCGACAGAGCAAATTCAAAATATGGAAACATTGATATGTATATTACCAGTTATAAAACGCACCAGGAAATTAAAACATCAAGGTGAGTAACTATAATATAACACCTTAGGGTCTATTAATCAGGAAAATAATATATTAGATTTGGAAAAGTGTCTTTAATAATCAATTTGAGGCAATAATCCACAATTCAAATTTTGCAATGTCACACGGGTTTTTTTGATCAAAATGAACTACAAATCTACTTTGTAACGTAATCCATTCGACTTCCTCAGCTACACCCCATGGTTTGACTCAAAAACTAAATTGTATTATGTTGATTTAAAAATCCTTGCAAATTAGACTAGGAAAGCATAGCCTATTGTTCAATATTTAGGCTAGGGTAAGACACCCAGTAGTCGGCCACCTGCCTATTCTCAGGCAGAATCTTTGATAGGAATGAATCATCATCCTATTCACGGACAAAAGTCTCCAATTCCCGTCACCTGTGATGCATTAATCATTTTAAAAACTTTTTGACATTTAAACTACTCTAATTACTGTATTATACCACCTAGAAACTTAATTTTTTTACAGTTAAAATCCTGTTTCTTTTGTGAACAAGTAGGTTACTAATTCAAATAGTTTTTACCTCCTCATTCAAACTGAATAGGAATGATTTGCTGATTATTTTGCCTGTAGTATCAAGTTTACCTAATCTAGAGACACTTGACACTGATATAGGTTTCCCTTGCCTATTTGTTAAGCCAGTGGCCAGCTCTTGTAGTGCTATGTCTGTTTGGACATTGTAAATAACAATTTTGGTCACCTTTTTGGGAGGAGACCAATAACCACACTTGATAGACATAATTAAAAGATTAGTAGTTATCAGAAGTTTTTCAGATGCAGCTTTATCCTTCAGAGAGATTAAAATTGCATCAGTTTTATTAATATTTGATAAGAACTCTAATTTAATTATTTTGAAAATTGCTAATCTGATTTGGGCAATATAGTTGACAATAAAAGATTGCTCCTCAGAAATATCTAAGTATAGCTTGGGGGAAAATATTTTGTTCTTTCATAGGATTGGAATTGAGGGGTTTTGCTAGAGAAATGTTATTAATTTTCTTGGCATTCCAAGAGAGAACTTCTTGAAAGTCATCTGTGGGGGTTTTTATGTTGAAAATAACATCATACAATGGGGAAATACCCTCAATTGTATTAGCTCTAACAGTTATCATGGTTTCATTCAGGAAATCTGATGAAAAGAATCTGAAGGAATCAGATTTGGATTCAAAAACTGTTGATCCTGTTCTTGTTAAGGAGGGTGGGGGTTCTTGATACAGAGCGAGAAGAAGATTGGAACGGACTTAATATTTTATATCCTGTTCCTATAACCAGGTTTCCCCTCTCTGGTGACTTCTTAGGCGGGCTAAAAAAACATGTGTTTTGTGGTTTTTGGCTTTTTTGATGGATTTCCAAATTCATCCAATAGAAAATTATTTTTTCAACTACCCAACAGCAACAGCAACAGAGAAAATTCAAAATATGGAAACATTAATATGTATATTACCAGTTATAAAATGCACCAGGAAATTAAAACACCAAGGTGAGTAACTATAATATAACACCTTAGGGTCTATTAATCAGGAAAATTATATATTAGATTTGGAAAAGTGTCTTTAATAATCAATTTGAGGCAATAATCCACAATTCAAATTTCGCAACGTCACACGGGTTTTTTTGATCAAAATGAACTACAAATCTGCTTTGTAATGTAATCCATTCGACTTCCTCAGCTACACCCCATGGTTTGACTCAAAAACTAAATTGTATTATGTTGATTTAAAAATCCTTGCAAATTAGACTAGGAAAGCATAGCCTATTGTTCAATATTTAGGCTAGGGTAAGACAACCAGTAGTCGGCCACCTGCCTATTCTCAGGCAGAATCTTTGATAGGAATGAATCATCATCCTATTCATGGACAAAAGTCTCCAATTCCCATCACCTGTGATGCATTAATCATTTTAAAAACTTTTTGACATTTAAACTACTCTAATTACTGTATTATACCACCTAGAAACTTAATTTTTTTACAGTTAAAATCCTGTTTCTTTTGTGAACAAGTAGGTTACTAATTCAAATAGTTTTGATTGTACAGCGCTTCCTATTTTTAAATTTACTAAGAAGTGTCAAATCTTCCTATAGACAGACATATAGGAATCGCTCATGTATATAGTTATTATGCAATATTGCTTTGTTCCGTTCATTGATTTCCTGTTATCGGCTTTTGTCAACCTTCATGAGATGGGTTTTTGTCTGCTTGTTGCTAGGCCTATAGGCAGAACCTGCTAATTCATGATTTGGCAAATTCATGATTCATGATGGCAAACAAAATATTAAATTGTAAAAGGTTTATTAATATAAGAAATTTTTTATTTAAATTTGATTTTCAGAGAAGATAATAATTCAGATTGGAATTATTGAGAAAAGTGATTATCCTTGTTATTCAATGTGGGCAGGTGTGGATCAAGGATTTTTTTTGGGGGGGGGGGCAAAATAGGTGGATTCTATAAAAAAAAATTACGGGGCGCAACATAGGTTGATCTGATAAACTTGCATCAGGAGTAAGTTTAATTAACGCAAACTTGAGTTAATTAGGTAATTATGCTCTTTAATGCTCTTTTTTATGCTCTTTAAGAATATAGTAATCATTTTTGTTGGAAATGAATTTTAGCCCCCACCCCTATATATACCAATTCAGGGTATATATTTGCACATTAGGGGGGTGGGGGTAATTTTATTTCTGTGTAAATGAGAGGTAAGTTTCAACTTCACCCCCCCACCCCCCTAATGTGCAAATATATACCCAGAATTGGTATATATAGGGGTGGGGGCTAAAATTCATTTCCAACAAAAATGGGTAAATATATACCAAATCATATTATTGAGTTAGGAATAAAGTGAATACACCATTTGATGCCTTTTTTTATCCTGATTACAAATATAATAATCATTTCTATCGGAAATGAATTTCAGCCCCCCCCCCTATATATGCCAATTCAGGGTATACATTTCTACATAAGGGGGGGGGGGGCAAATTTTGTTTCTGATGTAAATCGGAGGTAAGTTTAAACGTAAGTTTAAGATAAATATTCAGATTGAAATTATTGAGAAAAGTGATTTTCCTTGTTATTCAATGGAGACAGGTGCAGATCAAGGATTTTGTTTTTTTTTTGGGGGGGGGGAGAATAGGTGGATCCAATAAAAAATTTAGGGGGGCGCAAAATAGGTTGATCCGATAAACTTGCATCAGGAGTAAGTTTAATTAACGCAAACTTGAGTAAATTAAGTAAATTACACTACTTTAGGCTACACTAGGGGGGCGTGCGCCCCTTCGCCCCCTCCCCGCTGGATCTGCCACTGAATGAGGGGAACTGGTATTCCCCTGTACAATGTTTTCAACTATGCAAGATTCCAATGGTACACTTTTCATATTGATCTGACACTATTTTTGATGTGTTTTAGGCTTTTTTTAGAAATCACCATAAACTTTTTTTGGAATAAACTTTTACTTTTAAAACGAACCAAAATAATAGTTACCATTCCTGAATCAATGTCCCATGGCAACTTTTTCTTAATAGTAATTTTTTTTCAAAATGTTTTTAACTTTTGGTTACTATGGGCTGTTGTTTGTTCTTTACTAGGTTACACCTACCTCTGCAACCATGACAGTGGTGGATCCAGAGGGGGGTGGGAGGGGGTTCATCCCTAGTCAGTACCTCACTCTTTAAGCCAAAGATTTTTTAGTACTTTCATAAGAGCTATTTATTCTAAATAACGGCCTTTGTGATTAAGGGGTCATTTTTAAAGAACTGGAACAAAATTCGAACTTTAGCTTAAAGAGCGAGGTATTGACTAGTAGGCGAGCCCCCTAATATACATATTAAAAATATATGAATGTAGAAGTTCGTTAAGTAAGTTAATTCGTAAGTTATGTATCTTTATTACTAATAAAAACGTTCATAAATAAAATTAAATAAGTTTCGAGAAAGCCATTTAACCAAATAAAAGTAAAATTAATATGCAAATTTTGTTTTAATTATTCATGTACGGTGACCCAAAATCAAAACCTGCATCAATTCAAAAACGTTCAAAAATTAAATAAAAAAACAAGTTTTTTAACTGAAAGTAAGGAACAACGTTAAAACTTAAACAGAAATTATTCCGTATATGAAAGGGGCTGTCCCCTCCTCAATGCCTCGTTCTTTACGCTAAAGTTTGACTTTCTCACAACTCTTATTTTTGTTAAACAATAAAAAATTCGTTAATCCCCCTCCTCGTCAGCAGCTACACCCAAAATATGCTTGTTTTGCTTTGTTTTTTTTTTGCTTTGGCATTCTTCAAGACAAATATTGAGCTTTCTACCGTGAAAAGGCGCCTTTTATTATTTCTTCGCTTTCAATCTTGTATATACGTGACTGAAATATAGCCCCTTATAGAAAAGAATACTCCGTAATCCTTCGTCCTGATGTCTTAATTTAGCTTAAATTCATTTTTATTATCGGAATTCAATCAAAATTAAGTGCACATGCCCCATCAATATTGGTCAAACATGTCACTTCAATACCTGACAAGTCTCACATCAATTTTTCTAAACGGCAAAAATAAAGAAAAAAAGGAATCGATATGTGACTTCTCAAACGAAAACAGCTGTCAAAAGCAATTAAGAAATCCTTTCTGGTTTCAAATGATTTGCATAACCCACTTTCCGAATTTTGTACCGCAACAAATGGCCATCTTTGAAAGTATTAGCCTATTAAAGATTTTGAGGATTCTATGGAGAGGGGCATAGTCTTGTCAACTTGTAGAAACATTGGTACTGGTGCATTATGTGGGCACTGCTAAAGAAATCAAGTTTGGTTCATGCTAATGAAATGAAATAAAATAGGATGAATATGCAATAATTTGTTAACAAATTTGGGCTATATATTTCGGCTCAACGGAATTGTTGTTGTCATTTTAATGACAAAAAATATCATTTTAATAGCGGGGAACTTGATTTTAATAACCGAGTAATGGAAAATTTTCTGCGGGAGCAAATTTGTACTAGGGGGCTGGTTATTTGTGGGGAAACTTCCATAAAGGATGGAATTTCTGTTTTTTTCTGGGGGAGATGGGTTAAACAAAAAAAACTAAAACTCTTTTTTTGAAAACAATTTTGAAGTTTTTGCCGCAATATCAGCAATAAGTGTTTTCAGCTATGGGTTCCAATCCCGGGCTGTGGCTCTGGATCTAAAACCTATTTTGTAAAAGGCTTGATTTACTACGCAGATGCAAGCCCTACTTGAGCCTGAAAACGAAGCTAAAACCAATTTTGGCTCCCAAATTTTCGCAACGAAATTCCATTTTGTTTTTTCCCGAAAAATCCCCGAATCTTGAAGACTTGTCCCCGAAAACTCCCCGAATTTTTAAGACTTGTCCCCGAATTTGAATTTTCGAGAGTGGAAGCCCTGTATAGTATACCTGCATGATGCGTAAACACCAAAATTTGTTTACCTACATTTTTGTTACATTTTTACAAGTCAGACAAACATTTCGTTTTTGGGAGGGGGGGGGGGGTGTTCAACTCCCCCCCCCCCTGGGTACAGCCTTGTCCAAGGAAAAAAATTTGCTATTGTACAAGGAAACCAGTAACGAAAAACCTGTCAAATAGGCTATTTGCAAGAGACCGCTATAGATAAAACATTGCAAAGCTGTGGTTTCTCATGGAGTTACAATATTTAAACGATTGTTTTTTGGTGTTTAAGGGGGGGGGAGGTACCTAGGTTAGGTTATGTATTTAACCTAAGTTTTTATTGTTTTAAAAAATAAAGTTGTGTAACAGATTAAAACTTTAGCGTAAAGAGCGAGGCATTGAGGAGGAGACAGCCCCTTTCATATATACAGAATAATTTCTGTTCGTTTTAAGTTTTAATGTTGGTCCTTACTTTCAGTTAAATTTTTTTTATTTAATTTCTGAACGTTTTTGAATTAATGCAGCTTAGATTTTGGCTCACCGTACATGAATAATTAAAACGAAATTTGCATATTAATTTTACTTTTTTGGCTAAATGGCTTTCTCGAAATTTTGTTCTGATGTAACTTACGAATTAACTTACGTAACGAACTTCTATATTCGTATGTTTTATTACGTATATTAGGGAGTTTGCCCCCTAGTCGATACCTTGCTCTTTACGCTACAATTCGAGTTTTGTTCGAATCACAAACCCCTGAATCACAAAAGCCGGTTAATTAGAATAGATAGCTCTTTTGAAACTACTAAAAAAAGACTCTAGTGAAAAGGGCGAGGTATTGACTAGGGGGCGAACCCCCTCATATACCTAATAATTTCTGTTTGTTTTAAGTTTTAATGTTGCTCCTTACTTTCAGTTTAAAAAACTATTTTTTTATTTAATTTCTGATCGTTTTTTAAATAATCCGGCGCTCCCTTCATAGAAATGTCCCTTCCCCCAAGGAAACATCCTCCATGGAAGAATCCTCCCCCGTAACCCTTTCCTCCCCCCCCCCCATCAGAAAAGAATCCCTCCTGAAAGCACAAAAATTCAGCTTAAAACTTCCATAATGCATACTCTACTGTGACATCTTCGCCGGAAATAAATTTTTAAAACCTCTCTCTTAAATAAAGCTTTTATATGCGCCTAATTTGACAAAATTCTATTCTGTCTTCAAACTTCAAATAGAGTATCATCACCCTTTCTTTATCAGACGTTTAAAATTATCAAAACATCAATGATACCACTACCTAAAACGAACACCTGGGATAGCTACGCGAAAATTTAGTTTAAAAAACAAGTTTTTTAAACTGAAAGTAAGGAGCGACATTAAAACTTACAACGAACAGAAATTATTCTGTATCTGAAAGAGACTGTCCCCTCCTCAACGCCTCGCTCTTTACGCTAAAGTTTTTTATTGTTTTAAAAAATAAAGTTGTGAGACAGAGTCAAACTTTAGCGTAAAGAGCGGGGCGTTGAGGAGGGGACAGTCTCTTTCATATACAGAATAATTTCTGTTCGTTTTAAGTTTTAATGTCGCTCCTTACTTTCAGTTTAAAAAACTTGTTTTTTTTATTTAATTTTTGAACGTGTTTGAATAAATGCAGGTTTTGATCTTGGTTCACCGTACATGAATAATTAAAACAAAATTTTCATATTAATTTACTTTTATTTAGTTAAATGGCTTTCTCGAAACTTGTTTAATTTTATTTACGAACGTTTTTATTAGTAATAAATATACGTAACTTACGAATTAACTTACGTAACGAACTTCTACATTCATATATTTTTAATACGTTTATTAGGGGGTTCGCCCCCTAGTCAATACCTTGCTCTTTCAGCGAAAGTTCAAATTTTTGTCCAATTCTTTAGAAATGACCGCTTAATCACAAATTAGAATAAATAGCTCTTATGAAAGTACTAAAAAATCGTTGGCTTAAAGAGCGAGGCATTGACTACGGGGTGAACCCAATTATATATGTAATATTTTCTGTTCGTTTAAAGTTTCGATGTTGCTGCTGTTGCAGTTGAAATACTTGTTTTTTTATATTAAATTTATGATCTTCTTTTAAATAATGCTGGGAAGTCCGGCGTCCCCTTCATAGCAATGTCCCTTCCCCCATGAAACCTTCCTTCATGGAAAGATCCTCCCACATAACCCCTGACCAACCCACCCCCTCCCCCACTACCAGGAAAAATCTCCCTGAAAACGTCTGTATACTTCCAAATAACCAATACTATATGTTAACATTGGGTAAAGTTCATAACTTTCAGCCCTCCCCCCGGGAACTTCGGGGAATTAAGTCATCCTAAAAGACATACTTATAATATTTTTGAACATGCTGAACAAAATGGCTATCTCAAAATTTTGATCAGGTGACTTTGGGGAAAAAATGAGCGTGGGAGGGGGCCTAGTTGCCCTCCATTTTTTTTGGTCACTTAAAAAGGGAACTAGAACTTTCAATTTCCATTCCAATGAACCCTTCCACGATATTCTAGGACAACTGGTTCGATACGATCACCCCTGGGGAAAAAAAACAAACAAATAAACACACACCCGTGATCTTTCTTCTGGCAAAAAATGCAAAATTCCACATTTTTGTAGATGGGAGCTTGAAACCTCTACAGTAGGGTTCTATGATACGCGGAATATCATGGTGTGATTTTCATTAAGGTTCTATAATTTTTAGGGGGTCTTTCCTCCTTTTTTCGAAAATCAGCCAAATTTTCTCAGGCGCTTAACTTTTGATGGGTAGGATTAAACTTGATAAAACTTATATATTTGAAATCAGCATTAAAATGTGATTCTTTTAATGTATCTATTTGTATCAAAATACCGTTTTCTAGAGTTTCGATTACCATTGAGCCGGGTCGCTCCTTACTTACAGTTCGTTACCACGAACTGTTTGACTTCGAAACTGCATAGTTACACAAGGATTTTTGGTTATGTTAAACATAAGTAAGGGGATGCAAACTTGTCATTCCCTTTGTTTAAGGAAAGAGTCTTCTGTGACCATTCATGATTTTACTGGACAATATTTGGGGGGAAAGCAGGAGGCATGATAGGGGAACAATCAGACTCTGTATGCTTTAGTACAAAAAGGTACATAAAAATACTACGGTTCCAGGTCTTGCGTCTAAAAATAAACAAAAAAGTACGGTACTTATATGTTGTAGCGCCTATGTTAAGGTCTTCATCTAAGTAGAACCTGTTTCTCTGACTAATAATAATGAAATATCACAAAGACGATGAAAATATTTTAGAAACAAAATGGGCTATATATTTGCACATTAGGGGGGGGGGGGTTAAGTATAGCGGGTCTGCATGCAAAATGTGTTAGGTACAACTATTCTGTATATTATGAACTAAGAATTGCTTTTGACTTTACCCTCTCCAAATACTTTACCCCCCCCCCCTAATGTGCAAATATATAGCCGAAATTATATATTTCCATCTATTCTGTCACTTTTCTTTGTCCCACTCTAAGCTGAAAGAAACTAACGAAAAACCGGTTCACAGTGCGTCAATTGATGTTAACATAGGCGCTATAACATAAAAGTACCAAAATTACAGTCAACTGAAACTTGTTTTTTAATTTTTACAACTTGGTAACTATATATCCAAGTTGGCTTTTATTGCAAATAAATGAGATGATATTTCATCTCTTTTTCATTTATTGACCAATTTCAAGTTCCCAAAAAGTGCAATGCAAATTTCAATTTTTTTTGGGAGGGGGCAGGGATTTCTGTGTTTCTGCCTTTTCTGAATTTTTGTGCCCCTAGATTTCAAAAATATTTTCCCCCCAAGCATTCCCCCTTCTAATATTTTTTGCCACCACTCTCCCCGCGCAGACTGAAAAATTCTTAATTTGGCATTTTCAATGAGAATAGTATTTTCTTGGTATTTTTATTAAAAGTTTTCGTGACTTTGACCTACATTTTCGTGAGTTGATACCACTACTTTCTTTTGGAAAGGCGCGAAATAACTATACACCTTTCAACATCTTCATCGAAACTCGGCCACCAAACACGGTACGAACTAGAGCTACGTACACAATTACTGTTTGTTCGATAATTAGTAAACTTCTTGAAAGGGTTCTGTTCCCGCAGCGACAATCAGTTTGGGTTCAGAAGTGGCATTGGAGTTCAAAATGGACATGCTGTTTTCCCTGATTAATTTAAAAAAACGAAGTTTTTCCGAGGGAAGTAAAGAGCGAAGTTGAAACTTAAAACGAACACAAATTAGTACTTCACAGATTATCTAACATATATCAATAAAACTAGTACAAATAAGCCAACTAATTATGTTTCCCTATACTTTTAGGATTATACAAAACTAGCGCTTTACTGAAAACGCAAAATAATATAGGAGTTTTGGAACAGTAAAAGCAAACCAATTAAGGACGCGTTTTACAGAATACAAATATTATCAATCCCTTTTTGGATCAATCCCTTTTAAGATAAAGTAACAATCCAGATTAGGATTTTGCTTTATTTTTTTACATTTAATTTGGTATTACTTCTGCACAATGGCTGAGTTCAATGACTGGCTCTCGTTTTGGTTCTGAAAAGGACATACAATTAGTCTGTAAACAAGTTGAAGTAAAGCCATCTTGATAGTATTAGGACTGGTGTAAGACTATGAAATGCCTTATCGATTCGTTTAGTGTTGTTAGGCTACATGCTCACTTTTGATTCTTAAATCAATAATCCTGTTTTTTATACTTGACTTTTGTGTTTTCAGTAAAGCGCTAGTTTTGTATAATCCTAAAAGCATAGAGAAACATAAGTAGTTGGTTTATTTGTACTAGTTTTATTGATATATGTTAGATAGGCTGTAAAAGTAATAATTTTTGTTCGTTTTAAGTTTCAACTTTGCTCTTTACTTCCTTCGGAAAAACTTTGTTTTTTTAAATAAATTTTCTTAAGAATACACTTTACTTGACGTTCAAGTAGCGCATCAAGAATATGATATGCTTAGACTTCGCTAGGGGGCACGCGCCCCCCTCACCACTCCCCGGATCCGCCACCATTAGCTGTTATCTGTTAGCTTATGGGTTTTGCAACAGGGAGTGACAAATCTAGGGGGAAAGCCCCCGCCCAAATTATATAGGACGAATGTAAAATAAAATAGGATGAATTTATAATAATTTAGAAACAAATTTGGGCTATATATTTGCACATTAGGGGGGGGGGAATCATACCATATATCAAATACGTAACCAAACCTAACCTAGGTACCTTTTCCCCCCTTAAACCACAAAAATCAATCGTGTAAATATTGACACTCATTGAGAAACCACGGCTTTGCAGTCATTTATCGATAGCGATCTCTTGGAAATAGCCTATTTGACAGGTTTCGTGACTGGTTTCCTTGTACAATAGCAAATTTGTTCCCTTGGCCAAGGTAGTACCCAGGGGGGGGGGGGGGGTTAGGGGTTTGACCCCCCCCCCCCAAAAAAAAAAAAATAATGGTCAGACTTGTAAATTATGCGGTGCCCGCATAATGCGTAAGTACCCAATTATGTTTGTTTTGTTTAACCCACCTCCCCCCAGAAAAAACAGAAATTCCATCCCTTATGGAAGTTTCCCCACAAATAACCGGTCCCCTAGTACAAATTTGCTCTCGCAGAAAATTTTCCATTACTCGGTCATTAAAATCAAATTCCCCGCTATTAAAATGATATTTTTTGTCATTAAAATGACAACAACAATTCCGTTGAGCCGAAATATATAGCCCAAATTTGTTTACAAATTATTGCATATTCATCCTATTTTATTTTATTTTATTAGCATGAACCAAACTTGATTTCTTTAGCAGTGCCCACATAATGCACCAGTACCAATGTTTCTACAAGTTGACAAGACTACGCCCCTCTCCATAGAATCCTCAAAATCTTTAATAATACTTTCAAAGATGGCCATTTGATGCTGTAGAAAGTTCGGAAAGTGAGTTATGCAAATCCTTTGAAACGAGAAGGGATTTCTTAATTGCTTTTGACAGCTGTTTCCGTTTGAGAAGTCGGATATTGATTCCTTTTTTTCTTTATTTTTGCCGTTTAGAAAAATTGATGTGAGACTTGTCAGGTATTGAAGTGACATGTTTGACCAATATTGATGGGGCATGTGCACTTAATTTTGATTGAATTCCGATAATAAAAATGAATTTAAGCTAAATTAAGACATCAGGACAAATGATTACGGAGTGTTCTTTTCTATAAGGGGCTATATTTCAGTCACGTATATACAAGATTGAAAGCGAAGAAATAATAAAAGGCGCATTTTCTCAGTAGAAAGCTCAATATTTGTCTTGAAGAATGCCAAAGCAAAACAAGCATATTTTGGGTGTAGCTGCTGACGAGGAGGGGGATTAACGAATTTTTTATTGTTTAACAAAAATAAGAGTTATGAGAAAGTCAAACTTTAGCGTAAAGAACGAGGCGTTGAGGAGGAGACAGCCCCTTTCATATACGGAATTATTTCTGTTTAAGTTTTAACGTTGTTCCTTACTTTCAGTTAAAAAAACTTGTTTTTTATTTAATTTTTGAACGTTTTTGCATTGATGCAGGTTTTGATTTTGGGTCACCGTACATGAATAATTAAAACGAAATTTGCATATTAATTTTACTTTTATTTGGTTAAATGGCTTTCTCGAAACTTATTAATTTTATTTACGAACGTTTTTATTAGTAATAAAGATACGTAGCTTACGAATTAACTTACTTAACGAACTTCTACATTCATATATTTTTATTATGTATATTAGGGGGCTCGCCTACTAGTCAATACCTCGCTCTTTAAGCTAAAGTTCGAATTTTGTTCCAGTTCTTTAAAAATGACCCCTTAATCACAAAGGCCGTTATTTAGAATAAATAGCTCTTATAAAAGTACTAAAAAATCTTTGGCTTAAAGAGTGAGGTACTGACTAGGGGATGAACCCCCTCCCCCCTCTGGATCCACCACTGTCATGGTTGCAGAGGTAGGTGTAACCTAGTAAAGAACAAACAACAGCCCATAGTAACCAAAAGTTAAAAACATTTTGAAAAAAAATTACTATTGAGAAAAAGTTGCCATGGGACATTGATTCAGGACTGGTAGCTATTATTTTGGTTTGTTTTAAAAGTAAAAGTTTATTCCAAGAAGAAGTTTATGGTGATTTCTAAAAAAAAGCCTAAAACACATCAAAAATAGTGTCAGATCAATATGAAAAGTGTACTGTTGGAATCTTGCATAGTTGAAAACATTGTACAGGGGAATACCAGTTCCCCTCATTCAGTGGCAGATCCAGCGGGGAGGGGGCAAAGGGGCGCACGCCCCCCCTAGTGTAGCCTAAAGTAGTGTAATTTACTTAATTAACTCAAGTTTGCGTTAATTAAACTTACTCCTGACGCAACTTTATTGGATCAACCTATTTTGCGACCCCTAAATTTGTTTATTGGATGCACCTATTTTGCCCCCCCCCCAAAAAAAAAACAAAATCCTTGACCCGCACCTGTCCTCATTGAATAACAAGGAAAATCACTTTTCTCAATAATTCCAATCTGAATATATATCTTAAACTTACGTTTAAACTTACCTCCGATTTACATCAGAAACAAAATTTGCCCCCCATATGTAGAAATATATACCCTGAATTGGCATATATAGGGGGGGGGGGCTGAAATTCATTTCCGATAGAAATGATTATTATATTTGTAATCAGCATAAAAAAGGCATCGAATGGCGTATTCAGTTTATTCCTAACTCAATAATATGATTTGGTATATATTTACCCATTTTTGTTGGAAATGAATTTTAGCCCCCACCCCTGTATATACCAATTCAGGGTATATATTTGCACATTAGGGGGGTGGGGGGGAGTTGAAACTTACCTCTCATTTAGATCAGAAATAAAATTAATCCCCCCCCCGTATGTGCAAATATATACCCTGAATTGGTATATATAGGGGTGGGGGCTAAAATTCATTTCCAACAAAAATGATTACTATATTCTTAAAGAGCATAAAGAAGAGCATTAAAGAGCATAATTTACTTAATTAACTCAAGATTGCGTTAATTAAACTTACTCCTGATGCAAATTTATCAGATCAACCTATTTTGCGCCCCATAATTTTTTTTTATTGGATCCACCTATTTTGCCCCGCGTAGTTCGTTTCCCGCGTAGCCCTTGCTTCAGCGTAGTTCGTTTTAAAAGTAAAAGTTTATTCCAAAAAGAAGTTTATGGTGATTTCTAAAAAAAGCCTAAAACACATCAAAAATAGTGTCAGATCAATATGAAAAGTGTACCATTGGAATCTTGCATAGTTGAAAACATTGTACAGGGGAATACCAGTTCCCCTCATTCAGCGGCAGATCCAGCGGGGAGGGGGCGAAGGGGCGCACGCCCCCCTAGTTTAGCCTAAAGTAGTGTAATTTACTTAATTTACTCAAGTTTGCGTTAATTAAACTTACTCCTGACGCAAGTTTATCGGATCAACCTATTTTGCACCCCCTTAATTTTTTATTGGATCCACCTATTCCCCCCCCCCAAAAAAAAACAAAATCCTTGATCCGCACCTGTCCTCATTGAATAACATGGAAAATAACTTTTCTCAATAATTTCAATCTGAATATTTATCTTAAACTTACGTTTAAACTTACCTCCGATTTACATCAGAAACAAAATTTGCCCCTCCCCCCCCCTTATGTAGAAATGTATACCCTGAATTGGCATATATAGGGGGGGGGGGGCTGAAATTCATTTCCGATAGAAATGATTATTATATTTGTAATCAGCATAAAAAAAAGGCGTCGAATGGTGTATTCACTTTATTCCTAACTCAATAATATGATTTGGTATATATTTACCCATTTTTGTTGGAAATGAATTTTAGCCCCCACCCCTATATATACCAATTCAGGGTATATATTTGCATATTAGGGGGGGGGAAGTTGAAACTTACCTCTCATTTACACAGAAATAAAATTACCCCCACCCCCCTAATGTGCAAATATATACCCTGAATTGGTATATATAGGGGTGGGGGCTAAAATTCATTTCCAACAAAAATGATTGCTATATTCTTAAAGAGCATAAATAAGAGCATTAAAGAGCGTAATTTACTTAATTAACTCAAGTTTGCGTGAATTAAACTTACTCCTAATGCAAATTTATCAGATCAACCTATTTTGCGCCCCTTAATTTTTTTTTTATTGGATCCACCTATTTCGCCCCCCCCCCACTCCCCCCCCCCAAAAAAAAAAAATTCTTGATCAGCACATGCCCACATTGAATAAGAAGGATAATCACTTTTCTCAATAATTCCAATCTGAATTATTATCTTCTCTGAAAATCAAATTTGTTATACAAATTTGTAATAAACCTTTAAAAATTAATTTTTCATTTGCGAAATGGTGATTTACAAACTGCAGCTATTTTGAAATTAGCTTGGCCGAGATTACAGCGTATAGAAAACAAGACTGGGAAAACCAGTTTCGTTACTGGTGGCCGTGAATAGGGAGATTGCTGGTCGGAAATAGGCAATATTGCGTCATAACTATTTACAATGAGCCGTTTGTATGTCCGACTTTAGGCGGAATTGTCACTTGTTAGTAATTCAAAAATAGGCGGCGCTGTACTAGGCGAAACTATTTGAATTAGTAACCTACTTGTTCACAAAAGAAACAGGGGAAGAAAAGATTAAACCGGTTGGATAAAAGATCTTTTTCTTCAAGTTACAATTTTCTTGTGAGTATTGGTGATTGTTTGGATTTTATTAAAAATTTTGGACTATTTAATAAATAAAAATTGACATTTGTGATTTTAGCTGAATGTTTCAGCTACCTGACCAGGTTTTACCTGGTCCCACCCAAAATTTTCACCCCCCTTACACTCAACCTACAATTGGTATCCTCCCCGATGGACAAAGAATAAGACTTTATAATCCAGCTGATATTCAATGGAGCTCAACTCAAACAAGTGCAAGTACAAGTCATATCCCTAGCTCTGCCCCTCATAGTTATGTTTTACCTCCCACTTATCCTAACTACACCATCCCAACAACAAACAAATATTCTGTGCTCAATGAAGAGTGCTATCCAGCTTTACCCTCTTATGACAGTGATGAAGAGCTCAGAACAGCTGGAAATCCATTGGAAATAGAAGGAATTGCTGTGCATGAAAATGGATTAGTATTACCAAGACTAGGGCAGAATCCAAACATTGGCACAAAAAGGAGAGTCTTGTCCCCAGACAGTGAAACAGGTCTAGCTGCAAAGTGTAAGCAAAGGAAATCTGCAACACCTCAAGCAAATTACATCAACAAAGATACACAAAGCATCATCCCAGAACAAGAACATTATAAAGTGTTATTAGAAATTATCATAGAGGAAAATGGAAAAAACTTCCCTCCTGATTATGAAATTGCAAAATCAATCCAAACAATATTGAAGAATTCCAAATTTGAGCTTGAAGTTAAGAAAGAAAGAAGGAACATGCTTTTATATCTACAAGGTGAAGATGAGGCTGAAAAGATTTTATCTACCAGCACACTCTGCAACATCACCGTAAAGACAAAAAGAATTCAACCTATAGTAAGAGGAATAATTAAAGGTATCCCTCTTAACTTATCCATAGAGGAAATCAAAGAGAGCTTACAAACCCCAACAACTGTGAAAGATGCTATAAGACAGAAAAGATACAATAAGGAATCTAAAAAACTTGAAGATAGCCTTGCAGTATTAATTATTTTTGAGGGTAGGACCCTACCACCAAATATCTGGTGCTTTGGAAGAAAAAGGGAGGTATACCAATACTATCGCAGAGTCCTCCAGTGTCACAAGTGCCAGAAATATGGACACACTCAAAAAGAATGTAGAGCTAAAGAGTCAATATGTTTGAGGTGCTCAGAGAAACACCCGTCAAACCAGTGCCCACTCAAAACAATAGACCCTGAAATCAGACCAAAAGCATACATGTGTGCCAATTGTAATGGAAGTCACTCATCAACATCCAATTGGTGCCCAGTAAGGCAGCAAAACCAAGGAATCCTCCAAGTAGCTGAAAAATATCAAATTGGGTTCCATATGGCACAGGTAGCTTATAAAAGCTACGCTGATGTGCTAAACAAGAGGAGGCTACATCTCAATCAGATCAATCAGACCTCGCAAAGCCAGATCACTGACAGACTTGTAAAATCATCCAAAACAGAAGCAGCTGAAAAGTTAGTAATTGGCCTATTATGCAGCCCAGATCTTATGAATTTATCAAGTCTAAGCCTACCAGTTCGTATTGAAAAGCTCTGTAAGCTGGTAGAAGAATTAAATTTAGGCTCCCTTAATCAACAAAAGATTTCAAGTGTTTGTCTGCTTAATAATGCTTCATTAGATACGCATCATGGTCCCTAAAATAATGTCATATTATTCTTGACCACTGCCAGGAAAATACTATTGATATAACCTGTATCCAGGAAACTTGGCTACAACCACATATAAGAATGTGGATGACAATTTTGATGACAAAATTTAATATGCAAATTTGTAGACTTGTAGTGCAGTTTTTACAAGACATAGGAGCAGATAAGAAGATATAGCCCAGTTTGTTACTTAAATTTGGTGCATCTTGAATATAAGTGCAGTGTAAAAGTATAGTGACAATTCACCCCTTACTTCCCTTTTCAACTTTATAAAGTGATATTTTGAGAAACCATTGAATGAGGACCTAAGTGACATTTACTGTCAAGAAAGGTCCGAAATCCTGCTGCTGCTGCTGCTGCTGCTGCAAAAGAAACAGGATTTTAACTGTAAAAAAATTAAGTTTCTAGGTGGTATAATACAGTAATTAGAGTAGTTTAAATGTCAAAAAGTTTTCAAAGTGATTAAAGTGTCCGACTACTGGGTGTCTTACCCTATAGCAACAAAATTATTAGCCTATCAAGCTAGGTATTTTTATAAATTGGGTAAAATTCTACTTTAGGTACCTTTGGCTATCTTGGAATGGGGTTAGGTTAGAAAAATGAAGCTTTCAGGGATGGGTCTACAGGCTAAAGTATGTCCCGGGAAGTTATTTTGAAGTACCTACCTCCACTCCTTCTCCCTCTAGAGGGTCCTGAAATTTGCCTACATGACAGGTCTATACCCATGGAAATTTTGACAAAACAACATTTTACATTAATTTTCATTATCAGTTTCTTTTTCTCTGACTTTAGCTCTGAAAATACAATTTCTGTTATTTGAGCAGAATTTTAAGCCATATAAATAGTTTATTTCCAAAATTTAGGAAATGTTTGAGCAAAGCTGTGTTTGAGCAATGTTTGAGCAATGTTTGAGCAAATGTTTGAGCAAATGGGATTGAGCAAAGCTGTGAAGCTGAAAACAATTTTGTTGTACTTCATTTAAGCAGAAGATCTATTTTGCAAGGTTTCACTTCTATAACTCACTTATTTTTAAAGGTCATCAAAGGTCAGGACCCTCTAGAGGGAGAAGGAGTGGAGGTGGGTACTTCAAAATATCTTCCCAAGACATACTTTAGTCTGTAGACCCATCCCTGAAAGTTTCATTTTCTTAACCTAACCCCTTTCCAAGATAGTCAAAAGTAGCTAAAGTAGAATTTTACCATACTTTCTTAATGTCACCTTTAGTTCCTAGGCCCTAGGCCTATAATGCTGGTGATTTGGAATATTTATTTGTATATTTTGATCTATTTCAGCAAGTTTGTGCCATTCCAACAATTTAGTCACTATTTTTGAAATGGAGCAAAAACAATTTTGTTTAAAGTGGGACAACTACCTGGATATATTTCATGGAGCTTTGTTACCTCTATTAAACAGTGAACATTTCACAGATGTCACCCTGTCATGTGACAGTCAAAGCATCAAATGTCATAGACTTGTTCTCTCATCTTGTAGTTCCTACTTTGAAACACTGCTTCTAGAGATTTCACACCCCCATCCTATTATTATTCTAAAGGATGTGAAATTTCATGATCTGCTAGCTTTGGTGAATTTTATGTATACAGGTGAAGTGACTGTTCCACAAGCTCAAACTAGTTCATTAATAAAAGTGGCTGAAATGCTGAAAGTTAAAGGTCTTGCTTATCCCAACAAGACAGTTAACCAGATACAGAAGCCTAGCTATCTTTCTCAATGTACTCAAATGACACAACCTGCTGTAAAGAGAAACAGAGTTGATACAGCCTTTGAAGACAACTTCTTGGCTGAAGATTCTTCCAGGAATCTAGAACCCCCTGTAGCAGATACCTCAAATGATAAGTTGGTAAACTATCCTGCTGAAACTAGTTCCTCTGTTTATCAAACAGATATTTCTGCATGTAACCCACAGGTAAGTTATTTTATTGAAGTCCACTTTATTCAAAGTCAAGTGACATAAGGATGGATATGTTTCTAATTTTATTTCATTTTCAAGAAGAAACTAGCCAAGGTTGAAGTCTAAAGGTAATGTGATGTTTGTGTAATACCTTGACACTAGAAGCTCCATCCCCTTCTGAAAAATACCTTTGGCTAGAAATTTGTTAACTTAACAGTTAAAAAGTACAAAGCACAAAGTCTGATTTTGCTATTAAGATTTTCTTCTTTGATCTGACATTCCTTTTTCCCACATTTTGGTTTTGTTTAGTTCAAAGTGCCAATAGGCTTCTACTCTACTCCTCAATCTCTGACAAAACTGCTTCAACTTAATTTTTTTCTTCACCCCTACCAGACAGTGATAGAGAAGTTTAATAATATTTAAATTAAATTCCTTAGACCATTTATTTGAATATAATGTACCTCTATATATTGAGAAATGACCTGAGATGTAAAATGTAAGGTTAGGGTCCTCACACATTAGGTTTGAGTGAAGAAAATTCTTTCAATGTTTTTTTCATCACAAGATAAACTAATGGTTAATGGAAATAGGCATTGCCAAACATCTTTATACACAATCTGTTTAAACATTTTGGGGAAAACAAACAAATCCAGAACATTTTTTCAAAACAAATCCAAGGTAAAAAAGCTCCCATTTTAGACTCCTGATTTTTAAATTTAGCAAGCCTTGATAACTTTGCAATGTTAACTCCTTTAGAGGCTGTTTTAAGTTCACAAATGTACTGTATGTTATAGTTAAGGGTGTGGCCTTTTTCCAGTCCTGTCAGAAATCTACCAGAAGATCTCTCTGCCACATAGGTTAAAATTTTAAGGAAACTATGTTGTCAGGTCACTGTTTCCCCTTGTTTATTTAAGAAGTGAAAAGGGCCTTAAATGTTTTCTGTTTGCAAAGGCCCTGACCATGTGTAACATTTTTTGTCCTTTTTTATATTTTTGAAAGCATTATAATTTCACACCCTTGAACATGCTAAGAGAAGGATTAGGCTAAATTTTCTATTCATTTCTTTGTGGGAGATGTGTCCTGAAAAATTTGCTCTAGCATACATCACATCACACATCAAGTATTCCCTGGAATAATGCGTTTCATCCACAGTAATCAATTTAAAAAAGATATTCATATTATATATTTTGTAACCTAATAAAAACTACTGAGCTATAAGAATGTGTATGTATTCTTTTGAACAGGATCAAGTATGGTCTATAGAAAGTAACCTCAATTGTGTCATAATGTTTGATATGTTCATCTATCAGTCTTTAAACTATCTACTTTGGATGGAATATTAAATTTGGTCTAGGATGGATGATAGACTATCTATCAAAAAGTGAAATGATACCATTTTTATACAATTTTGAAAAAAAAATCTGACTATTCTATGTTAGCTTTGCCTCTCAATCAGACTATCTGTGCTTTACTTCAATTTGCCATGGCTCTGAAGATTTTCATCACAGTCCATCAAGTTGATTTTAATTTAAAATCAACAATGATGCTATCCTTTGATAATGTTAATTTTTATTTGGATGGTTTTTTTCCAGCTAGTCAAAGATGAATTTGCTGTAGGTGTTGACAAAGGGCAGAACAATAGTTCTAGTCAGTTTGAAGTTAATGGAGAATATTTTGATAATGGCAGTGAAAAAGTAAGCATTTGTTTTCTTATATTGCTTTTTAGCTTTTTAGTGCTGCCTTAGTAAAGGGAAAAGTGGGCTCTTTGCAGTTTTTTCCAGTCCAATGTATTTGTAACTAGTTATAGACACTTTGGAATTGCCTCATTCAATTGGGAATTGAAATTAAAAGTAACTAGCGACTTCTTGTGAATGCAGCTGCTACTGCTTGTAACTTCGACTCCTTTGCATCTTCTTTCAACTGCAACTTCTTGTGGTTATGACTACTTTCGACTGTACCTGCTACTACTTTCCATTGCAACAATGACTAATTGTAACTTTTACTACTTGCAGCTGCAGTTTCTTATGATTTTCAATATTTAGGTCTCTGCAACTATTTACAACTTTGACTAATTTTAACTGTGGCTGCAGTTACTTGCAGCTGCAACTGTTACTAATTTGATTAAGACAGCAACTACTAATGACTGTGATTGAAACTGATTTTGATCAAGGCTGTGACTACTCATGACTGTGAGTGATGCTATGTGCAACTGAGGCTATTGTTATTTCTACTCCTATTACTCCACCCAAATATATTGAATAAATCAAAAGAGTTTAAGTGAATCCTCGCTGTCAAAGTGTTGCCAATGCAATTACTCAGGAATAGAATAGAGCTTGAAGTTGAATTTTTCAGGCAAAGTTTAGTGGGATGGATATACAGCTAAATTAAAAGAAATTATGACACAACCAAATGGTCAAAAGGGTGTTTGTGCAATATCCTGGGAATAGCTAAGGGTATTACATTAGGACTTATAGAGCATGATGTTGGGGATGGCGAACTAAGTCAAATGGCACTTTTTGCATTTGGGTAAGGGTAATTGTTACCCAAGTAAGCACAGTAATTTGATTTTTTTCAGGGGATAATAAGGAAGATATTAAACTAAATCAAATAGACTATATGAATCCAGATTGTTAAAAGGGCATGTATGCAATATCTCAGAAATAGTTAAGGGTATTAAGTTGAACCTTTATGGGCACGTTGAAGAGGATAATCAATTAAATAAAAAAACACTGTGGGCATCCAAGTTGTCAAAAAGACATATCAGATTATCTCAGAAACAGCTAAGTGTATTTTCTGAATGATAATGTTTTTCTCTTTTTTGTTGTAGATTTCCATGAAAACGTAAAATACCTAACTCTAGGTTATTCATCAAATAGTTTGTGCTAATGAACTGCAAGTAAGGAACAAATCGTGACAATAGTTTTAAGTGGGTTGGCTCTCCCAGTATTATTATTGTAAATATGGTATTTCAATTTGTTTTCTATGCAAGGTGTTGCTGTTGTCTTTGTACAAGTGAAAACTGTATGTTTATTTTTCTCTCAGCTTAAAACATGATGTCTATAGACTACTTGAATATTCTTATTTTTATTAATATTTGGAATATTAATACTGATGATAATATTTACTAATGTTCTTATATATATTTCTTATCAGTCTATTTTTTTTTCTTATTTTGAACCTCTTATTTTTAAAGCTAATAGGTTTATTCAAACCTTTGTGTAAGTGTGTTGGGCTCTTCATATTGTTCAAATTGAAATTCCAAGTATGTTCTTTTACTCTACTTAACCTAAAGTGGAATTTGCATATACGAAACTGCTTTTTGCCTGGTAGTTTTGGGGTTGTGGTTTTTATTTTGTTGTTTTTGAATAATAGCAATTGAATTGACATCAGTAGTAACAGGATTGGCACTGCTAGAAGATGTGTGGATACATGTTTGATATCCCAGTCTATCCCAACTCTAAAGATTTGTCCATATTTCCGTGTGTAGTTTTTCTTTTTTTTTTAAGCTCATTGGGAATCAGATTTTGGAAAGAACAGAGAGAAAGCCAAACGCAAGCTTAAAATTTTCAGGTTAGTCTTTCCTTGTTTAATTAAAAAGTAAGGGGAAGCAATATATGCTGTTCGTTTTTTTCCTTTTTTTTTATTTATTTTGATTAGAATATAGAAAATAACAGCAATGACTTGCTTAAACAACTGTTGCAAAATTAACATAAAATAAAAACCTGTTCAGTAAAATAGGTAAAATATGATAAAATGTGTAAAATAATTTACTCCCTAGGAAATATAGGGTAAAATTGCTGTTTTAGAGTTTCTCTTTAGCTAGAAGACCAGTTGAGCATTTCGTATTATCATTTTTTCAGCCTATAATGAAAATTTTTAAATATTTTGATTTTTCTAGACTTAAAAAGGTAATACCCCTCCTCTTCTTTTTTTAAATCCAAAAGGTAGAAATGTTTTAACGTAAATAAATTCAAGCTTTGTTAAAATACTGCTAATTTATAATATATATGCTTTGATTTGCTTAGGTTCAAAGGCAGGAAATAATTTGGGCCCAATCCCCTGACACTTCAAATTTCTGGACTAATCAAATTATCTAGCATTTTCTTTTTTTTTTACTATCATTCTCTCCCTTCCCAGGAAAAAAAATCATTTATGATTTCCATTTTTTTTATTTTTGTGATATGTCCTCTGCAAAGGAGAAAAAGAAATAAAAACTGTCAAACGTGTCCCCTTCGATTTCATTCCTCTTCAATCATGCCTTGGGCGATAAAATAAACTATCGTTCATTTTCCTGTTTGTTTATAGTTGATGGCTGCATTGCTGCCATTGACGTTTGGTTTATCAAACTTTTTTTCACCCCTAATTTGTCCTTTGCAATGCTATCCTATACACCCCTAAAAACCCCTGTTAGAACATACGGTTTGTAAATAACGCCAAGTGGGTCTTGGGGCTAAAAGGTCATGTGACTTAACAAAGCGTATCAGAACGCTAAAGTGTATTAAAGTAGAGGTAATAAAAATTTGTAAATATTAGAATATTACCTGAAATAAAATTCTTTGTGCGGCTAAAGATAGTCTACAGTCTTTAACCGCACTAATAATTTTATTTCAGGTACTATTCCAACATTTGGACATTTCATGCTGAAGAGAAGGAAATCACCCAATATACCAAAACGGCGCCGGAAAAACTATCATAAACACTTTAAAGCGAAATTAATGAGTGAAATTAACAATTATATTGCCTTCTTTTGTCCTGCTGTGTATCCAGTAAAAAACGCAATAACAATATCATATCCACACCTGTTTCTCCCTGCCTTTGGGTAGTCTTAAGCGAAGTTAACTACAAGGCGCCAGTGGTGTAATTTCGGCAAAATCCTTGGGGAATAGCAAAGTTGGACCCAATTTCCCAAATAAAGTGAAAATGACAGTGAAAAATGAAAAATGAGCCATATAGTACCATAACGGCAGAGATATATTAACCCTTAGCTGGTCGGGTGTTTTTTTTGTTATGTAACTGGTCAGGTGGGGTAAATATTCACCCCATAACTAAAAACGCTAGTAAATAAAAACTGTTTCAGATAGGAACATATAATTTAGCTTTAAGCAAATACAATCAAATACAATATGTTTAACATAAAAATGAATCATCTAGATACGTTCTGGGCAAACTTTGTTGAGGTGGTCCTTGAATCACCCCTTTTTGCAGATGCTGCAGACTGTTGTCCTTCAGTTAGTTGAACAAGGACAGAGACTGCAGCGTTGATTTTTGTGGCCAGAATGTGAAAGCTCAGGATCTGAACTACATGTAGAATCGTTTCCAAAAACATTGGACATTAACTTTCAAACTTCTCAAGGAAGGAAGTTGGTGGATACTCTAGCAATCAAATTAGGCTTCGTAAGAAATAGTCCCAACTGTGTGAGAATTTGTCAGTGCTTGATCTCCTTTTCTTGACTTCTTGTTGGATTGACAAGTACTCCTGTGTTTACGCCTGTAATATCATGCATTGCAAAGAAGATTGCAAGTGACCAGCTCTGACAGCGACGGCTGGTAGTGTAGTTGGCACATTTTTGATCTAAACTGTCAGTGTCAGTTTTATTTGCGTTGTAAAATTCGACTAGGGTAAAGGTACCGATGATTCGACAGTTTTTGTAAAAAAAAAAAAAAAAAAAAAACACTTTTCTACTCCAGAAGGCTTAATTTAAAGACTTTCGGTTTGAAAAGGATTTCAGTATGTAGAAAAAATCTCCACAAACCTAACAGTTTGATTAGAAGTTTGACGTTTTATCAGAAAAGGGTATAAAACTCTGATTTTCTTAAATTGGAGCATTTTTGCCTACAAATTTGACAGAAAAAAAATGTTACCTGTTTTCAACGTTAGTGGGAACCCAATTCGATTTGTGTCGAAATACTTGGGGAATACTTGTGGCCGGACCCTGGTGGATTCGACATGCCTATTCTTTTTACTTTATATCTTCGGTTCTCTTCAACTTTTTTTTAATGTGTAAATGTATAAAATACTATCCACATAGTGGAAGCTAAAACTTTTAAAACTGCCTCAAGTACAGGGACAAAATTGGATAATAATAGGGATTGTAATTGTGTGACCTAGGTCTCTATAATATAATATGTGATATAATAGTGTGATATAGGTCTCATTATAAACGCTATCTGGAATGGCCCACTTTCTCTCAGCTTTAATGGTTCAGCAAAGATTTCTCTGTTGTTCACAGTTAAAGTGTTGTCAACATTTGGCCATTTCAAATTAATCCACTTTCAAAAAAAAATTTAGTTTTGACTATCCTTTTTCTGGAAAGTCTAGAATTCTTGACATATGCATGTTCTACTTAAAATTAAAATGTTTTAAGTCACATGAATCCTCATGTTTCATGAGGAATTTAGCATGTTTCATTAGCATTTAGGGTGGGATAGGAATTCTACGCTAATTAGGGAGGGGCTCAGAGAGAATATTTTGTATTTTACAGCTTGGGATCTATTTGAAAGAAAACGTGTATAAGATTTACTAAGAGAGGGTGTACTTCAAATTTATTCAGTGATAAATGAATAAGGGCGCCGTGATCAACCAAGTCAAATGCTTAAAAATATGAACATAGCGTGAGGCCAGGCGGCAGCTCCTCAGATTATGGAAAAATCTAGCATCAAATCAGTAAAACTACGATTAAAAAAACTTTTTGTTAATGTTTTTTTTTGTTGAGAAAGTAGCCGTAAATTTGACAACTATGTTTTCGTCAGAGGACCCTTGAATTTCGATACCAATTGTTTCTTATCTGTTTTACATGTTCAGTGGAGTTTCGACAGAATCACCTATATTTTGACAGGGCCTGTTGCTGTCTGTAGAAAATTTCGACAAGGTTACTACAAGACGTTCTGAAAAGAAATGAATCTCATAATAGAAGCCAATACATCTGCATTTGAATTCGGCTGAAGGAACATTTTTAGTCGTTCTGGTATTCAACTACATCAGACAAGAATATTCGGCACCTGGAACATGGTTTCGTCAATATAATATTAGCTGCCGTTTCAACTTAATTTTATCTAGAAAAAGCCAATATGGCTAAATTTTAGAGAAGATCAGACGTATCTTGATGCAATGGTGCTGACCCCAACTTTTTTGCCCAAAAAATAACCAAGTAATGATAGTTCGACCATTACATAGCTAAAAAATTGTTGGGAGCTCATTTTGTGTCGAAAACAGGAAACTAATTGAATAGAATATTCTTTTCTTATCTGAGTGTATCGGATATATTGTCCACGTTTTGCATTGTCAAAATATAACGAAGGCTTCTAGAGATGGTGTTCCAAGTCATGACTAAGCAGAGTTATCCTGTTTTGTAGGAAAATTTCGACAGTGGTTCCAAAATTACACTGTCGAATCATCGGTGCCTTTACCCTATCTCCGACTTGCCTGAATTTGCATCTATCGTGTTTGTGTTGTGCATTAAAGAGATCAAAGCTACTGCTATGCTCTTCTTAGGCACATGCGATAAAATAGTCTTCTTTTGAGCAAAGCCCAAGATTGAGGAACCAAGATTGAGGCTCACGATCCTTGTGCAGAAAAACGCTGCTGGTAGCTCGTGCTTGTTTTTCCTGAGAGTTCCAAGGTATGTAGTATTCTTTCTGTTCAGCTCGTCAACCAACTGAATCGAGGGGTTCCTGTTGTCCGTGGATATGTTACTGTTTGTGTTCAAGATCGGCACAGTCAGAGTCAAAGTAGTGCGTGTAGGAATGGACATCGTCTGTGTGCCTATAATATGGGTGGTTTCGCCACAATATATAAAGGCATTGGATATGTAGTAGGTGTGGGCCTCAGCCATACACTGTATTTTCAGTCCGTACTTGGCTGGCTTCAAAGGGATGTACATTCTGAACACTCATCGACCCCAGAAGGGAACGAGCGATTCGTCGATTGTCAAATACTCAGACAGGGTGAAGTTCTTGCAGCTTTCTGTAATCAAAGCACTAAATAGATCTCTAATAGGAGCTAAGCGATCTTGACGTTGTCGATTCTAAAAATCATCAAAGCGCAAGCAACCTTTGATGAACAGAAAGCTTTTGACACTCATGGTTGCTCTAAATATATCTCGGCCTGTCCCGTCAGCTGCAAAGAGACTTTCAGTGTCTTCTCCGGATTTGAACACTCTGGCTAGGTATAGCAGACCGAAAAAGGCTCTCATTTCTATGTAGTCTGCAGACTTTGTAAACTAAATCTTTTCCTGTTGACTGAGATTGTACTTGGCTCGACAGAGCTCAATCTTTTCGTTGGTATGTTTCACAATTTCCTTGACCATTTCCTTAGTGAACAGGTTGTTCCAGGCTTCTTCCGGGGACAGTTCCCGTCGTACCCTGGATGGCCCTAGAACGCCTAGTAGTTGTGATACTATATTGGAAGAGTGAGTATGTGAAGCTGACGGTTGCTGCTTAAACCATTTTGTTTTACCGTCTCTACCGATAAACACATCCACGGGCTTCTTCCGCCGCCTTGCGAGAGGAACTTCATCTTCGTCTAACGTACTCGAGGTCTGGGGTTCCTGTGCATCTAAAGAAGTAGTTTGACGGCCTTCTGCGTCATCCACTTCGTAAGTTTCGCATTCTGTGACAACATCATCGACGTCATCTTCAAACTGAAAATCAGGATCCCTATGGTAACCTTCGTCTTCATCTGATAGATCGTCTCTTTCAAGAAGCTCCCTGACTTCTTCCTCAGTTATTTTCTTGTGGCTACTCATCTTGACTTCCTACAAAAGTAAGGAATGAAAGGCAAAGAAGGGTAAAAATATACAACTTCTTGGCAAGAAATACTTTTGGAACAGCAGAAACGTTAAAATGCTACTAAAAAGATTGCAAGCCCGTCAGTATTTGTATAGATAAAGGATGGAAGTAGTGCAACTATAGTCTCCCTATCGAACGTTAGCCATTCAGACTCTCTAACAACCGTTTTTCAAAATATTTGACCCTGACAGTTTTAAGTTTTTTATGTTACGCAAGTGGTCGGATGGGTTAAAAAAGTACCCCAGACCCCCTAACTTCCTTTCTGGATGTCCGTAGTAGGTCGACTGACTCACGAAAGATTCTCCGTGGGGTATTTGAAGATTACACGGAACCACGATGCCGTAGCCCCAGGGGCTATTGAGAAATCTCAAAAAAGCAAAGTACTTGGGGTAATTTTTTTTACCCCACCAGACCAGTTAAGGGTTGAAGAAAACTGACCTGTTTCTCCGGATGCTTGAATTATTCAGGCTTATCTTAGTTTTGACAAGATTTTTTTGCCAAAAATTTTTTAGCTGAGGGGGGAGGGTGGGTTCTGGAGGGGGTAGTTGCCCCTCCCCCCCCTTCGATAATCTACTTTATCAAATATTGACACGTCTGAAGCTTAAGATGAAAAAATAGTGGTTTAAGTTTAACTGTGGAGGTCCACATCTGTTTCCAATATTTGGTTATGTCTTATTTTATCCAGATATTTTTCAAGATATAGATCTAGATAGAGTATGTCTAGATATAGATTAACAATTCATTCTAATACCTTGGTTTTCTTTGTAACTAAAGACAGAATGTAGCTAAATAATATATATATATATATATATATATATATATATATATATATATATATATATATATATATATATATAATATATATATATATATATATATATATATATATAATATATATATATATATATATATATATATATATATATATATATATATATATATATATATATATATATATATATATATATATATATATATGCTCTTTTAGAATAACTGAAACTTATCATAGTTAATCTATATCTATATCATAATTAAATAATAAAAAACAAGTTTTTTCAACTAGAAGTAAGGAGCAACATTAAAACTTAAAACGAACAGAAATTATTACGTATATGAAGGGGGTTGCCTTCTCCTCAAAACCTCGCTCTTTACGCTAGAGCTTTTTAGTACTTTTTGAAAAAGCTTCTTATTTTTGCAACTAACGAACATAGTGTTTCAAAATTCGTTCTTAAAGAATTGGGACAAAATTCAAACTTTAGCGTAAAGAGCGAGGTGCTGAGAAGAAGGTAACCGCCTTAATATACGTAATAATTTCTGTTCGTTTTATGTTGTAATGTTGCTCCTCACTTCAAGTTGAAAAGACTTGCTTTTTTTTATTTAATTTCTGTTTTTTTTTTTTAAATAATCCCAGGACACCTGACCCCACCTCCACGGATGACCCCACCTCCACGAATATCCTCCCAACGGATACGTCCTCTAGACAATTCAATCCCGGTACCCAGGAAATTACCCTTAACAACTCCACGCGTAAAATTGAGACGGAAAAGAGAATTCAAGAAATGTAAAAAAATGCATAGGAATTCTGGCAAATTCTGGCAAATTTAATTACAGTTTTCTTTGCCTTCGAAAAATTTTGCCTTGAAAATTAATCATTTAAGTACCATTTAAAAGTTATTAGTAAATAATGCCATAAAGAGGAGATATTGAGGTTACTCGCCTAGTTTCAAGTAGGTTTGCTTTTTGAATTATTTAGAGGGGCTAAGCTATGAAATAAGCTTAACCCAAGTACTAAGGAATTACCCATTAGTCAATTTAAATCTGAGTTACGTCTGGGGTTGCTTGGTAAACATGTCTTTAAAACTGACTAATATTGATGGAATTAGAAATGATAATAAATGTATTGATATTTTTGCTTCGGGATCATGATATCATGTAGTTTTATTGTGTATGAAATATTTATGCAAGTATATTTTGATAAAGAGTTTCAACCTCCTACTTCTTATAGAATATACTTTTGTTTAATATATATATTTTTTTTATTTCTGTTTTTGTTAGTAGTACACCCTCGCAAGTAACGCTTTTGGTGTGCTAACAATTAATTTTGTCTCTGATTTTTTGGATAATCAATTACCATTACAATTATTACTACTACGACAAGTTTATCCATTTTAGGATACTATCTGTCCCCATTTCAACCAACCTGTGTGGTAGAATTTCCTTATAAAATTATCATATTTCTACCTTGAACCCTGTCTATTTGTTATTACAGTTGTGGCTAACATTCATTCGAGTCACCACTATCTCCATTAGTTCTATTTACAGGGGCGTATACTACTACGACTGATGCCTTGAACTTTTTAGTCATCAAATGAGCAACTAGAACTCTTTTATTATGAGCTTCCCTATGTAAAGATGACTTAGCAGCTTCCTTATTCAAAATAAGCCCTACTCCAGGCCTATTCACCCCATCCTTTCTGCCTGAGTAAATAAATTCTTTATCCCCTAAGTTTTATATTTCCCAACCCCGGGATATGAGTTTCGAAAATTCCTGACTCAATCGATGCGCGTAAAATGGGTGGTACAAGTGTACAGGGTGGTACAAGAGCTGAAGAGTTTCTGAAGTCCAGTTTGAAGCGTCTGATTCGTCTGTTAAAATGTCGATACGACAGTTGTTTATTTGCTTTTCTTTTTTTTTTTTAAAGAAGTACCAAAGTAACATACTAGATCAGAATATATACTATGAAACTCAGCCCTTGCTATTCCACAAAACGGAATTATCAAAAAAGACGTACCTCTGCAGGGAGCGGGACGAAACCATATTATAGAGATTAAGTGGTTTCATTATGGAGAAACTAGAATCAGAGTTTTATTACGAATCATTAATGGGCTCCAAGTTGGGTAGGCTTCTGACCCTCAATCCTTCTTCTAACTCTGTTCATAATTTATTTATTTCCTTCAAAATTGAGGAGTGTAAAAATTACAAAAATGAAATACATCAACAAAGGAAAAAACAACTGATCTCAAACCAACGAAATCAAATATCGAAACAAACGAAACAAAACAACCGATTTTAAATGAGCTTAATAAAATGACTGAATAAATGCACTAAAAATTCTTTTTCTAGTGATTGATAATCAACTTCTTTCAGACATTTAATGACGATACGAAACTTCTAGACATTCAGGTTTCAAGTCAGTATGGGCAACTGACAGTGACTAAAGGGTCGCTACAGACCAGTCAGTGAAACGCCACTAAATACTGAAAATCTTCAAGCGTCATTACAAAACTCATAGAAATTAAATTTGGTAATTGTCTGTTTAACTAAAATCTATTACTGAAAGTTTTATTCTCATAATTCTTCTAGTTTCCAAGATAGTAATCCCAAAATTCTTCAGAAATTTTAGGGAAAACATTATTTCCGAATAAAAAATATTTCATTTACAGTGGAGTGAAGTTCAAACATTTGACGAACATGGAAGGACATAGTGTCTTTTTATTTACTTTAACATCATTTAAAAGATGCTATGAAAGTTTCAACGTAATTCCTCTAGCTTTTCATGGAAAATTGCATATACGCGTTTTTAGCAGTTTTATTTCACATACTATCTTTTGATTTAGTTTCTCATATTCCTCAGTTTTTCCTGAAAATTTTAGCTTAATATTCTATCCTATTCTTGGGATAATGAATCTATGCCATTCTGAGAGTATAAATCAACCTCTTTCGATTTAGCTCAGTTGCAGAAGTAGTAGTATTCGTTAAATCCCTGAAAGTTTCACCTTAATACCGTAAACCATTGATGAGAGGACATTGCTGCATTCCTACGTAATACCATTGACTTTACCTTGGATATTACGCGGATGCCCTTTTTACGAAGTGGATGAACCTAAACTATTTGATTTAGCTCAATAGTAGTAGCAATATTAGTAGTTGTTTCCTTGACAGTTTCAATTTAATACCATATGCTGTTAGTAAAATATTGCTGATACGCCCTTTTGTCAATTTGCATGCACATACTGTTTCTTTATTCTTTTCTTTATTTCTCTAAACTTTGACTTATATACCGATGGCCTTTTCCAAAACCGAGGATAAAACACGCCTCCTTTCGAAATAATTAATTAAAAAAAACTTTCCGAACAAGAAGTTTATCAAATGAAAGTAAAGGTCATTTTAAACTTAAAGGTTCATTTCAATCAAATGAAAGTAAAGGTCATTTTAAGCAGATACAAATAGCTGCTAAAAGAACCATATATGCCCCCACGGCATAACTTATAACCCTTGCCCCCGGGCCCTGGCGGGTTGCGTCAACACAGGAATTTTTCTTATCTGACCTTTGAACTATTTTTAATGAAATGGCTATTATAAAAAATTTATCGGTTGAGCCTTGGAAAAAAAGGGTGTGTGGGGGGACTAGTTGCCCTCTGATCTCTTTCGACTCTTAAAAACTAAATTAGAACTTTCAATTTCCAATCAAATGAACCCTCTCTGAAGTTTATACGAGCATCCATTCCATAATAGCTATATATGCCCGCAGGGCATAACTTACAGCGGCTACCCCGGGCCCTGAAGGATTGTGTGGACCCCAGAGTTTTCGTTACATGATCTTTGAACCATTTTGAGGAAATGGCTCTCTCAAAGTTCTTATCGGATGGTTTTTGCGAAAATAGGGCGTGGAGGAGGGGGGGCTAGTCGCCCTCCGATCTCTTTTGGCTCTTAAAAAGTGAAAGAGAACTTTCAATTTCCAATCAAATGAGCCCTCTCCGAAGTTTATACGAGCATCCCTTCCATAAGAACCATATATGTCCCCAGAGCATTATTTACAACATCTATCCCCGGGCCCTGGGGGGTCGCGGCGACACAGGAGTTCTTCTTATCTGACCTTTGAACTATTTTTAACGAAATGATTATCTCAAAATTTTTATCGGATGGGTTTTGAGAAAGAAGGGTTGTGGGGGGCGGGGGGCTAGTTGCCTGGGATATCTTTTGACTCTTAAAAGGTCAACTAGAACTTTCAATATCCAATCAAATGAGCCCTTTCTGAAGTTTATACGAGCATCCCTTTCATAAGAACCATATACGCCCCCAGGACAACACTCACAAAGCCTATTCCCCGGGTCTTTTTCTTTTTGTTCTCTAATTTTTGAACAATTTTTTAAAAAATGCCTATCTCAAAATTTGTAGCGGATGGGCTCGGGGGAAAAAGGGTGTGGGGGTGAGTTGCCCTTCAATCTCTTGACTGTTAAAAAGTAAACTAGAACTTTCTATTTACAATCTGAAGCGCTCTCTGAAGTTTTTACAAATGAGCCCTCTCTGAAGTTTTTACGAGCATCCCTTCCATAAGAACCATATATTCCCCCAGGGCATAATTTACAACGCCTGCCCTCGGGCCCTGGGGGGCCGTGTTGATCCCGGAGTTTTCGTTATATGGTCTTTGAACTATTTAAAAAATTGCTATCTCAAAGTTCTTATCAGATGGGTTTGAGGAACAATGGGCGTATAGGCGGGGGGAGGGGCTAGGTGCCCTCCGATCTCTTTTGACTCAAAATTAACTAACATTTTCAATTTACAATCAAATGAGCCCTATTTGAAGTTTATATGCGCATCCCTTCCATAAGAACCATATATGCCATCAGAGCCTAACTTACAACGCCTGCCCCTGGGCCCGGGGGGGGGGGTTGTCGACACCGGACTTTTGGTTATATGATGTTTGAACTATTTTTAACATAATGGCTATCTCAAAATTCTTATCGGATGCATTTGGGAAAAAAAGGGCGTAAGGGGGGGGCTGGTTAAACTCCGGTATCTTTTGACTCTTAAAAAGTAAGGGGGGCCAATTGCCCTGCAATCTCTTTTGACTCTCAAAAACTGAACTGGAACTTTCAATTTCGAATGAAATGAGCCCTCTCTGAAGTTTATACGAGCATTCCTTCCATAAGAACCATATATGCTCCCAGGGCATAACTTACAACGCCTGCCCCCGGGCCCTTGGGAATTTTGTCGACACCGGAATTTCGTTATGGGATCATTGAACTATTTTCAACAGAATGGCTATCTCAAAATTTTTATCGGATGCATTTGGGGAAAAAGGAGCGTGGGGGGGGGTGGCCAATTGCCCTGCAATTGCTTTTGACTCTCAAAAACTGAAATAGAACTTTCAATTTCCAATGAAATGAGCCCTCTCTGAAGTTTATACGAGCATTCCTTCCATAAGAACCATATATGCCCCCACGGCATAACTTATAACGCCTGCCCCCGGGCCCTTGGGGGTTGTGTTGACACCGGGGTTTTTGTTATGTGATGATTGAACTATTTTCAACAAAATAGCTATCTCAAAATTTTATCGGATGCTTTTGGGAAAAAAGAGCGTGGAGTGGGGGGGGGGGAGGCTAGGTGCCCTCCGATCACTTTTGACTCTTAAAAAGGGCACTATAACTCTCCATTTCCAATCGAATGAGCCCCCTTTGAAGTTTATATGACGATCCCTTCCATATCAAGTGCCTCTGGAAAAAAAAAAACCATAAGACATTGGAGCCTTATGGCCTTTACTATAGGCAACGCTATAGCGTTGCCTCTGAAACAATATCAATATAATATACGAAAACTTGCATAACTTACAGTCCTTGGCCCGAAGGTTCTCGTGGGGTATCACACAGGTAGAGGTATAGTGGTAGGAACGTTCTATCATTTTGATCATAATTTCTATATCGAAATTTTGTTTGGATGTCCTTTTAGGGAAAGCAGCCAAAGAGGGTGTGGGAGGGGTGGCTGGTTGACCTGTCGTTTTTGGTTCTTAGAAATGATACTCGAAATATCATAATCTGTTTGAATGAGCCACCTCCGAAGTATCAACCACAATTTCTTCCATACGAAGTGGTCTGGAGGGAAAAGCAAATGCTAAAAATGCACAGAGCCTGAAGACCCACAGTGCTATTGTGCTCCTTGTTATCATCAATTCTCTAGACTAACTTATAATAAAAAATTGTTGAATTTGTTCAGTAAGCTTTACTCTTGATTTTTTTTGTATGTAAATTTTATTTATATTGTGTTTTAGGAGTTGAAGATGCTTTACCAAGTCACAATAAAGAAGTCTTTGGCATTCCAAACCTTCTTTTGTTTCCTAAACATGAAGATGTTTCTTGGGGTAATTTTCCTGGCTTTTCAGGACCTTGTAAGCTTCAACCTGACACCCAAGAATCAGGTGCCATAGCTTTTGACTGTCAAGGTATATTTGAAATATTTTTTTTGTAAAATCCAAATTTTGGACTATGGGCTATTTGAAAAAAAAAAAAAAAAACTGGGACGGATAAGTGGACGATATCATGAATTTAGACTAACCCGAAGACGGATTTTTTTCTTGTTTCATCTCCTTGTTCTAAATGTTAAACCGTTTTTTGGCCTAGTAGGAACGTTTCAAATCGTCACTTGAAAGAGTTTTGGTGAAGATTGTTTTCTAATAGCTAGAAAATAAAACTGAAAACTATAGTATTTACACTTTTCTATAAATCAAGACTGAGTTCACGATGATAGATTATGATTTGGAAAAAAGTACAGACTGGTCTCTACTGCCTACCAGAAGTTTTATTATATTTTATAATATACTTTTGATATATATTTTCTTATATATTATATTTTATAGTATAGAGTATTAATTTTACTAAAAGCCATAGACTCAAATAGAATACCGAACTAAATTTTGTTGAGTTAAAAGTCAAAAGTTTTTTCATTTTTTCAATTTTTTCCCAATTTTGCGGAATGAGGTCAATTGAACTTGTATCTTCACGAAGAAAGTCAGGCATGAAATTTTTGAGAGCTGAAAATGAAAAATAGAAACTCTAGACTAGCCTAATGTAAAATTGATGCATATGTTCATTAATGAAATTAAGCAGATGACAGATATTTGCCTCAAAATGTACTATTTGTTTATATTTTTGTCATTAAGATTTTTTTTTATCCTCTAACTCATTTTCGTATCGATATCAAGTGCAGATCATGTTCTAGTCTTGAGAAGACATGGGGGTGGTCAATTGCTCAAAATAAACAAACTAAACTATCAAATGAGACAAGATCAAGAAGAAGACCTGGGAAATTTAAATTCGCGGGTGAAAATGAACAACCAAGACCATCAAATGTGACAAGACCAGTCTGAGAATCTAAGGTGAAGGGCATTGAAAAAAAAAATTATCTGAAGTAATAATAAACGATAATGAAGAACAAAGAAATATGCGGTTAAAAGATAAGTGGCAGTTAAAATTACGAGGAGTCAAAAATGAAAGTTAAGCGAAAGAAACTGCGATTACAAGACATCCCTTAATGAGGATCAGAACAAATCAAAAATAGTAATGTAGAACAAAGAAATAAAGATGCAGTAAACTATGCAAGTGTTAACTAAAAGTTATTGGAACCCTACAGGTTTGTATTTATTCACTCTGGAGTCCTACATTTTTCCGAGAAAAGAATAGTCAACAAAGGTGATTCATTCGGAGGTTGCTGCTTGCTTACTTGAATTGCATTGTCACCTCCAGAATTTCCAAATGAATTGGTTTGGCCTTTTATAGGATTGGTTTGACCTTTTGTAGTTACTGACCTCTTGATGCGTAGGAGATGGACGTATCTTGGTCAAGTCCTTCGTATGCCAGAGGATCGTATCCCAAAATCAATATATGAGTGGCGCCCCGAGGGAAGCAGAAAAGAGGTCGACAAAGCCACACCCTACGACGGCAGTATGACAGGGACCTGAGAGGTGCGAAGCTGTCTCTTCAACCCCAGTGGGAGGATATCACGGCTGCAGCTCAGTTCCGAGATATCTGGCGAGGCTTCGTAGACGCCCTATGAGCCATTCCTGGCTCTGGAGGGTCTAAGGTAAGGTTTGTAGAATGTAACTTGTTCTCTAAAGAGTTCCGCAAACAAATCCGGAATTTGAACTCCTATGTTGCTTGAGCTTCATTTAACATAACCGATGATCAAACCATCAATAGGCGTAATGTTTTCAGCTTCAAAGTAGCTGGACAAAGTTGTCACCAATTAAGTGGCACATCTATCACAAACCCCTGAGGGTGATTTTGAACCATCTTCATATAGCCAAATGAACTTTTTAGACTTGATAAAGCTGTTGAAGAACGCCTTGCACATCCTTGAAATTATTATATTTCTCGTAAAGTAATGGATCACTTTGAAGAAATATTGCAAGACACAAATAAGTATGTCTTAGGTTACATGAAAATGCAAGATGTGGGGAATGATGTAAATCAACCTGCTGATTCACTGGGACAACAGCGTTGGTTAGAAGATAATAGACAATGAGAATCAATTTATAAAAGCCTGCCGGGTAGCCGTGGCCGTGTATAAAAGCCTGCCGTTAGCTGGAGACCAGCATGCCGGAGACCTATATATAAGATAATCAAGTTCCAACTGCTTCAGCGGCTTGTGAGCTTCGAAAAATCACGGTTTATGGCTGTTGATTGGTTGATCGGTTCAAATTTCTACATATAATATAATTAAGTTCCAATTGTATCTAAGTATTTATGAGCTTTGTAAATCATTTTTACCGTGAATTGTAACTACATTTGCTAGTATTTTGTTTCTGTGTTTGATCCTGCGTTTGATCCTCTTTTCTTAGTTTCAATTGAATTTGATACGGGTATTATGTCGTATCAACTCTCTGTCATAAAGTTTTGTCACAACTCTCTGTCATAGCTCTTCATAACTCTATTGAATGAGACATCTTTGTAAGTAAACCTAGCACGTAGAGTAACCCAAACAACACTATATAATGCACTAATAAAGAATCTGTTTCTAATATGAAAAATCACGATTTTTGGCTGCTGATTGGTTATTATTTTTATGTACGATATAATCAAGTTCCAACTGCTTCAAATAAATTACAAGCTTTTAAAAATCACGTATTCTGACTGTTGATCGCCTTTTCTTTGTTCCCACTGCTGATTGGCTGATCAGTTATTTTTATGTATACATATAATATAATGACGTTCCAACTGCTTTCTACAGTCTTGATATCTGAAACTGTTTTTTTTTCAACGGGTGAGAGCCAAAACAAGATGTGAAAATTGCGCAAATCAGAAAATCGACTCATGAGCCATGACAGTCACGTGTTCTGAGAGCTGATCGGTGAACTATGACATGCATTGTTGATTTTGTTATTATTCTCAAAAACAAATTATTTTCATCAGTCCTTTTGGATCCCAGGGAGTTTGTGCACACCTTACGTAAAACTTCTGCTTTCATGAAATAGCTGTTCAAAAAATTAATTACGGTGTGAAAGCAAAAAAAAATAAAGTAATAAAGGAATTCAGAGTTTGTACTAGTGTACAAGCTCTGTTTAAATAGAATTATGTAAGAAAGGAGGTTATGTTTTCCAGCCCACATTTTTTTTAGTTTTTCCTTGGTTTTTTTGCTCAAAGTATCAGCAAATAAAGACAAACCATTATATCCTTAGATCCACCTTTAACTTAAAGTTTAATTAATTGCAAGTACAAGTTTTTCTTCTTTTCTTTTTCTTAACAGAGGGACATTTTGCTATTTGAATCGCAAAATCTGTAAACAAAAAATTCAATATTTCTATATTTATAATGCTTATATCAATAGACTTGAATATGTTCAAGCCTCTCGTTTTGCTACAATTTTTTTTCTTAATTTGTCTGATTTTTTTGTGATTACTTGGGGATATATGATTGAGGAAGTCTTATTAAAGCGTTTTAGGTACTTTCTATCCCCCCTTTTTTTATTGTAGGAATTGCAGATACTTCATCGAGTAATACCAATACACCTAAGGAACCTTCAAATTCTAATATTGGCTTGAATAGGAAAAAGTGCAAAAAATACTATGAGTGCAGTATATGCGATAAAAGATTTCACATCCGCTCAAAATTGGAAAGACATAAAAGAATTCATACAGGGAAAAAACCTTATAAATGTGATATGTGTCAAAAGAGATTTTCACGATCGGACTATTTAAATATACACCAAAGGCTGCATACAGGTGAGAAACCGTTTGAATGTGATGTGTGCAAAAAACGTTTTTCTCAATCAAGCAATTTTTATAGGCACCAAAATGTTCATAAGCGAGCATTTTAAACTTAAGTCGAATCTGAACTGTCATGCAGTGCTTCCACTTTTTTTTCAAACAATCTGTAAAACCTTGGCGATTTTGGTAGAAAATCGGTAGATGGCTTCATGATTGGGTATAATTTTCAGTAAGAATGATTTTATTTTGTACTATGTTTTTGGAGGTGTTGGAGCAATTTGCGAATAAAGTACCACATTCTAAACGTTCAGAGAGCAGATATACGGGAGCCAGATGTGATTCCGGAAAAAAAACAGGATTTCGTCGATCAGTTTTGTCAAACTTGAGAAAGGGAAGCAGCTAGAAACTCGAAAAAATTATTAACTATATTTGATTTTGAAACAAAGTGTAGTCGTATTTCGTTCAGACTTTAGAGCTGTTTAATTAAGACATTATTCTTCATCAGCGCCTAATTTTTCTCACTCTTTCACGCTCCAAACGACAGCCCGCTAAATTCAGGACGGTGAAACCAAATCTGGACGAATTCTGGACGCCAGGCCTTTAACCATTGAGTCTGAGTTAAGCGGATAAACTTTTTGTTTGCCACCATCCCCAAACAGTTATTCACGAATGATAAAGGTAAAACGCAAAGTCGTAGCTCCTTAATATTCATTTAACTGCAAAAAATATGTAACGATACAGCAAATTTCAAAAACATACACTGCATAACGTTCATCAAAACAAAGGATTTTCTGCGTTCCCTTTTGCCATCCATCTCCCACCACTGTTTAAAACGGCTGAAAAAAGGTTTAAGACCAATTTACGAAAATCAGTAAGAATCCGTTTTTTGTTCTGTTATTATCATTTTTGTATTGCATTGTGAGTAATTAAATTAAAGAACCTGTCGTTTCACTACTTTAGTAAAAATCGAGGTTGGAAAATGACAAAAATGGAGGGCCTAAATGGAAGGGGAAAATGGCGTTTTGCTCTGAAAAACGGACAAGAAAGGCTATACGTGAAGGAAATAAAAAGCGAGATAAACGACGAAAACGAACGCAGCTAATCCGTTTCTATCGCATGGCTTTTTATGTGAACATTTTCACTCTGATCGTGCTGTAACTCAGCTGCGCTGGCAGAGGATACTACTCCTTTTAGCCTCTTTCTGAGCCTCTTAGCCTGTCCCTGTGTCTGTTGTAACTCCGGTTCGTTTCATTCCAAGGAATCGTTTGACCGTTGCCAAACGATTCCTTCTCTGTCTCTACTTCCTTGAGTAAGCTACAAAAATAAAACAAAAGTGTGACCAGGAGACTGTTTTTTATCCGTTTTGTTAATTCTGAACATTTTTAATCATACACCTCAGAGATTATGGTCCACTCCCAGTTACTTGACACTCACGGTAATAGTCCCCTTCCTGCAGAATTCCAGAGCTTGTAAACGTCAAAGGACATTTATTTATTCCATTAATAACCCGTTTACCTTAACCTAAGGTAGGCGGGTTGATAACCTAGGTGAAGTATTTAAGATTAAGTTTTTGGGTTTATTGCCATCTGTTCAATTCAGTTCAATTGTTAGTATAAATCTGGACCTGGAACCAACTGCAAAAACCAAAGGAACAGAAAACAATTACAGGGATGCTATGTAGGTTAATGTAGCTCTTGAGTTTATAACTGAAAAACTAAAACTAAAAATAAGACAGGCGCAAGAAATTTTCTTCAATCCATCCATTGCCTTCAATTCCATCCATTGCCTTCAATTCAACTGTAGACAAAGTCTATTTTTGTCATATTTCTTTCAATCTTAGTAACTTTGGACCACTTTGAGCCTACTGAATCAGCTGGATCCACATAGTACTAGTTCTTATCCTGTTCACACCTTCTTGGTGCAAGCCGACACCTGTGGTTTGTTTGTGGATTGAAATAATTACTGATAAAGCTGACTAGGCCAAAGGTTACATGAAAATGCGAAAAGTGGAGGATGGCGTAAATCTACCTGCTGATTCACTGTGACAACAGCCTCGGTTAGAAGATAAACGATAATGAGAATCAATTTATAAAAGCCTGCCGCGTAGCCGTGCCGAAGATTCGTGGCGAAGTAACCGGTCGTTTGGCACTATATATATATATATATATATATATATATATATATATATATATATATATATATATATATATATATATATATATATAAACACCGGGACTCGGCACGCGGCAGGCTTCTATTAATGGATTCTCATTCTCGCTTGTCTTCTAAACGCAGACAATTTGAGCCTTTTCTTGATGTCATGACGTCCAAATGGACCTTAAAGTAGAAGTAGTGCCTTTGTAAAATTACGTTTTTTATTGTACCTTAAACTTTTTCCTCAGCTTGTATTTTTGTCATTGTGAAAGACATATCGCCGAACTTTTGTTTCTTTTAATTGTTCAGGTGGTGGAACAAGAACTTCTTCTTTTGCCTCGGTTTGTCTTTTGTCATTATGAAAGACACATTGCCGAACCTTCGTTTATTTTAATTGTTTAGGTGATGGGACAAAAACTTCTTTTTCTTCTGAAGATTTATCTAGTCCAGGTTTTTGATTTTCAAAGGTATGGTAGGCATTGATGACCACCTTTGTTTCTTTTAATTGTTCAGGTGGTGGGACAAAACTTCTTCTTTTGCCTCGGTTTGTCTTTTGTCATTATGAAAGACACATTGCCGAACCTTCGTTTATTTTAATTGTTTAGGTGATGGGACAAAAACTTCTTTTTCTTCCGAAGATTTATCTAGTCCAGGTTTTTGATTTTCAAAGGTATGGTAGGCATTGATGACCACCTTTGTTTCTTTTAATTGTTCAGGTGGTGGGACAAAACTTAGGATAAGATATTTATTTCAAAAATTGTTTCTCACAAACCCTGAAGGGCCGAATTCGCATTTCGGAGTAAAAAAACTAAATTATAAAAATAGCACAATAACTAAAAAACTGGCTAAATAATGCCAAAAACAACAATATCTGAAAGCCAAAGCCTTTTATTAGTAAAAAAAAAAAACAAGCGGCAAAATGTAAGAAAGTTAAAAAAGTAAAAACTAAAAAAGAGTGAGATAAAATTAGCGTTAAAGAGGCTTAAAAGGGAACATATAAACAAGGAGGACGGAACGAACGAACTAAACGAACACAAACTTGGGCATCATCAGTACCAAAAATAAAGAGGGAAAACTAGTGGTTTATTTGATCAGTAATGAAGGGGACAAAGGTTTTTTCATACCAGGAGGTTAAGCAACAGATGGGGGACAAGATAGAGACTGGTTCAGAAACAGTACGTGGCAGGCGGTGTCTGGATGGGGAGTGTCTTTTGGTGAAAATGTTTTCCGTGCGAAGGTTTATTATGGCATTTTTTTTGCAAAACGGAGACACAGCGTTCCTTTCGTGTGCTCAAGAGTTTCCACCTTGGCCTTTTTTAGAAGGAGTGAGTGTAAATCATCGCTATCATTACTTTTTTTGCCTCTTGGGACAGAAACTTCTTCTTTTGCCTTGGCTTGTCTTTTGTTATTTTGTTTCCAAACCTTGGTTTCTTTTAATTGTTCAGGTGGTGGGACAAAAACTTCTTTTTCTTCCAACGATTTATCTAGTCCAGGTCTTCGCTTTTCAAAGGTATGGTAGGCATCGGTGATCTTTTCCATGTCCAAACCTAATCATCGTCGCTATCATTTTCAATTTGTTTGGTTTGTTTTACCTTGGCTTGTCTTTCGTCACTATGAAATACATATCGCCGAACCTTTGTTGTTTTTTTTTACAAAGGTATGGTAGCCGTTGATGACCTTATTCATGTCAAAATCCCAAACCAAATCATCATCGCTATCATTTTCAATTTTTACACGTTTTGATTCTCGCTGTCCAGGTTGATTTTCATTGACTCACTCACATACTCCGTGTCGCATGTCTTCTAACCGCATGTGTCTGCTCTTCATGTTTATTTTTTACTCGCTCACATGCTCGGTGTCGCATGTCTTCTAACCGCGTGTTTCTTTGCTCCTCATTTTGGACACGCCGCCGCTTTTCTTCTAACCACGTGTGTCTTTGCTCTTCATTTTCATTTTTTGACTCGCTCACATGCATGTCTTTTAACTGCATGTGTCTTTGCTCTTCATTTTCATTTTTGACATGCTCTAATTGTCGTTTTCGCATATCGTCTAACCGCCCGTGTCTTTGCTCTTCATTTTCATTTTTGACACGTTTTTCGATTTTAATTATTTCAGACAATTTAGCAATAGCCTTTGCCTTAGCTGCCCGTAAAGGTGTTTTCGCAATTGATGTTGCAAATTTTCGTTTTTTAGGCCTTCCACAGACATTATATTATATAAATAACTGATGTGTTGGAAACTCAACAATCTTATTTATGCTATGCATGACATCATGTAAGAAAATGTTTATATGTCATAAGAAATGCTTAAATGATGTACGTACTAACATAGTACATGATGTCATTTGCAAAAAATAAAATTAATTCATTTAACGAATTTTCTCAGACTTCCGAACTATCTAGATCGTTGTTTTATGCGATTAAATAAAAAAAAAAAAAAATTTAACTGAAAGTAAGGAGCGACATTAAAACTTAAAACGAACAGAATATATTCCGTATAAGAAAGGGGCTGTCCCCTCCTCAACACTTTGCTCTTTACGCTAAACTTTTTATTTTGAAAAAAAATAAGTTTTGAGACAGAGTTAAACTTTATCGTAAAGAGCGAAGTGTTGAGGAGGGGACAGCCCCTTTTGTATACGGAATAATTTCTGTTCGTTTTAAGTTTTAATGTCACTCCTTACTTTCAGTTAAAAAAAACTTGTTTGTTTTTTTGTTTTTTGTTTTTTATTTCATGTCTGAACGTTTTTGACGTAACTTATGCAGCTTTGATTTTGGCTCACCGTACATGGATAATAAAAATGAAATCTGTATATTAATTTTACTTTTTTTTGCTAAATGGCTTTCTCGAAATTTTGTTCTGACGTAACTTACGAATTAGCTTACGTATCGAACTTCTATGTTCGTATATTTTTATTACGTATATTAGGGAGTTCGCCCCCTAGTTAGTACCTCACCCTTTACGTTAAAGTTCGAATTTTTTCAAATCACAAACCCCTGAATCACAAAGGCCGATTAACTAGAATAGATAGCTCTTTCGAAAGTACAAAAAAAAACTTTAGCGTAAATAGCAAGGTATTGACATGGGGGCGAGTCCCCTCATATACGTTATAATTTTCGTTCGTTTTAAGTTTTAATTTTGCTCTTTACTTTCAGTTGAAAAAAAAAACTTGCTTTGTTATTTAATTTCTGATCGTCTTTTAAATAATGCTGGGAAACCCGGCGCCCTCTTCATTGAAAAGTCCTTTCCTCCAAGGAAACATCCTCCGTGGAAAGGTCCTTCTCCGACCCTCCCCCCACCAGAAAAAATCCCTCCTAAAAATGTCGGTATATTTCCCAATTACCAATTCTAAATGTAAACAATGGGAAAATTTCATGACTTGCAGCCCTCCCCCCGGGAACTCTGAGGGATTAATTCATCCTCAAAGACATATTTATTAGATTTTTGACTATGCTGAATAAATGGCTGTCTCAAAATTTTGATTGGAAGACTTCGGAAAAAAATGACCGTGTGAGGGGGCCAAGTTGCCCTCCAATTTTTTTGGTCGCTTAAAAAGGACTCTAGAACTTTTTATTTCCGTTTTTATGAGCCCTCTCACGATATTCTACGACTACTGGATTGATACGATCACCCCTGAAAAAAAACACGTACCAGTGATCTTTCTTCTGGCAAAAAATACAAAATTCCACTTTTTTGCAGATATGAGCTTGAAATTTCTATAGTAAGGTTCTCTGATACGCTGAATCTTATAGTGTGAGTTTCATTAAAGTGTTATTACTTTTAATGGTTGTTTTCCTCTTTTTTCGACAATAAGGCAAATTTTCTCAGGCGCGTAACTTTTGATGGGTAGGACTAAACTTGATGAAACTTATATATTTGAAATCAGCATAAAAATTTGATCCTTTGATGTCTCGTTTTTTTAGAGTTTCGGTTACTATTGAGCCGGGTCGCTCCTTGCTTACAATTCGTTACCACGAACTGTTTGACAATATTCTAAGATACCAATTTTCCTGAAAAAATATGGAGCCGTTTTTGAGCAAAAATACATAATTATTGCTCGTTTATAAAGACAGTATATAGAAAAACACGTTTTGAACAATCAAGTAGTTTGAATCAGAAACAAAGAGTGGATACTGATGTGAAACCATGTAAATATGATCCATGTGAGAGAGCATTTTCATTTAAGTCAAATCTGAAATAGCTCCTTACAATCTATTCTAGGGAAAAGTCTGCTAGTTTGTTGCTTACAATAAAAACCTTTTTTCGCAGACAGAAGAATGCTCATCGAAGAATTAAAGCTATTCTGTGAAAGTAAAACGTAATTAATTCATGCAAATCTGTTTTGGTAGGCGAATAAAAGTTTCACAAATAGATTTAAAGCCTAAACTCTCTAAAACCCCCTCTCTATCTCAAATATCTATTCTTTAAAATGGTTGTGAAAAATTTATTGAACGGATCTGCAAGCTCCCCATTTCTAATCAACAACCAAATCTTCCAACTCAACCTTCGAAACCTAGAAGTTAATCTCCTGCCAATTCGCCCAGAGTATTTGGTCATAAAATTGTCCATAAGCTAAGACGATACCCATATAATGGTAAGACGGCTAAACCTATTAAGATTATCATTGTAAGCTGAAGACTGGTAGGATCAATAGAAGATAATAGGGTATATAGGAGTGATTGAAGTGATGTTTTATATATAGATGATGGTACTTGATCAAGCTCCAATTGTTTCTAATGGTTTATGAGCTTTAAAAATCACGTATTCCGACTGCTTGTCGAGTGATCGGTTTTTATTTATATATATAAAATGATCTATATATATAAAATTTATAAATAGTTTAATTTCGCATTAAATAAGTTGCTGCGGAAAACAAAAAATGAGCATTTCAAAAATTAGTTGCAAGAAAATCAAGGAAATCCTGCTAAAACTTGGGACACCATAAGGTCAGTTATTGGAGGGAAAATAGCTGTTTTGCCCACAGGCAATGGAAATCGCGAATCAACAGATTTAGTTAACGATTTGGCCCAATATTTTTCGGAAGTAGGGGAGAGAGTGAAGTCGTACATTCGGAGCAACCCCAGTGATGGAACTTTTGAGCAGAATCTACCCCTTCCAAGTGATTCCTTTCGCCGCCTTCCGCAGACTTCTATGCATGAGTTGAATGAAATAGTTAGTGACATGCGAAATCAAGCAGCGGGAGCAGATTTCCTATCATTAAAAGTAATAATTCTTATCTTACATGTGATTCTTCCAGATTTTGTGTCATTAATAAATGGTTGTCTCAAAGGGGAATTCCCTGTTCATTTTGAGAAAACCAGAGTTGTACCTTTGCATAAAGGCGGTGACTGACGTGATTTTAACAACTATAGATCGATTTCACTCCTACCGATTTTATCGCGGATTTTTGAAAAGCCAATATATATATACGAATAAATTAATTTCTGGAAAAAAATAATTTTTTTACAAGAACCAATTTGGATTTAGGAGAGGTTTTTCAACAGAGCATGCTATACAGTTTCTGACAACTACAATAAATGATGCACTTGATGACAAGCTTAAAGTTGCAACTATTTTTTTGGATATCCTCAAGGCATTTGATACTGTAGACCATGTGATCATGTTGAAGAAACGGGAAAATTCTGGAATCAGAGGAAACGCCCTGAAGATTCTTGTTTCATTTTTGAGGAGACAATTACTATATGTACGACTGAACGAGGCTGAGTCGGGAGATTTCCCATTAAATTGCGGAGTACCCCAAGGCTCCCTTCTTGGTCCCTTGCTGTTCGCGATTTATATAAATGATCTTCATTGCGCATTGTCTGAGTTGGTGACGGATTTCAGTGAAGAGGCATGCCAATTCGAAACCAAGAAAATCACTTGTTCTTTTTGCTGACGACACCAACCATTCAGCTATGGCACTCACTGCGAGTCAACTTTTGTTCTTATTGAAGGAAGATCTGATCCGCATAGAGAGATGGATGAGACTTAACAAGCTCAAAATTAATTACAACATGTCTACCTTTATTGTTTTTGGGAGATCTGCAAACTATTACCCGTGGCTGAAAGAACTTGATATTGGTGAATCGGGCATGTCGCGACGAAAAGTTGTGAAACATTTAGGCCTTCTGATTGATGAAACAATGTGTTTTTCAGAACACATTCAGTGCATATCCTCGAAGATTGCAAGAAATTTAGAATTGTTAAGAAAACTGAAATACCAGTTTCCTCAAAAATGTTACGGCTGGTTTATTTTTCACTAATACATCCATATTTATTGTATTGTTGTTTGATATGGTGTAATATATTTTCGACCCATCTTAAGCAGTTGCGGTCACTACAAAACCAAGCGATGAGAGTGATATATGCGGTTGAGGGCCTAATATCTGTAAGATCCATTTATTCTCGCGTCCAAATACTGCCGTTCTCTGGATTAAGTAAGTTTTATAAGGTTTTGTTTATGTTTGATATTATTAATCATATGGTCCCGGTTTGCTTTTGGAATATGTTTTCTACTGCTGCGGATTTTCAGAGTTATGGAACTAGACAGGTAAGCCAGTATAGGAGACCACTGAGGGTGTCGACAAGGTCGGTATTTTCCAGTCGACATGCTCTTCAAGCGCTGTGGAATGGGTTGCCTTCTTTGTTGAATAATGAATCAGATAGGACTGATTTCCGTTGTCAGTTAAGACGTCATTGCCTGTATGAGGATGATTTTCGATTTTTTTTTTCTCGAGCAGAATATAATTATAATGTTGTGTTGATACGTTGGTAGTTGGAAGGTGTGTTAACCCTATGCATATGTGTAATGTAGAGTATTCTAGGAGTAGCCATACAAGCTCAGAATACTGGGCTTCGTGCTTTTTTTTGTATATATTACTTATGTAATATATATATAAAAAAAATCCAGTTCCAACGGCTTGCGAGCTTTAAAAAATCAAGATTATCGGCTGCTGATCGGTTGGTATTTCTATGCATGATATAATCAAGCTCTAACTGCTTCAGATATATTACAAGCTTTAAAATCACGTGTTCTGACTGAAGATCGCCTTTTTTTCAACTACTTATTGGCTGATTAGTTATTTGTATGTATATAATCTAGTAGTTTGTGGTAACGAACCGTAAGCAAGGAGTGATGCAGCTCAATAGTAACCGAAATTCTAAAAAGCAGTATTCATAACAATAGATACATAAAAAAATATAGTTTTTGACCTAATAACAAAATCTAGACACATTTTTAACCTAAAGTGTAATTAATTGCAAGTACAAATTTTTCGTCTTTTCTTTTTATTAACAGAGGGATATTTTTACTATTTGAATCACAAAATCTGTAAATATAAATTTAAACAGTTTTATTTTTATAATCCTTAGATCAATGAACTTGTATCTGTTCAAGCCTCTCGTTTCGCTATTTTTTTTTTTTCTTAATGCGTCTGAATTTTTTGTGATTACTTTGGGACATATGATTGAGAATATCTTATTATAGCGTTTTAAGTTTTTTCAGTCCACTTTATTTTATTTTTACTGTAGGAGTTGCAGATACTTCACCGAGTAATACCAATACACCTATGGAAGCTTCAAATTCTAATATTGGCTTGAATACTAAAAAGTGCAGAAAAGACTATGAGTGCAATACATGCAATAAAATATTTGACTTCCATTCAAAATTGGAAAGACATCAAAGAATTCATACAGGGAAAAAAATGTATAAATGTGATATGTGTCAAAAGAGATTTTCTCAAGCGTGTTATTTAAATATACACCAAAGACAGCATACAGGTGAGAAACCGTTTGAATGTGATGTGTGTAAAAAGTGTTTTTCGCAATCAAGCAATTTTTATAGACATCAAAAAGTGCATAAGAGAGCATTTTCAATTTAAGTCGAATCTGAACTGTCATCCAGTGCTTCCATTTTTTTCAAACAATCTGTAAAACCTTGGCGATTTTCGGTAGAAAATCGGTAGATGGCTTCAAGATTAGGTAGAATTTTCAGTAAGACGGATTTTATTTTGTATTATGTTTTTGGAGGTGTTTGAGCAATTTGCGAATAAAGCACCACATTCTAAAGAAGAGAGCAGATATACCGGAGCCAGATTTGATTTCGGAAAGAAAAACAGGATTTCGTCTATCAATTTTGTCAAACTTGACAAAGGGAAGCAGCTAGAAGCTTGACAAAATTATGAAATATATTTGATTTTGAAACTAAGTGTAGTCGTATTTAGTTCAGACTTTAAAGACATTTAAAGACTAAGACATTTTTCTTCATCAACCCCTACTTTTTCTCACCCTTTCACGCTCCACACGACAGCCCGCTTAGATTAGGACGGTGAAACAAAATCCAGACAAATTCGGACACAAAGCCTTTAACCATTGAGTATGAGTTAGCGGATAAACTTTTTTTTTACCACCATCCCCAAACAGTTGTTCACGAATGATAAAGGTTAAACGCAAAGTCGCAGCTCCTTAATATTCATTTAACTGCAAAAGATATATAAAGATAGAACAAATTTCAAAGACATATACTGCATAACAATTATTAAAAGAAGGAGGTTCTGCGTTTACTTTTGCCATCCATCTCCCACCACTGTTTAAAACGGCTTAAGACCAGTTAACGAAAAGCAGTAAGAACGCACTCTAGAAGACTGACGGGAAGCAAAACGGAGTTTCATCATCCGTTTTTGTTTTGCTATTATTTTTTTTTGTATTGTATTGTGAGTTAATTAATTGAATTAAAGAACCTGTCGTTTCACTACTTTGGTAAAAATCGAGGTTAGAAAAATGAAAAAAATGAAGGGCCTAATTGGAAAGGGAAAACGGCGTTTTGCTCTGAAAAACGGACAAGAAAGGCTATACGTGAAGGATATAAAAAGTGAGATAAACGACAAAAATGAACGCAGCTAATCCGTTTCTATGGCATGGGTTTTTATGTGAACATTTCACTCTGATCGTGCGGTAACTCAGCTGCGCTTGCAGAGGCTACTACTCCTTTTAGCCTCTTTCTGAGGGAGTGGTCAACGGTTACTGTGTCTGCTGTAACTCCGGTTCGTTTCATCCCAAGTTTCGTCTTTGTCGTGGAAGCCAGAGTTACCGTTGCCAAACGATTCCTTCTCTCTGTCTCTACTTCCTTGAGTAAGCTACAAAAATAAAACAAAAGTGTGACCAGGAGCCTGTTTTTGATCCGTTTTGTTAATTCTGAACATTTTTAATAATACATCCTGGAGATTAAGCTCCACCTGGCACTCACGGTGATAGTCCCCTTCCAGAATTCCAGAGCTGGTACACGTTAAAGGACATTCATTTATTCCATTAACAACCCGTTTACCCTAACCTATGTTGATAACCTAGGTGAGGTATTTAAGATTAAGTTTTTGGGTGGAGATTGCCATCAGTTAGTTCAATTGTTGGTATAAATTGGGACCTGGAACCAACTTCACAAATCAAAGGAGCAGAAAATAATTACAGGAATGCTATATGGGTTAATTTAGCTCTTGAGTTTATAACTGACAAACTAAAACTGAAAATAAGACTGGGGCAAGAAATTTTCTTCAATCCATCCATTGCCTTCAGTTCTATAGAGCAACTGTAGACAAAGTCTATTTTTGTCATGTTTCTTTCAATTTTTGTAACTTTGGACCACTTTGAGCCTACTGAATCAGCTGGATCTACATAATACTAGTTCTTATCCTGTTCCCATCTTCTTGGTGCAAGCCGACACCTGTGGTTTGTTTATGGATTGAAATAATTACTGATAAAGCTGTTGATGAACTCTGCATACCTTTCAAATTATTGGATCTCTCGTAATGCAATGGATTTCTTTGAAAAAATATTGCAAGTCACAAACAACTTGGCCAAAGGTTACATGAAAATGCGAGAAGTGGAGGATGGCGTAAATCTACCTGCTGATTCACTGTGACTGCAGCCTCGGTAAGAAGATAAGCGACAATAAGAATCAATTTATAAAAGCCTGCCGCGTAGCCGTACCGGATACCTGTGGCGAAGCAACCGATCTCTTGGTACTATATATATATATATATATATATATATATATATATATATATATATATATATATATATATATATATATATATATATATATATATATATATATTATATATATATATATATATATATATATATATGTATAAATGTATATATATATATAATATAAATATATATATATATATATATATATATATATATATATATATATATATATTATATATATATATATATATATATATATATATATATATATATATATATATATATGTATGTATATATATATATATATATATATATATATATATATTATATATATATATATATATATATATATATATATATATATATATATATATATATATATATATATATATATATATATATAATATATATATATATATATATATGTATATTACCGAAATGCGGATTCGTTGCATTTCAGAGTCATAAAAAAAAAAAAATCACAAAAATAGCACAACCACTAAAAAACTGGCTAATCAATTCCAAAAACAACGATATCAGAAAGGCAAAGCCATTCATTAGTCAAAAAAAAAAAAAATAAGCGGCAAAAAGTTAAAAAGCTAAAAACTAAAAAAATGTGAGATAAAAATAGCATTAAAAAGGCTTAAAAGGGAACATATAAACTAGGGGGGGGGGTGAGAACCAAACGGACACAAACTTGGGCATCATCAGTACCAAAAAAAAGAAAAAAAAAGAGGAAAAACTAGTGATTTATTTGATCAGTAATGAAGTGGACCAAGGTTTTTTCATACCTGGAGATTAAGCAACGGATGGGGGACAAGATAGGGACGAATTCAGAAACAGTACGTGGCAGGCGGTGTCTGGATGCGGAGTGTCTTTTGTGAAAATGTTTTCCATGCGAAGGTTTATTATTGCATTTTTTGCAAATGGCTATCATTATTTCTTTTGCCTTTTGGGACAAAAACTTCTTAATTTGCCTTGGCTTGTCTTTTGTCATTATGAAAGATATGTCACCGAACCTTTTGTATCTTAATTGTTCAGGCGGTGGGGCAAAAACTTCTTTTTCTTCCAACGATTTATCTAGTCCAGGTCTTTGCTTTTCAACGGTATGGTAGGCATGCATGACCTTTTCCATGTCAAAACCCAATCATCGTTGCTATCATTTTTAATTTGTGTGGTTCGTTTTACCTCGGCTTGTCTTTCGTCATTATAAAGTATATATCGCCGAACCTTTGTTTTTTTGTTTTTTTTTTTAACAAAGGTATGGTAGCCATTGACGACCTTATCCTGAGAAACGTTATAAGAGTAAGTTATACTTATGAGAGTAGTCTTCTGAGAGTAAGTTATACTTACTCCCGCCATTTACCCGTGAAGCCATTTAAACATTTCCTCTCAATTACTTGGACTATCTGTCTTGGCTTTTTTTCTACAATTAGCCATGTCTTGATGCACACTACTGCAAAATACTCGATAACTTCACCTCAAAATCAACATCAAGGCGTGTGTCTTCGCTCTTCTTTTTTATTTTTGACTCGCTCACATGCTCGGTGTCGCATGTCTTCTAACTGCATGTGTCTTTGCTCTTCATTTTATTTTTGACATGCTCTAATTGTCGTTTTCGCATATCGTCTAACCGCTCGTGTCTTCGCTCCTCATTTTCATTTTTGACTCGTTTCTGGATTTTGATTATTTCAGACAATTTAACAATGGCCCTTGCTTTAGCTGCCCTTAAAGATGTTTTCGCAATTGATGGTGTAAATTTTCATTTTTTAGGCCTTCCAACAGACATTATATTATATAAATAACTTATGCGTTGGAAACTCAACAATCTTATTTGTGCTATGCATGACATCATATAAGAAAATGCTTATGGAATTGAATTTATTTATAACCCGTTGAAATACAATGATGAACAGAGTATAAAAGAAAAAGAAAAAAAAAAGAAGAAAAAGACGAATAATGACAAATAAAACGAAATTAAAACTCATAGAACAATCGCACAAGCATAGTAATAAACCAGAAAATGCACAAGCCAATGTAACAAGCACGAATAAAACAAGGGTAAAACTTATGGAACTAGCACACAAGCATAATAATAAACCAAACAATCATACAGTATATATAACAAAAACAGTGAACGTGAAAGACCTATTGTTTTAAAATAGAACACCATGGGTGTCCATTTATTCCCCTATTGTAAGCTGCAATGCATCTGCCGATGGCAGCATTGGGGTCAATTAGGCCGTATTTCCTTTTGACCCAAGAATTACTTGCCCAGGGGGGGGGAGGCTGAGAATATATTTAGCATACCGGTAATAAATTCGTCGGAGTTGCTTTGATTTCGTTGCCGAAAAGGTACGCCAAAAAGGTGCAAGGTATAAAAAATTCGGGAGCGCATATGAGTTATATAATTTAGCTAGCAGCTGGCGATTAAAACGAAGTTGGTTGGAAACTATGCCACCGTAGGCACTGGACGTCTGGCACTGGAAATGGTGAATGAGAAGCTTTTTAGTTGCTTTAACGGAGTTACCGATTGGGAGGCCATGATAATTCATTTCAAATTTAGGAGCAACCAATACACCATTAAGATCAATATTAAATCCTTCGGGAACTGGGCCCCGGTTGAATTGTACCACACTTTTCAGTGTGGCTTTTCAGCGTTAAATTTAAGATTTATTTTTGAATACTCTCGACTCAAAATGGAAAAAAAAAATTCAAACGCCAGTACCGTTCGGCTGGGGTTAAAGACCTCGTCCGCATAAGCAATAAGAGACACATCTATTCCTTCTAAAATACAGGAAGAAACTGATTGAGATTTTGCTTCGAGAATACAGTTGTTAACTACAATTGAGGAAGTTAGGGTGCCTTGCCTTACTCCGCGACGAACAGGTATGGTTATCTTTATAATTATTCCATGAGGCAGATTAACAATGACATTTAAATGATTATACATATCAAACAGTTCGTGGTAACGAACTGTAAGTAAGAAGCGACCCGGCTCAATGGTAACCGAAAATCTAAAAACTGGAATTTTGACGCCAATAGATGCATGAAAAGAATAAGATTTTAATGCTGATTTCAAATATATAAGCTTCATCAAGTTTAGTCTTACCCATCAAAAGTTACGCGCCTGAGAAAATTTGGCTGATTTTCGAAAAAAGGGGGAAAGACCCCCTAAAAGGTATAGAACCTTAATGAAAATCACACCATCATATTCAGCGTATAAGAGAACTCTACTGTAAAAGTTTCAAGCACCTATCTATGAAAATGTGGAATTTTGCATTTTTTTTGCCAGAAGAAAGATCACGGATGCGTGTTTATTTGTTTTTTGTTTTTTTTTCCCGGGGGTGATCGTATCGACCCAGTGGTCCTAGAATATCGTAGGAGGGCTCATTGGAATGGAAATTAAAAATTCTAGTGCCCTTTTTAAGTGACCAAAAAAAATGGAGGGCAGCTAGGCCCCCTCCCACGCTCATTTTTTTCCCAAAGTCACCCGATCAAAATTTTGAGATAGCCATGTTGTTCAGCATGGTCGAAAATATGATAACTATGTCTTTTAGGATAACTTAGTCCCTCGAAGTCCCCGGGGGGAGGGCTGAAAGTTATGAACTTTACCCAATGTTAACATATAGTATTGGTTATTGGGAAGTATACAGACGTTTTCAGGGGGATCTTTTCTGGTAGGTGGGGGGGGGGAGCCTTATATTGGAAGATCTTTCCATGAAGGAATTTTTTATGGGGGAAGGGATATTGCTATGAAGGGGGCGCCGGATTTCCCACCATTATTAAAGAAAAAGATCAGAAATTAAATAAATAAAAAAAGTTTTCAACTGAAAGTAAGGAGCAACATCAAAACTTAAAACGAACAGAAAATATTACGTATATGATTGGGTTCACCCCCTAGTCAACACCTCGCTCTTTAAGCCAAAGATTTTTAAGTACTTTCATAAGAGCTATTTATTCTAATTAACGGCCTTTGTGATTAAGGGGTCCTTTTTAAAGAATTGGAACAAAATTCGAACTTTAGCTTAAAGAGCAAGGTATTGACTAGGGGGCAAACCCCCTAATATACGTATTAAAAATCTATGAATATAGAAGTTCGTTACGTAAGTTAATTCGTAAGTTACGTATATTTAGTACTAATAAAAACGTTCGTAAATAAAATTAAACAAGTTTCGAGGAACCCATTTAACCAAATAAAAGTAAAATTAATATGCAAATTTTGTTAATTATTCATGTACGGTGAGCCAATACCAAAACCTGCATTAATTCAAAAACGTTCAAAAATTAAATAAAAAAAACATGTTTTTTTTAACTGAAAGTAAGAAACGACGATAAAACTTAAAACGAACAGAAATTATTCCGTATATGAAAGGGGCTGTCCCCTCCTCAATGCCTCGCTCTTTACGCTAAAGTTTGACTTTCTCACAACTCTATTTTTTTAAACAATAAAAAAACTTTAGCGTAAAGAGCGAGGCGTTGAGGAGGGGATAGCCCCTTTCATATACGGAATAATTTATGTTCGTTTTAAGTTTTAACGTCGTTCCTTACTTTCAGTTAAAAAAAAACTTAATGGAGCCATAATACTGAAAGACAACGGCAAACGGTCAGATACTACAAAATCATTAAGTATGCTTACACTTTCTGCACGACTGGAAATACTACCAGAAACAAGCACATGATCAAGGTTTGACACTGATCCTGAGTTGTGTATATATGTGAAATCAGCAGATTTTGGTAAGAGAGCACTTTCATTTGGAATCAGGCTTAGAAGCAGAGCCGTACGTGGATTATCACTTTTCAATAGGTCACAATTAAATTCCCCTAACAGAACCCAATGGAGGTGCGAGGTTCTGATTTTACTCAAACATTTACCCAATTTTCTGCATGCTAGAGCAAACTTCGTTTCAGAATTTTCGTCTCTATAGTCTGTCGGCAGGTATACATTAACAATGACAGTATCATCCACTTTAACTGCAAGGAAATGGTCAGGTTTTGCAAACAGTTCGGAGTTAGTATGCCTATCTATTATTGTAGCAAGTCCACCTGAGGGGCGGCCTCGTTTTCTGGGCCTTTTAGCGGCTACAAAGTGGAGCACATGTGATGGCACTATATCCAGTAGTTTCATACTATCAGCAGAGATAAAATCTTTTTGTAAGCATATGATTTCTTTAGTAAGGCAAAGTTGTTCCACCACGGTGATTTTTGCACAGAGACTACCATTTATGCTCCATGATAAGACGCTCTTTTTAATATAGGGCTCAACCATTTCGAACAGATTGGCTTTTTGGCTTCAAAGTCTTGTTGAACGGGCAGTTAGCATGGTAGCACGTGTGTTTGGGGCTTTGATCAATCAAACAGCAGATCGGGTTCTAGCACGGGCCTTCTTTCGTCGCACCGTGGTAATTTTGTGCGCAACGGCCGTGTTTCTTGGTATTTTTGCACTGTGTCGACATATGGCCGATTTCGTGACAATTAAAACAACGTTTCGGGAGAAAAATAAATTCTTGCCTTTTGAAACGCTCGAAGTTCATTTTAATTGTCATTTGTGCGGCGGTATCAAAGCATCTCTACTTGAAAAATACAGCTTGAAGGTGAGTGATTTCCCACATTGTTCGGCTTTCTCATAGCCGGCTATTAATCTTTGTAAATCCTCAGCACTAAGAGACTCGGGAATTCCTTTAGCTATACCGATGTGCGAGGGTGTTCTGATTTTTGTGCTGGAACCCTGGTTTTGATTATTAATCCCAAACGCCAATTTCTCCGCAGTAGCCTTCTGCGCAATGGTTACCCGCCACCCATTTTTTCCTGGTCTGGGCTCAACCTTAGAAGCATCAAGGGATTCGCCACACGCAGATTCTATAAAAGCTTTCCGCTCCGATGGGGTTTTCAGTGGCGGAAGGTTTGTAACAACTACAGAGTAAGACAGCTTTGTGGGGGCATTTGGTTGGGTAGGGAAACTAGTTCGAGTAGAAAGATTTAAGTCACCTTTATTCAGTCGTTCCATGAAGCCTTCAAAACGACGGCACATATCATTTACTTTAGTAGTTACGCATGCACTTATCTCTTCTCCGCATTCAGGGACGTAGGTTGGCTCAAAAATGACGAATGTAGGAAGTTTACGCTTTTCTTTAGCTGATTTGGCAAAAAATTTCACAATCTCCAGGACATTTTCTTCATCTTTAACTGATTCACGGAAGGGGTTCGGTAGGCCAGATTTTTGTAGGATCAATTCTTTCGCACTCAGTATATTATCTCTGGAGAAAAACTTGACAGCGCGATTAATAATCAATTGATGTTTTATTCCGGCTAGCATTGCTCTTGAAACAAAATTTAACACCGTATTCCAAATGATGTTTTCCATGTCTATATTTTATTATCATTAATTACGAATATATATCCAAAATCCACCTTTATGTTGATTTTTCATCCACCTTAATTACTGCATTAAAGTCAGTCCAAAAAATATAAGCAGTACCAGATTGCGTCAGAATGAAAAGTCACTTAATACTTTAATCCCTTTGAGATGCAGACAATTCACATAGGTGTTTTCGCTTTGAAATCTAGTTTAATACTGATGTCAAAATTTTTTATATGATGTCAAAAGAAATGCTTGTATGATATACTAACATAGTGCATGATGTCATTTGCAAAAACCAAAGTTGAGGCTCTTCACAAATTTTTTCAGACTTCCGACCTATCTAGATTGTTGTTTTATGCGAGAATGTCCCAAGATATCAATTTTACCAACAATATTATGGAGCCGTTTTTGAGCAAAAATACATAAATACACAATTATTGCTCGTTTATGAAGATAGTATATAGAAAAACACGTTTTGAACAATCAAGTAGTTTGAATCAGAAACAAAGAATGGATACTGATGATAAACCATGTAAATATGATCCATGTGAGAGAGCATTTTTATTTAAGTCAAATCTGAAATAGCATCTTACAATTTATTCTAGGAAAAAGTCTGCTAGTTTGTAGTTTACAATAAAAACCTTCTGTTTTCGCTGACAGAAAATGCTCATTGAAGAATTAAAGCTATTCCGTGAAAATAAAACGTAATAAATTCATGCAAATTTGTATTGGTACGTAAATAAAATTTTCACAAACAGATTTACAGCCTAATCTCTCTAAAACCCCCTCTCTATCTCACATATCCATTCTTTAAAATGGTTGTGGAAAATTTATTGAAAGGATCTGCAAGCTCCCCCATTTCTCATCAAAAACCAAATCTTCCAACTCAACCTTTGAAACCTAGAAATTAATCTCCTGACAATTCGCCCAGAGTATTTGGTCATAAAATTGTCCATAAGCTAATACTATACTCACACAATGGTAAGACGGCTAACCCTATTAAAATTAGCATTGTATGCTGAAGACTGGCAGGATCAATAGAAAAGATGGGGTATATAGGAGTGATGTTATATATAAAGATGATTGTATTTGATCAAGTTCCAATTGTTTCTAATGGGTTACGAGCTTTAAATATATATAATCTATATATATATATATTATATATATATATATATATATATATATATTATATATATATATATATATATATATATATATTATATATATATATATATATATATATATATATATATATTATATATATATATATATATATATATATATATATATATATATATATATATTTATATATATATATATAAAATAATCCAGTTTCAACGGCTTTTAAAAAAATCAAGATTTTCGGCTGCCGATCGGTTAGTATTTCTATGTATGATATGATCAAGTTTCCAATTGCTTCGAATATATTACAAGCTTTAAAAATCACGGGTTCTGACTGAAGATCGCCTTTTTTTTCCCACTACTGATTGGCTGATCAGTTATTTGTATGTATGTAATCAAATAGTTTGTGGTAACGAACCGTAAGTAAGGAGTGATGCGGCTCAATAGTAACCGAAACTCTAAAAAACAGTCTTAATAACAATAGATACATAAAAAAATGCAGATTTTAACCTAATAACAAAATCTAGACACATTTTTAAAATAAAGTGTAATTAATTGCAAGTACAATTTTTCTTATTCTCTTTTTATTAGCTCTGTAGAGGCAATTGTTAAAATACAATTTTGAATTACTGTAGATGAAATTCATGATGTGTGCAAGAATTTGGACCAATAGCAAGATACATTTCCTCGTGTTGTAAAAATACGACATTGGACGATCGTGGCTCAGAATCGCGAAACGAACAACCAAATAAGACAAATAAAAAGGATGAAGAAAACAGTATAATTTTATATCAGCTATTATGTAGGAGGGGTCCTTCCTATATAGTAGGTCAAACCACCCCTCAGGGATGGTGGATCACTGAGTAGTCAGGGTGTGTCATATGCCTAGATTTTGTTTTCTTTCTAGATGGCGGAATCTTACGACAGATTAAGAAAACAAGCTCAAAATTGCCAAATTGACGCAGAAGAGGCAGCCAATTATATTTTTGATATTACAGGAGATATGTTGTCAGATGATGATAATGACGATGATCCAGACTTCCTGTCTCCAGAAGATCTTATCAATGATCTTGATCATGACTTTTTGCCTCTGCTGGACAATTGCACTTCTTTTTGGAGAAGAATGACGTGAAGGCTAGTAGTAAACTTAGTGGCGATGACTCGGGAGAAACTCCACCCTCTTGTCAGCAACAGCAACCGGTAGCAGTAAGAACTGAAAAATCAAAGTAGAAATCGAAAGTCCAGGAAAATTCTGCTGGAGACTAGTAGAGATAGAAAAAGTTGATCTGTCTTGGAAAGAGGAGCCTCGCCAAGTTCCAGACATGTTAGAAACTCCGCTGAAATAGTTCCAAAAATTCTTTGAAAATGAACTTCTTGAGCTGATAGTTGAGCAGAGTAACGTCTTTGCACTTCGGACCGAGGGATGCAACCTCTGCCTCACTGTCGAAGAGCTAAAGTTTCCATGAGCATTAATCTACTATTGGGACGATAAATTTTCCCTACTATCGAATGCATTGGGAAGCAACTACCAGATACCCTGCAATTAACGATAAGATGGGCCGACAAAGATTTGACAAGATCAAACATCTTTCTTCATTTTAACAACAACGAAAATGCTAAGAAACCTGGAGAACAAGGATTTGACAAGTTATACAAAATTTGACCCATCCTTGGTCATATCTGTTCCAAGTTTCTCTTGAAGTCAGCCCCAAAGAACACCATTCAATTGAAGAGTGAATGATTCCTTTCAAGGGGCGAAGCAACTTCAGACAATATCTACCAAAAAAGCCGACGAAGTGGGGAATAAAATTGTTCACAAGAGCTGGTGTTTCAGGCTTTGTACATGATTTTGAAGTTTATCAAGGTAAGGGCACTCTTGTTGAAGATGACATAGAGCCAGATCTTGGAGTTGAAGACAACATAGTTTTACGTCGGATGAGTACCTAAACCCGAGAAAATGAACTACAGGATTTACTTTGACAACTGGTTTTCGAGCTTGAAACTGATGAGTTTGCTCAAAATTACAGGATTCCCTTGTATTGGTACGTTGAACAAAGTGCGACTGAAGGGCTGGCCGCTCGTCTCAGATGGTGAAATGAGAAAAAAAAACAGATAGAGGAACTCCCGACACAGGACTGATGTTCATTCTGGTGTTATTGTAGTGAAATGGTTAGATAACAGCAAAGTTTGCTAGGCTTAGGCGTATGCTGGAATAACGCCACAGGATACGTGCAGACGCTGGAACGTTAGGGATAAATCCAGGGTTGAAGTTTCAAGGCCAGTCTCTGTGATGCTCTATGGAGCTGACACGTGGCAAGCTTCAGCCGCAACCCTCAAGGCAATTGATGTCTTTCAGTCGAAGAGCCTGAGGAGGATCGAAGGTCTACGATGGTTCGACTTCTTCAGCAATGAGAAGCTGCTGCAGCTCACCAAGCAGTCTCGGTTTTCGACCCAAGCAGCCGAGCGAACACTACGATGGTTCGGACACCTACTTCGAATGCCTCCACACATACCTGCGAAAACGATCCATGACTTCGACCCTGTCAAAGCCGGTTGGAAGCGACCTCGCGGCCGACCGAAGAAACGATGGTCTGACAGCCTGTCTGAGTTCCTGACGATGGCAAATATCAGGTTGAGCGATTTGCAAACGCTTGCCATTGACCGAAGTGGATGGAGGAGGCAGACGTCACTCTCTACGCCGAGCAGCGCCCGGCAGGAGACATAAGTCAAAGTAAGTCATTGCTTATGAGTAGAACCTTCATATGTGTGGTGTAGATTTAGCAGACATGCTGATGGAGATTTGCCGAACTCATCTTCGGACACGAAAAATGGTATATGAGATTCTTCTGGTGGCTTATTGACACAACAGTCTGTAATAGTTGGCTTCTTTTCAGGTCAGACGTCAAAGCGCTCACTTCAGGACAGACAAACTGATGATTCTTGAGAGCCTTCAGGTCTGAAGTTGCAGCAGGGTGTTATGCCTTGGCACGTATGATGCCCCAACTTAAACGAGGTAAACCATGTAGAAGAAAGTCTCAGCCCCATTTGAAGTCGCAATCAAATCCGACCGGCAATATCTCTTCAAGCCGATGGACTTTATCACTGGCCAAAAAAGACTGAGAAACAGAGCCGCTGCAAACGGGGCAAATCAGGATATACCACTTTTGAATGCGAAAAATGTGAACTTCCACTGTGCCTTATTACCAAAAACAATTGTTTTAAAGCCATCCACAATAAGTGAAAAAAAAACTATTTTTATATACTTGAGAGGCTAGTGTCGTATTTTTACAACATGGTCTAAAATTGACAATTTTGAATAAATAGTGCAAAACTTTTTTTTTTTTTTTTTTGGGCAACAGTCTAACCTAGGGATTGCATGGGAGGCGTTGGAGATTTTTCCTAGTATTTTTTCCTATAGTGGTCTGTCAAGGGTTAACAGAGGAATATTTTTACTATTTGAATCACAAAAATTTATAAATACAAATATTTTTTTATTTTATTTTTATAATCATTAGATCAATAAACTTGTATCTGTTCAAGCCTTTGGTTTTGCTTATTTTTTTTCTTAATGTGTCTGATTTGTTTTGTGATTACTCTGGGACATATGATTGAGAATATCTTAGACTGGATCGGTACAAGACACTAGGGTATATAGGAGTGGTTTTATTTTATGCATGGTGGTATATAATCAAGTTCCAACTGCTTCTAATGATTTACGAGGTTAAAAATCACGTGTTCTGACTGCTGATCGATTATTATTTATATATATATGATATAATCAAGTTCAAACTGTTTCCAATGATTTTTGAGCTTGAAAAAGCACGCGTTCTGACTGCTGATTAGTCGGATAAGCAATTTCTATTGTAATATCTATAACTGTTTTCTTCCACGGGTGAAAGCCAAAACAAGATGTGGAAATAGCGTAAAGTTAAAACATCTATTCATGTGCCCTAACAATCACGTGTTCTGACTGCTGATCAGTAAACTATGACATGTATTGTTTATTTTGTTATTATTCCGAAAACAAATTAGTTTCATCGATCTTTTTGGATTCCAGTTATTTTGTGTACATCTTACATAAGACTTCTGCTTTGAAGAAGTTGCTGGTCTAAGAGTTTATTACAGTGTCAATATTAAAATAAATAAATGAGTTTCAAAGCTAGTATTAGCTCTTTTAAAAACAATTGTGTAAGAAGGGGGTCTTTTTTTTAATTATTTGTCCCTCGTATTTTCTCAAAATATCAGCAAGGAGAGACATTCTGAAATCATTAGACCCATCTTTAACCTAAAGTTTAAGTAATTGTAATTATAAGCTTTTCTTCTTTTCTTTTTTCTTAACAGGGGAATTATTTTTTAATATCTGAATCGCAAAATCTGAAGATGAAAAATTT